>CM056053.1:226950444-227431756 GCA_029574335.1 Rana kukunoris | reverse complement strand
TCGGTTAACTAAGCGGGATTTTGTTCGATGTTTAATGATGTATAGATATGTGGTTGGTCTGTTGATTGGGCTTTGGCTATCTATGACCTGGTGCAGTGGCAGATGGGGCAGAGGGCTGTAGGTTTCTGCAGTTGATGCCAATAGGCTTGCGCAGGTAGTGGCTAATCCGCGTAAAATATGCCATATCTAGTATTTTGTTATTCTTTCTTTTGTTTCTTTATGGACCTTAATTATGGGTATGCACCAATAGTGACCCAAAGTGCAATGATCCGGATAATGGAAGGGTGATAAAAGTTTGCCCAACCTGATAGAGGTTAGCACTGGTGAATTGGTTGCGTGTTAGTATTTGTGTTTTCAAGGTTTGTAAATTGAATGTTGGTTTTATAGGAGTGTTATAGTTGTTAAATAATATCTTGTATATGTAAATGTTTGTAAGCAGTGTGAGGATTTTTCTTGATGTTTCCCCGTTATTTGTAAATTTGGTACCTATGTCGTGTCTGAATAAACAAAAATTTTCCACCAATACACCACCCCACCCCCCCCCCACCCCCCCTCCAACAGGCCCTGTTTGCAGCTTTTCCTACATCTTGCACATGTGCTTTAAAAAGTCAGTCTGGACATCAGTTCTAGGAAACAATACTTACCGCTTTGTCCTTCCTTTTCTGGTGACTAAACATTTCATGCATACACACCAGGAAAGAGCTTAGAGACAAATCACACTTGATGGTTTAGGGCCCAAACTAGTTCAGCTGCAGCGGTTGAAATCCATAGCAGGAAAAAATAATCACAAAACAAACTTCAAAATTTGAAAGTAATTTTATTGGTCCACAAAACAAGGAAAGCAAAACAAAAAATTACAAATAAACACACCAAAAATATATAAAAAACACCTAAAAAAAAACAAAAAAGACCAACGTTTATTTCACAGTCATTGGAAAATAAATCATGCTTTTGAAATAACAGGATAGACCCACAGGATTAAAACATTAGTCATTAACATCTTGAGAAACATTTAGCAAAATTATGTAGCAGAGAAAACATCAAAAAATACAAAACTTGCTCCAAAACATCTCTGTTTCACTCCGCCATTACTTCCAGCCAGCAAATCTGCCCCCTCTGAGGGGCAGCTGACACGTGCAGTATCCACGCTTTTTATAACATGTGTGCTAATGAACCAATTGGAAACACATGAAGAAATGTCAGCCTCTAGTTTGTGTGCACTTGTAACTGCTTACACCTGTTAAGGATGTCCTTAAATTACTAAGCCAAAAAAAGAGCTTTCTGAGCATGCTCAGAAAGATGCAAGTCATTTTCAGGATGAAACTTCCAACTTCTTTTTCTAACTGTTCGAGCATGCCCAGTTCACTCGAAATGCAGTACCAGAATCAAATCTGCAATGGCGGATGAAAGCATTAGAGGTGTTTAATTTTTTTTTGGTCCCCATGAAGTGATGCTTTACAAGCTGAACGGGAGGTCTTATAGAATTTTTACGTAACAAACCTAAATAGTAATAATTTTAAAAGCCCCTGTCCCTAGTAGCTCGCAGTCAGAAGCGAACAAGCAGCATTTTTATTGTTTCCGGTTACCAGTTTAGATTTACAGATGAGGTCTAGTGCTATAAAATATTCCTCTTGCTGTTACGCACGCTATGATACCTCACATGTGTGGTTTGAAGAATGTTTCCATATGTGGGCGGGCCTTAAATGTGTAAGCCCCGCCCACATATTGAACCCCCGTTCAAACCCCACATGTGAGGTATCATAGCGTACGTTAGAGCGAGAGCAATACTTTTAGCACTAGACCTCCTCTGTAAAATCTAAACTGGTAACCTGAAACACATAAAAAAGCGTTGCCTATGGGTATTTTCAAGTACTGAAGTTTGGCCCCATTCCATGAGTGTGTGCAATATTAAAGTGTAACATGTTGGGTATCTATTTACTCCGGTGTAACATCATCTTTCACATTATGGCCATAAATTGGGCTAACTTTAGTGTATTCTTAATTTGTAACCACTTGAGCCCCAGAGCATATTACTGGTCACTGACGGGGCCATTTTTTGCATTTCAACACTGCGTCATTTTGACTGACAATTGCGTGGTTGTGCGACGTGGCCCCAAAAAAATTTGGCGTCCTCATCCTCCCCCCCCCCCCCCCCCCCCTAAAAATTTTTTTTTTTTTTTTTTGTTGGTGGTATTTGATCACCTCTGCGTTTTTTCTTATTTTTGCTTGACCCAAAAATATAGCGACAATTTGGTAACTAAAAAAAACATATTTTTTACTGTTTGCTATAATAAATCTCCCCCAAAATATATTCAAAAAATGTTTGCCCTCAGTTTAGGCCGATAAGTATTCTTGGACATCTTTTTGGTTGCAAAAAATCACAATAAGCGTTTGATTGGTTTGGGCCAAAGTTCTAAGTAGGGGTTGGTCTTATGGGTTTTTTTGGAATAATTTTTTGTTTTACTAGTAATGGTGGCTATCATTGTTTTTTCTGTCTAATGCGACATTGTGGCGGACACATTTTTGTGAGATTTGGCATTTTTGTAGCGAGCAATGGTATAGAAATGCATTGCTTACTATAAAAATGACACTGGCAGGGAAGGGGTTAACACTAGGGGCGCGGAAGGGGTTGAATATGTTACCTGGGTGTGTTCTAAACTGTAAAGGGGGTGGGACTGTGTAGGGGAAATGACAGATCGCTGTTCATACATTGTAGGGACAGACGAGCAGGCATTCCCCCCCCCCCCTGACAGGACCGGGATAAAGGGGAACTCCACCCCAAATTATAAAAAAAAACGGCGTGGGGGTCCCCCTTCAGGTGCACAACAGGCTCTTAGATTTGATCTGGAACATAAGGGGTTAAACCCACGCCAAAAAACGGCGTGGGGTTCCCCCTCAGATCCAGACCAAACCCTTCTCCCAGGCACGCAGTCTGGCCGGACAGGAATGGGGGTGGGGACGAGCGAGCGCCCCCCCCCCTCCTGAGCCGTACCAGACCACATGCCCTCGACATGGGGGAGTGTGTGCTGTGGGGGAGGGGGGCACTGCCCCCCCACCCCAAAGCACTCTTGTCCCCATGTCGATAGGGACAAGAGCCTCTTCCCGACAACCCTGGCCGTTGGTTGTCGGGGTATGCGGGCGGGGGGCTTATCAGAATCTGAGAGCCCCCTATATTAAGGGGGCCCCCAGATTCTGGCCACCCACCCTATGTGAATGAGTATGGGGTACATCGTACCCCTACCCATTCACCGGGTGGAAAAGTGTAAACACCAAAAAAAACACACAGAAAAAAATAATTTATTAGTCAGCTCCGGGGGTCTTCTGCCGGGACCCCCCACCACCAGCCCATTGGGCCCCGGGCTTCGCCGTCTTCTGCCGGGGGGGGACACCCACCGATGCTCTCCGCCATGTCCAGCCAGGCCCCCACCCCAAAATAAGCTCTTTCACATCCGGGGGGGGCCGGCCGAAAAAAGCAGAGAACAACGGGGGCGGAGCCCCTCGGTCTTCCAGACGTTTTCTGCCGGGGGGGCTCCAGCCCCGCACCGGTCTTCGCCGCCGCCTTCCGCCGGGGGGGGACACCCACCGATGCTCTCGGCCATGTTCGGCCAGGCCCCCTACCCCAAATCAAGCTCTTTTACATCCGGGGGGGGGCCGGCGGAAATGGCGGAGAACAACGGGGGCGAAACCCCTCCTCGGTCTCAGTGCAGCTCCTCCCACTGGCAGTAGTTCCAGCTCCTCCCACAGAGCTCATTCTGCTTCCTGCTGGAGAGGAGAGAAGACCTGTCTTCCAGAGCTCCTGTGTTCCAGCCTACCAGGACCAGCCTCCAGCCCCAGCCCCCTGCCCCGGAAGAGGGTGGGATGGCCTCCCTCAGCCCCGGAGGTGGACCGGCTTCCGGCCTCCGGAGGAGTCAACAGCACCTGCCCTCCAGCCAGACCACCGCCACCACCATCAGCAGGGAGGACCGTCTCTTCCTGGAGACCCAGGTGGGTCTCTCAGACTGGACAGCCCCTCAGCCAGGTGAGAATAAGGCAAGAACCAGGAAGGAGGCGGGATAAAATCAAATCCCTGCTGGTGAGGATATCTCAGGCCTGCGTGGAAAAGATGACTACTCTCGCAGGCCTGAGGGAAAAGAGGGACAGGTGCTCCAGTAATAAAAGATCTGAATTCAAGGGGGCCATCACCACCCTAGGACTAGAAGTAAAAGAAATATGGGAATACCTGGGGGGCTTTTGCCAACGTGGGGCTGGAGAGGCGAACTTCCTAGAGGAGCTCCGGAAGACCCTCCAGCAGGCCAACCGGGAAGGGAGCCAGGCAGCAAGAGGAGGAGCGGGCGGTCTAAGAAGGGGTCCCAACCCCCCAAACAGCCAGGAGAGTCAGGGGAGCCTGGGTGCAGTGGGGGGGGGGGCGAGTGCCGGTGGTGCAGGGCCCAGTATGGCCATAAAACCTGGGGAGGGTTCCCGGGAGCCGATCCCTCGGTCCGTGGAAGGGACTGGGGGGTTGGCGAAGTCCGGGGAGTCCAGTGATCCAGGAGGTCGCCGGGCCCAGGTGCCGCCGGCGGTACCCCCCCGCCATCTTCAGGTCAGCATACCCAGGCTCCCCAGGATGGTCGCACTGCCACAGCTGAAGCCCGCCATGTGTCGGCTTCCATGACCCCTCAGCTTGCAGAGGAGCGGGAGGATCTGGCCATGGAAAGGCCAGGGACTGCTCCTGCGGCTGCTATGTCATCGGGAGAGAGGCAGACACATGGTGGAGGCATTGTGCTGCGGTCATCTGGAGGTAAACAGCTTGTGTGCAGTGTGGCCAAGATGGCGCCGGCTGTTGGGGGTGGAGTAGACCGGGACCCGGAAGTGACCGCCCAAGAACCAGAGTGCCCCAGCCGGACCGGAAGTGCCCCAGCCGGAACCGAAGTGCCCAGCCGGAACCGGAAGTGCCCCAGCCGGAACCGGAAGTGCCCCACCGGAACCGGAAGTGACCATACGAAACCGGAAGTGCCCGTCCGCGACCGGAAGTGCCCCCCCGCGAGTTTGCGGTGGTCGGTGGGGGCTCAGGGGACCTGGGGGATGAGAGGCCGGGGGTACAGGGGTGCCCAGCCCCGGACGCTGCAGCAGGCACCTCCAGGCACCCCCGGCAGGAGATGGACAGAGACGTTGAGGACGGTAAATTGGACGGTAAGCTGCCACCCCCCCAGGTCCCCATGGACACTGCCACAGGCCCCGAGGGGCTCCCTGCAGCACAGGCGGGACCCCTCCCAGTGGACTGTATAGCATACGATTATATCCGGCAGTTGGAGGGGTCCCAGGGGGGCTCCCCCCCAGTACAGGTGGAGTCCCAAGGGGCTGGTGTGGTCGCGGAGGGGTCTGGGTGGGGGAGTTTGGTGGGGGTGGTACCCCCCTCTGCTGTGGTCCCGGGGGGGGGGGAGCCTGTAGTCAGGCCAAAGGTGGTGGGTCAGGGTGGTCAGGGTATATCAGCGGGGGTGGGTGCAACACCACCGGCAGGGATGGGGGCCCCCCCGTCCCCCCCCACTTCTGGGGGTGCTGAGGGGGGTGCCCCACTTCCGGAGAACATCTTTCGGGGTCTCCGGAGGCCAACTTATTGTCTGCCCTAAAGGGGGGTCGCTCTTTCGCCCAGGTGTTGGGCTCTCGTGCCCCTCTGGACCACCTGTACAGCCGGTTTTGGCCCCAGAATTTCCGCGCCCCCCCTGCTGACCAGGAGAGGACGCAGGGGTCGGCGTGGACGAGGGGTACAGGTGGTCCAGAGAGGAGGCGTAGGAATGTTGTCCAGCTTCGGTACGAGGGTCCGGACCCCTGCCCCGCTCGAGGTGAGGTGGTGGGCCTGGTACTCTCCTTGGGTTTTGGGGTGGATGACCTTTTTGCTGTCATCCATCCCACCAACACACGGGAGTTTGATATAAGTTTTGTCACTCCCGTGTGTATGGAACGCTTTATCACCGGCTTTGGGTTGGTGAGGGGCGTTGACCCTTGGAAGAGGTACAGGCTCATTCCCATCTCCAGGCAGGAGGAGGTTAAGAACATCACCATCCTGGTGAGGAATGAGTCGCTCCCTCCGGAGGACATTGCCACCTGGCTCGGGAGGTACGGGCAGTTGCAGACCCCCCTGAGGAAGAACCTTGATGAGCGCGGGGTCTGGACCGGGGCTTGGTTGACCAGGATCCGGCTCAAGAGGGAGGGCAACAGTGTTGCCCACCTCCCTGGCAGCGCCTTTCTAGGCAGAGACCGGATCCTGGCGTTCTACCCGGGACAGCCCCGTCGTTGCTTCAAGTGCGGCAGCCCGACCCACATGAGCTCGGACTGCACGGTGGTCAGATGTGGCCGGTGCCACGAGTTTGGCCACCAGTCCGAGTCATGTGGGAAGATATGCTGCAACTTGTGTGGTGAGATGGGGCACCCATTTAGCAGGTGTCCCAAAGCATATCGGGGTTCTTCCTCAGGGGGGGGACCTCCCGGGCCGGGAGCGGCCGAAGCCCCCCCGGCGAGTGATGGCCGGGGGGTGGGGATCCTGGAGCCCCTAGTACTACTCCGGAGGGACCAACAGGCCCATTGCCTCAAAGAAGGCGGAGCAGGCGTGGGCGTGGGGCTCCCCCCCCCGGGGGACACGGGCTCGGTTGGCCAGGAGGCTCCCGATCCTCCGGAGGGCGGAGCCGGTGGGGAGGAGTCGGGGAGGCCTGGGGGTCCCGGGCCTGAGGGTCCGGGGCCAGGGCCTTCCTCTCCTAATGTTGCAGGGCCGATCCCCATCCCCCCTTCCCTTTCCCCCTCCTCACCATTGCCCCTCCCCTCCACCCCCTCCATCTGTTTCCCCATGCCCTCCTCCCTCATCTTCCCCTCCTCGTACCCCCCCCCCCCTCGTCCCCCCCCTCCCAAGTCCCGTCCCCCCCCTTCCCTTCTTCTTCCCGTCCAGCTAAGTCTGGTCCCCCCCCTGTCCTCTCCCCTGTCTCTGGCCCCCCTCCTGCCTCTTCCATTCCCCCCCCTTCTGGACCCAGAGTCTCCTCTGGCCCTGTGGCCATGGAGATGGAAGCTGCTCGAGCCTCATCCAAGAGGGAAATCTCGAGCAGCGGGTCCGAGGAGGGGGGTGGTGTAGTCATCTCGGAGAGGTGGCAGGAGTGGGAGCAGGTGAGACGCAAAAAGAAGAAGGGGAAGGCTGCCAGATCTGGGGGCGGGAAGTCCCCAGTGAAGGGTGGGGTTCCCCCAGGGGCACGAAGTGGGGTGTCCCTGGGGAACCCGTTTGGTATCTTCTCCTCCTCCTCGGGCTCAGAGGAGGAGGAAGTGTAGATATGTAAATATGTTTTTGTGTTTGTAGTATGAAGGAGAACATGACCACTTTCAATCATTCTGATGGCGGTACCCTCTCCAATACGGCTTGCGACCATTAATGTCGCAAGTATTCGTTCTGCGGGAGCTCGTTTTATGGCCTTCGATTTTCTCAGCCGTGTTGAAGCTGACATTTTGTTTTTGCAGGAGACCTGGCTGGCATCTGTGGCAGAGATGCATCTAGCAAAGAGGGAGTGGAGATGTGGGCCCTCCCTCTGGTCTCTTGCGGCCGAGCCCTGCAGTGGGGTTGCGGTCCTTTTTAAGACTGGTCCGGTGGCTTGCCGGCGAGTGATTGAAGTGGAGATCGGTAGATGTCTGGTGGTGGACGCTGTCGTGAGGGGGCAATTCCTCCGGCTCATAAATTTTTATGGGCCTCAAACTAGGAGGGAGAGGAGGAGCCTCCTTACGGCGGTTAAGCCTTATCTTTTTACGTCCCAGCAGGTGATTTTTGGTGGCGATTTCAATATGATCACTAGGCCCAAAGACCGGGCAGGTGCCGCCAACCCTCTGGGATATGATAGTATTTTTTTGAATAACGTAGTGAGGGAGGCCAGGTTGGTGGATGTGCACGTTCGTCACCTCCCCAACCTCACTGGTTTCACATTTTCCCGAGGTAGTAGTAAGAGTAGATTAGATAGGTTTTTTTTTAAAGGAGGACTCTGTCTGCTCGGCTCCTGAGCTGCAGTCGGTAGAGTTCTCCGATCACTGTATGGTATCTGTGGCCCTGAATGTCGCTGACACTCCTCAGAAAGGGAGGGGTTTGTGGCGCCTGAATGGGTCGCTACTGGAGGATCCTGAGGTTAGGGAAGCCTATGAGGTTTTCTTCCTGGGCCAGACCTCGCTCCTTGAGGGCAACTGCTCCCGCCTTGAGTGGTGGGAAGTAGTTAAAAAGAGGTCTGGCGACTTTTTCCGGGAAATCTCTGGGTACAGGGCAGCTTCCAAGTACCAGGCTTACCAGAGACTACGCAGGCAGCTTGACCGCCTGGTGTCCTCTGGGGGCTCTCAGGAACAGATATCCGGTCTGAAGGCGCAGATGAAGGAGTGTCAGTACGACCGTCTCGCCTCCCTGGTTTTTGAGAGGGATTATGGGAAGTTTATCTCTCCTGATCCCTACAGGAGCTGTGGTGAGGTGGCGAGGTCGAAGGTCGTACATGGCCTGAAGGATGCCTCAGGATCTCTGGTCCGGTCCAGATCGGGGATCCTGGGTGTCGTCAGAGACCACTTTTCGGACCTCCTGAAGAAGCGGCCTCTAGACATGGAGAAAGTCAGGGAATTCCTTGATGAGACCCCGCTGGAAGTGGGGTCTGACCTTCCTGACTCTCTGACAGAAGAGATCTCGGTAGCTGAAGTTGAGCAGGCTATTAGCTCTTTAGCTTCTAAAAAGTCACCTGGGCCCGATGGGCTCACGGCCGAGTTCTACAAAACCTTTAAGAGCCTCTTGGCTCCTCATCTGAGGGACGTGTTTAGTGAATGTTTGGCCTATGGCCTGCTGCCTCCCTCAATGAGAAGGTCAGCTCTGATCCTACTGTCAAAGGGGAAAGATCCGTCTGTGGTGGAGAATTGGCGTCCGATCGCCCTTCTTACCACAGATAGGAAGATACTGGCAAAGATCTTGTTTACACGTCTGTCTGCTTTGGCGGGCAGGATGCTGTCTCCCTCTCAGCACTGCACAATTCCTGGCCGGGGCACTTTTAGTGCCGTCCTGAGCGTCCGGGAGGCTGTGGAAAGGTGCAGGGCTGATGGCAGCGAGCGGTATCTGCTTGCATTGGATCAGGCTAAGGCGTTTGATCGGGTGAACCACGAGTACCTTTGGCTGCTTCTGAGGAGATACGGTCTGCCTGATCAATTCGTTGATTGGCTGCAGGTATTGTATAGGGGAGCTGAGAGCTTCCCTCTTGTCAACGGTTGGGTGGGCCGGGCCTTTGCCGTGGACTCTGGCGTCCGGCAGGGGTGCCCGCTGAGCCCCCTCCTGTACATCTTTGCGGTCGACCCCTTCGTAAGGAGGCTAGACTGCGGGCGTCTGGGGGGGGTTCCGGTGGGACCTGTCGGGGGTCCGGTTTCGGCGGTGAGGGTTGTGGCCTATGCGGACGACGTCTCGGTGGTGGTATCTGGTCGTGAGGAGGCCCATTATGTGGAGTCCCAGATCGGGTGCTACTCTGAGGCGTCAGGCTCGCTGGTCAATTGGGACAAGAGTGAAGTTTTCTGGTTGGGGAAGGAGGGGGAGCAGTTCCCCCTTCCGGACGTGTTCCCCACGCCCGTACCAGAGATTCGAGTTCTTGGCATTCATTTCGGCCCGGGTGATTATCCCAAGCTAAACTGGGAGCGCAGGCTGGTGAGTGCCACTCGGAAGGTGAAGGCCTGGAAAGGTTGGAAACTTTCCCTGAGGGAAAGGGTAAGCTTGGTCAAGACGTACTTATTGCCTGAGTTTCTCTTTGTAAGCTATGTGTGTCTTTTGCCAGCATCTCTCTATGCTCGGGTCTATGGTCTGTTCTTCCTGCTGTTGTGGGGAAGCAGACTGAACCTGATCAAGAGGGAGGTCACATACCGCCAGCGACGGCAAGGTGGGTTGGACATGGTCAACCCGGTGGTGTTCTTTGTCACCATCTTTGTTAAATACAATTTGCAGTCCATATTTGTGGACGAGCCTTCCTGGTGGGAGTGTTCATGCAAGGACTGGCTCTTGCTGTTCTTGAGGCAGTGGGGGGAGGGGGGGAGGCCCGGCGATCTGAGGAGATCGCATGGGTATCTCCCTTCCTATGTCCCCCTGGCATTAAAGGTACTGAGGCAGTGGCGGATAACTGCCCTGGAGGTGGGCTCTTTGGGTCGGCGGGAGCTGTACCTGAGGGTCATGGCCTCGGACATTTTGAAGCCCCTGTCTTTGAGGGACTGCCCTGAGAGGGTCCTCACGGAGGGGCTAGCCCTCTTGAATTCTTCTAGAATTCCAAGTAAGTTTTGGGATCTCGCATGGAGGTCGTTCCATGGACGACTCTATGTCCGTGCGAATCTCAAATACAGGAACCTGGGGGACAGGGACTGCCCCCGTCAGGAATGTGGTGGGACATTGGAGACCATGGACCATTTTCTGGTCCAATGTCCCTTCAACATGGAGGTTCTTACGAAGGTAGGGGGTGCCATTGGCTACCCCCGCCTTCCGGCCCTGACCTATGCTGAGCGAGTGTATGGTGATTTCGGGGTCCGCAGGGGATTTGAGTTATCGTCACTTTATTTAGTCAGCCTAGTTGTGCTTTATTACACTTGGCACGCTCGGTGTTTGGTGTCCACTAGGGACAAAATCCTGCCTGTGCATGAGGTGGTGGGCGGTATCTTTCGGGAGTTGGTGAAGGTGCGGGATCTGGAAAGGAGCAGGGTCGGGCCTGAGAGGTGTGCCCATTTATGGAGGGGGTTCCTCTTCCAGCCCCCTTAGGTCACGGCTCTGCCCCTCTCCATGGGTAGGGGCATCTATCCTTTTTCACCCCCTTAGATTTTGTTTATGGTATTTTTTTGAAATAAGGCTACAGACATGTCTGACTATCATGTTCTTGCTCATACGTGGGTTGTAGGTATTTGTTGTTGTGATGGTGGGGTGTGTTGTGGGTTGGCGATGATCTGGACAGTAGTGGTTTCTATGGACTTTAATATCTCCCTACTGTACCAGTGAGCCGTTTTAAGTGTTTTTTTTTTTTTTTTTTTGGCAATGATCTGGGCAAGCTTTTCCTGATGGACTATAAAGACTTTCTCTTGTACCAGTGAGCCTGTTGTAAATACCTGTTCTGGTGCTATTTTTTTTTTTTTTTTCTTTATAGTTATTTCTTGGTGGGTGGAGGTCGGTGATTTGATGGTTTGTGTTTTGTTGTTTGTTTTTGTGTTATTTGGTTTATTTCGTTATTTTGTTTATTTTATATATTTGTTAACCTTTTGGTCGTAGTTTTATAAATAAAAAATTACCCCTCCTCGGTCTCAGTGCAGCTCCACCCACTGGCAGTAGTTCCGGCTCCTCCCACAGAGCTCATTCTGCTTCCTGCTGGAGAGGAGAGAAGACCTGTCTTCCAGAGCTCCTGTGTTCCAGCCTACCAGGACCAGCCTCCAGCCCCCAGCCCCCTGCCCCGGAAGAGGGGTGGGATGGCCTCCCTCAGCCCCGGAGGTGGACCGGCTTCCGGCCTCCGGAGGAGTCAACAGCACCTGCCCTCCAGCCAGACCACCGCCACCACCATCAGCAGGGAGGACCGTCTCTTCCTGGAGACCCAGTGGGTCTCTCAGACTGGACAGCCCCTCAGCCAGGTGAGAATGAAGCAAGAACCAGGAGGAGGCGGGATAAAATCAAATCCCTGCTGGTGAGGATATCTCAGGCCTGCGTGGAAAAGATGACTACTCTCGCAGGCCTGAGGGAAAAGAGGGACAGGTGCTCCAGTAATAAAAGATCTGAATTCAAGGGGGCCATCACCACCCTAGGACTAGAAGTAAAAGAAATATGGGAATACCTGGGGGGCTTTTGCCAACGTGGGGCTGGAGAGGCGAACTTCCTAGAGGAGCTCCGGAAGACCCTCCAGCAGGCCAACCGGGAAGGGAGCCAGGCAGCAAGGAGGAGTGGGCGGTCTAAGAAGGGGTCCCAACCCCCCAAACAGCCAGGAGAGTCAGGGGAGCCTGGGTGCAGTGGGGGGGGGGCGAGTGCCGGTGGTGCAGGGCCCAGTATGGCCATAAAACCTGGGGAGGGTTCCCGGGAGCCGATCCCTCGGTCCGTGGAAGGGACTGAGGGGTTGGCGAAGTCCGGGGAGTCCAGTGATCCAGGAGGTCGCCGGGCCCAGGTGCCGCCGGCGGTACCCCCCCGCCATCTTCAGGTCAGCATACCCAGGCTCCCCCAGGATGGTCGCACTGCCACAGCTGAAGCCCGCCATGTGTCGGCTTCCATGACCCCTCAGCTTGCAGAGGAGCGGGAGGATCTGGCCATGGAAAGGCCAGGGACTGCTCCTGCGGCTGCTATGTCATCGGGAGAGAGGCAGACACATGGTGGAGGCATTGTGCTGCGGTCATCTGGAGGGAAACAGCTTGTGTGCAGTGTGGCCAAGATGGCGCCGGCTGTTGGGGGTGGAGTAGACCGGGACCCGGAAGTGACCGCCCAAGAACCGGAAGTGCCCCAGCCGGAACCGGAAGTGCCCCAGCCGGAACCGGAAGTGACCAGACCGAAACCGGAAGTGACCATACCGAAACCGGAAGTGCCCGTCCCGCGACCGGAAGTGCCCCCCCGCGAGTTTGCGGTGGTCGGTGGGGGCTCAGGGGACCTGGGGGATGAGAGGCCGGGGGTACAGGGGTGCCCAGCCCCGGACGCTGCAGCAGGCACCTCCAGGCACCCCCGGCAGGAGATGGACAGAGACGTTGAGGACGGTAAATTGGACGGTAAGCTGCCACCCCCCCAGGTCCCCATGGACACTGCCACAGGCCCCGAGGGGCTCCCTGCAGCACAGGCGGGGTGGGGGGAAAGTCAGGTGGGACCCCTCCCAGTGGACTGTATAGCATACGATTATATCCGGCAGTTGGAGGGGTCCCAGGGGGGCTCCCCCCCAGTACAGGTGGAGTCCCAAGGGGCTGGTGTGGTCGCGGAGGGGTCTGGGTGGGGGAGTTTGGTGGGGGTGGTACCCCCCTCTGCTGTGGTCCCGGGGGGGGGGAGCCTGTAGTCAGGCCAAAGGTGGTGGGTCAGGGTGGTCAGGGTATAT
The DNA here is from genome assembly GCA_029574335.1 of Rana kukunoris. Taxonomy (NCBI): domain Eukaryota; kingdom Metazoa; phylum Chordata; class Amphibia; order Anura; family Ranidae; genus Rana; species Rana kukunoris. The sequence goes on along the minus strand of CM056053.1, from coordinate 227,418,722 downwards.
CAGCGGGGGTGGGTGCAACACCACCGGCAGGGATGGGGGCCCCCCCGTCCCCCCCCACTTCTGGGGGTGCTGAGGGGGGTGCCCCACTTCCGGAGAACATCTTTCGGGGGTCTCCGGAGGCCAACTTATTGTCTGCCCTAAAGGGGGGTCGCTCTTTCGCCCAGGTGTTGGGCTCTCGTGCCCCTCTGGACCACCTGTACAGCCGGTTTGGCGCCCAGAATTTCCGCGCCCCCCCTGCTGACCAGGAGAGGACGCAGGGGTCGGCGTGGACGAGGGGTACAGGTGGTCCAGAGAGGAGGCGTAGGAATGTTGTCCAGCTTCGGTACGAGGGTCCGGACCCCTGCCCCCGCTCGAGGTGAGGTGGTGGGCCTGGTACTCTCCTTGGGTTTTGGGGTGGATGACCTTTTTGCTGTCATCCATCCCACCAACACACGGGAGTTTGATATAAGTTTTGTCACTCCCGTGTGTATGGAACGCTTTATCACCGGCTTTGGGTTGGTGAGGGGCGTTGACCCTTGGAAGAGGTACAGGCTCATTCCCATCTCCAGGCAGGAGGAGGTTAAGAACATCACCATCCTGGTGAGGAATGAGTCGCTCCCTCCGGAGGACATTGCCACCTGGCTCGGGAGGTACGGGCAGTTGCAGACCCCCCTGAGGAAGAACCTTGATGAGCGCGGGGTCTGGACCGGGGCTTGGCTGACCAGGATCCGGCTCAAGAGGGAGGGCAACAGTGTTGCCCACCTCCCTGGCAGCGCCTTTCTAGGCAGAGACCGGATCCTGGCGTTCTACCCGGGACAGCCCCGTCGTTGCTTCAAGTGCGGCAGCCCGACCCACATGAGCTCGGACTGCACGGTGGTCAGATGTGGCCGGTGCCACGAGTTTGGCCACCAGTCCGAGTCATGTGGGAAGATATGCTGCAACTTGTGTGGTGAGATGGGGCACCCATTTAGCAGGTGTCCCAAAGCATATCGGGGTTCTTCCTCAGGGGGGGGACCTCCCGGGCCGGGAGCGGCCGAAGCCCCCCCGGCGAGTGATGGCCGGGGGGGTGGGGATCCTGGAGCCCCTAGTACTACTCCGGAGGGACCAACAGGCCCATTGCCTCAAAGAAGGCGGAGCAGGCGTGGGCGTGGGGCTCCCCCCCCGGGGGACACGGGCTCGGTTGGCCAGGAGGCTCCCGATCCTCCGGAGGGCGGAGCCGGTGGGGAGGAGTCGGGGAGGCCTGGGGGTCCCGGGCCTGAGGGTCCGGGGCCAGGGCCTTCCTCTCCTAATGTTGCAGGGCCGATCCCCATCCCCCTTCCCTTTCCCCCTCCTCACCATTGCCCCTCCCCTCCACCTGGCCCTCCATCTGTTTCCCCATGCCCTCCTCCCTCATCTTCCCCTCCTCGTACCCCCCCCCCTCGCCCCCCCCCTCCCAAGTCCCGTCCCCCCCCTTCCCCTTCTTCTTCCCGTCCAGCTAAGTCTGGTCCCCCCCCTGTCCTCTCCCCTGTCTCTGGCCCCCCTCCTGCCTCTTCCATTCCCCCCCCTTCTGGACCCAGAGTCTCCTCTGGCCCTGTGGCCATGGAGATGGAAGCTGCTCGAGCCTCATCCAAGAGGGAAATCTCGAGCAGCGGGTCCGAGGAGGGGGGTGGTGTAGTCATCTCGGAGAGGTGGCAGGAGTGGGAGCAGGTGAGACGCAAAAAGAAGAAGGGGAAGGCTGCCAGATCTGGGGGCGGGAAGTCCCCAGTGAAGGGTGGGGTTCCCCCAGGGGCACGAAGTGGGGTGTCCCTGGGGAACCCGTTTGGTATCTTCTCCTCCTCCTCGGGCTCAGAGGAGGAGGAAGTGTAGATATGTAAATATGTTTTTGTGTTTGTAGTATGAAGGAGAACATGACCACTTTCAATCATTCTGATGGCGGTACCCTCTCCAATACGGCTTGCGACCATTAATGTCGCAAGTATTCGTTCTGCGGGAGCTCGTTTTATGGCCTTCGATTTTCTCAGCCGTGTTGAAGCTGACATTTTGTTTTTGCAGGAGACCTGGCTGGCATCTGTGGCAGAGATGCATCTAGCAAAGAGGGAGTGGAGATGTGGGCCCTCCCTCTGGTCTCTTGCGGCCGAGCCCTGCAGTGGGGTTGCGGTCCTTTTTAAGACTGGTCCGGTGGCTTGCCGGCGAGTGATTGAAGTGGAGATCGGTAGATGTCTGGTGGTGGACGCTGTCGTGAGGGGGCAATTCCTCCGGCTCATAAATTTTTATGGGCCTCAAACTAGGAGGGAGAGGAGGAGCCTCCTTACGGCGGTTAAGCCTTATCTTTTTACGTCCCAGCAGGTGATTTTTGGTGGCGATTTCAATATGATCACTAGGCCCAAAGACCGGGCAGGTGCCGCCAACCCTCTGGGATATGATAGTATTTTTTTGAATAACGTAGTGAGGGAGGCCAGGTTGGTGGATGTGCACGTTCGTCACCTCCCCAACCTCACTGGTTTCACATTTTCCCGAGGTAGTAGTAAGAGTAGATTAGATAGGTTTTTTTTAAAGGAGGACTCTGTCTGCTCGGCTCCAGAGCTGCAGTCGGTAGAGTTCTCCGATCACTGTATGGTATCTGTGGCCCTGAATGTCGCTGACACTCCTCAGAAAGGGAGGGGTTTGTGGCGCCTGAATGGGTCGCTACTGGAGGATCCTGAGGTTAGGGAAGCCTATGAGGTTTTCTTCCTGGGCCAGACCTCGCTCCTTGAGGGCAACTGCTCCCGCCTTGAGTGGTGGGAAGTAGTTAAAAAGAGGTCTGGCGACTTTTTCCGGGAAATCTCTGGGTACAGGGCAGCTTCCAAGTACCAGGCTTACCAGAGACTACGCAGGCAGCTTGACCGCCTGGTGTCCTCTGGGGGCTCTCAGGAACAGATATCCGGTCTGAAGGCGCAGATGAAGGAGTGTCAGTACGACCGTCTCGCCTCCCTGGTTTTTGAGAGGGATTATGGGAAGTTTATCTCTCCTGATCCCTACAGGAGCTGTGGTGAGGTGGCAAAGTCGAAGGTCGTACATGGCCTGAAGGATGCCTCAGGATCTCTGGTCCGGTCCAGATCGGGGATCCTGGGTGTCGTCAGAGACCACTTTTCGGACCTCCTGAAGAAGCGGCCTCTAGACATGGAGAAAGTCAGGGAATTCCTTGATGAGACCCCGCTGGAAGTGGGGTCTGACCTTCCTGACTCTCTGACAGAAGAGATCTCGGTAGCTGAAGTTGAGCAGGCTATTAGCTCTTTAGCTTCTAAAAAGTCACCTGGGCCCGATGGGCTCACGGCCGAGTTCTACAAAACCTTTAAGAGCCTCTTGGCTCCTCATCTGAGGGACGTGTTTAGTGAATGTTTGGCCTATGGCCTGCTGCCTCCCTCAATGAGAAGGTCAGCTCTGATCCTACTGTCAAAGGGGAAAGATCCGTCTGTGGTGGAGAATTGGCGTCCGATCGCCCTTCTTACCACAGATAGGAAGATACTGGCAAAGATCTTGTTTACACGTCTGTCTGCTTTGGCGGGCAGGATGCTGTCTCCCTCTCAGCACTGCACAATTCCTGGCCGGGGCACTTTTAGTGCCGTCCTGAGCGTCCGGGAGGCTGTGGAAAGGTGCAGGGCTGATGGCAGCGAGCGGTATCTGCTTGCATTGGATCAGGCTAAGGCGTTTGATCGGGTGAACCACGAGTACCTTTGGCTGCTTCTGAGGAGATACGGTCTGCCTGATCAATTCGTTGATTGGCTGCAGGTATTGTATAGGGGAGCTGAGAGCTTCCCTCTTGTCAACGGTTGGGTGGGCCGGGCCTTTGCCGTGGACTCTGGCGTCCGGCAGGGGTGCCCGCTGAGCCCCCTCCTGTACATCTTTGCGGTCGACCCCTTCGTAAGGAGGCTAGACTGCGGGCGTCTGGGGGGGTTCCGGTGGGACCTGTCGGGGGTCCGGTTTCGGCGGTGAGGGTTGTGGCCTATGCGGACGACGTCTCGGTGGTGGTATCTGGTCGTGAGGAGGCCCATTATGTGGAGTCCCAGATCGGGTGCTACTCTGAGGCGTCAGGCTCGCTGGTCAATTGGGACAAGAGTGAAGTTTTCTGGTTGGGGAAGGAGGGGGAGCAGTTCCCCCTTCCGGACGTGTTCCCCACGCCCGTACCAGAGATTCGAGTTCTTGGCATTCATTTCGGCCCGGGTGATTATCCCAAGCTAAACTGGGAGCGCAGGCTGGTGAGTGCCACTCGGAAGGTGAAGGCCTGGAAAGGTTGGAAACTTTCCCTGAGGGAAAGGGTAAGCTTGGTCAAGACGTACTTATTGCCTGAGTTTCTCTTTGTAAGCTATGTGTGTCTTTTGCCAGCATCTCTCTATGCTCGGGTCTATGGTCTGTTCTTCCTGCTGTTGTGGGGAAGCAGACTGAACCTGATCAAGAGGGAGGTCACATACCGCCAGCGACGGCAAGGTGGGTTGGACATGGTCAACCCGGTGGTGTTCTTTGTCACCATCTTTGTTAAATACAATTTGCAGTCCATATTTGTGGACGAGCCTTCCTGGTGGGAGTGTTCATGCAAGGACTGGCTCTTGCTGTTCTTGAGGCAGTGGGGGGAGGGGGGAGGCCCGGCGATCTGAGGAGATCGCATGGGTATCTCCCTTCCTATGTCCCCCTGGCATTAAAGGTACTGAGGCAGTGGCGGATAACTGCCCTGGAGGTGGGCTCTTTGGGTCGGCGGGAGCTGTACCTGAGGGTCATGGCCTCGGACATTTTGAAGCCCCTGTCTTTGAGGGACTGCCCTGAGAGGGTCCTCACGGAGGGGCTAGCCCTCTTGAATTCTTCTAGAATTCCAAGTAAGTTTTGGGATCTCGCATGGAGGTCGTTCCATGGACGACTCTATGTCCGTGCGAATCTCAAATACAGGAACCTGGGGGACAGGGACTGCCCCCGTCAGGAATGTGGTGGGACATTGGAGACCATGGACCATTTTCTGGTCCAATGTCCCTTCAACATGGAGGTTCTTACGAAGGTAGGGGGTGCCATTGGCTACCCCCGCCTTCCTGCCCTGACCTATGCTGAGCGAGTGTATGGTGATTTTGGGGTCCGCAGGGGATTTGAGTTATCGTCACTTTATTTAGTCAGCCTAGTTGTGCTTTATTACACTTGGCACGCTCGGTGTTTGGTGTCCACTAGGGACAAAATCCTGCCTGTGCATGAGGTGGTGGGCGGTATCTTTCGGGAGTTGGTGAAGGTGCGGGATCTGGAAAGGAGCAGGGTCGGGCCTGAGAGGTGTGCCCATTTATGGAGGGGGTTCCTCTTCCAGCCCCCTTAGGTCACGGCTCTGCCCCTCTCCATGGGTAGGGGCATCTATCCTTTTTCACCCCCTTAGATTTTGTTTATGGTATTTTTTTTGAAATAAGGCTACAGACATGTCTGACTATCATGTTCTTGCTCATACGTGGGTTGTAGGTATTTGTTGTTGTGATGGTGGGGTGTGTTGTGGGTTGGCGATGATCTGGACAGTAGTGGTTTCTATGGACTTTAATATCTCCCTACTGTACCAGTGAGCCGTTTTAAGTGGTTTTTTTTTTTTTTTTTTTTGGCAATGATCTGGGCAAGCTTTTCTGATGGACTATAAAGACTTTCTCTTGTACCAGTGAGCCTGTTGTAAATACCTGTTCTGGTGCTATTTTTTTTTTTTTTCTTTATAGTTATTTCTTGGTGGGTGGAGGTCGGTGATTTGATGGTTTGTGTTTTGTTGTTTGTTTTTGTGTTATTTGGTTTATTTAGTTATTTTGTTTATTTTATATATTTGTTAACCTTTTGGTCGTAGTTTTATAAATAAAAAATTACCCCTCCTCGGTCTTCGCCTTCCGCCGGGGGGGTACACCTACCCCCCCCCGGTCTTCGCCGCCGCCTTCCGCCGGGGAGAGAGACACCCACCGATGCTCTCCGCCATGTTCGGCCAGGCCCCCTACCCCAAATCAAGCTCTTTTACATCCGGGGGGGGGCCGGCGGAAATGGCGGAGAACAACGGGGGCGTCGCCACTCCTCGGTCTTCTAGCCGTCTTCTGCCGGGGGGGGGGAAACACCCACCCATGCTCTCCGCCATGCTCGACTGTGCCCCCACTCCAAAATGAAGCTCTTTTACATCCGGGGGGGGGCCGGCCGAAAACAGCGGAGAACAACGGGGGTGTCGCCCCACCTCGGGCTCCTCCGCTTCTGCCTGGCTCCTCCCGAGGCCAGGGCTTCTTTCGCCGTCTTCCGCCGGAGGGCGCCACTCTCCGGGCTTCTCGTCGTTGTCTTCCGCCGCGGGGGCCAGGCCTTCTTTGCCGCCCCCTTCGAATTTTTCGGCCTGGACGGGGGTCGCACATCCCATCCAGGACTTGGACGTGGCGGGCTTCTCGTCGCTCTCTTCTGCCGCTGCCCCCTTCACCACGAAGCTCCGTGCTTGTTTGATGAGGGCAGCGGGCTTCCGTCGTCTTCTCCGGGGCGAGGGTCGTACATCCCACCCCGGATTTCGTCGCCGGCTTCTGCCTGGCTCCTACTAGGGGCCAGGGCTTCTTTTGCCGTCTTCCGCCGGAGGGCGCCACTCTCCGGGCTTCTCGTCGTTGTCTTCCGCCGCGGGGGCCAGGCCTTCTTCTTTGCCGCCCCCTTCGAATTTTTCAGCCTGGACGGGGGTCGCACATCCCATTCAGGACTTGGACGTGGCGGGCTTCTCGTCGCCGTCTTCTGCCGCTGCCCCCTTCACCACGAAGCTCCGTGCTTGTTTGATGAGGGGAGCGGGCTTCCGTCGTCTTCTCCGGGGCGAGGGTCGTACATCCCACCCCGGATTTCGTCGCCGGCTTCTGCCTGGCTCCAGACAGGAGCCAGGGCTTCTCGTCGCAGTCTTCCGCCGCGGGGTGACACTCGCGGGCTTCTTCTTCCATTCGATGTTGACACGGCGAGGTCCGGCGCTGAAATGCCTTCTGAGCGGCGGGCAAGGACTTATATTGGCATTGGGCGTGGGCGTGGTTATGCCAACATGTGACCTTAACCCATGTGACAGTGATGTCACGTCACATCACTGTCACATGGGTTAAGGTCACGTGTTGGCATAACCACGCCCACGCCCAATGCCAATATAAGTCCTTGCCCGCCGCTCAGAAGGCATTTCAGCGCCGGACCTCGCCGTGTCAACATCGAATGGAAGAAGAAGCCCGCGAGTGTCACCCCGCGGCGGAAGACTGCGACGAGAAGCCCTGGCTCCTGTCTGGAGCCAGGCAGAAGCCGGCGACGAAATCCGGGGTGGGATGTACGACCCTCGCCCCGGAGAAGACGACGGAAGCCCGCTGCCCTCATCAAACAAGCACGGAGCTTCGTGGTGAAGGGGGCAGCGGCAGAAGACGGCGACGAGAAGCCCGCCACGTCCAAGTCCTGGATGGGATGTGCGACCCCCGTCCAGGCCGAAAAATTCGAAGGGGGCGGCAAAGAAGAAGGCCTGGCCCCCGCGGCGGAAGACAACGACGAGAAGCCCGGAGAGTGGCGCCCTCCGGCGGAAGACGGCAAAAGAAGCCATGGCCCCTAGTAGGAGCCAGGCAGAACCCGGCGACGAAATCCGGGGTGGGATGTACGACCCTCGCCCCGGAGAAGACGACGGAAGCCCGCTGCCCTCATCAAACAAGCACGGAGCTTCGTGGTGAAGGGGGCAGCGGCAGAAGAGAGCGACGAGAAGCCCGCCACGTCCAAGTCCTGGATGGGATGTGCGACCCCCGTCCAGGCCGAAAAATTCGAAGGGGGCGGCGGCAGAAGACCCTCAAAGTTAAAACCACGTTCACCAGGTGAATGGGTAGGGGTACGATGTACCCCATACTCATTCACATAGGGTGGGGGCCCAAAATCTGGGGGCCACCTTATTAAACGGGGCTCCCAGATTCTGATTGGCTCCTGCCCGCATACCCCGACAACCAATGGCTAGGGTTGTCGGGAAGAGGCTCTTGTCCCGATCGACATGGGGACAAGAGTGCTTTGGGGTGGGGGGGCAGCGCCCCCCTCCCCCAAAGCACACACTCCCCCATGTCGAGGGCATGTGGTCTGGTACGGCTCAGGAGGGGGGGGGGCGCTCGCTCGTCCCCACCCCCATTCCTGTCCGGCCAGACTGCATGCCTGGGATGAGGGCTTGGTACGGATCTGGGGGGGAACCCCACGCCGATTTTGGCGTGAGTTAACCCCTCACGTTCCGGACCAAGCCGGAGAGCCTATTGTACCCCTGGGGGGGAAGCCGCGCCGGTTTCACATTTGAAATTTGGCGCGGAGTTCCCCTTCAGTGTCAGCGCAGCCCGAGAACAGCTCGGAGCTTGCCGTGCGCCGCTCCAGGCAGTGCAAACACTGCTACGCCGCCTGGTATTTACCAAGGATTTCCCGGCGTACTGAAGAGGCGCGCAGTAAGCTCCGATTTTTCCCTCTGCGCATGCCCAGTATGCAAGTGAACCTTCTAGCGTACTTTGCAAGGGCACGGGGATCGGGTCCCAAAAGTCACTTTCCCTTTCAAATCGGCCCGCCACACAAGTTTAAACACATGTTACTACACTTCCCCTGCATCACCCCCCTCCCTCCCCTCATAAACTCCCGCCCGAATCCCCGATGTTTACATTACTAAATGCCGCACGCCAGCTCTGTACTGGCGTGCTGTGCGCCCTCTCCTGGGCGCATTAGGCACTTTAGTAAATGAGGAAACACGCTGCACTGGCAGCGTGTTTCTTTTGTAAATCTCAAAAACAGGTTTACTCCTGCTTGTGCACCATGAGTCTTGGCGCACAGGCTTGGTAAATCAGCCCCATTGTCATTTAAAAGCATGAACCGCAAGATCTGCTCGTATCGTGTCCTGATCACTGAGGCAGAGAACACAGAAATATGGTGAACTGGGTCAGTGGACCAATATGACCGCAACTCACTTATTTTTGTTATGCCCATTAGGAGGGATAGGCCCAGAAAGGTCTTAAAATCGGAAACCGTAATTGGTTTTCATTCTCTGACAATGGTCAAATAGGGATTAGCGGCGATAAATTGACCAGCATACAAATTTGCATTGATCCACATATTAGTTTATCAGTTAATAAAAATAAATGATGTAAAATCAACTGTTTCCACCTGAATTCCGGGTTGTCCAGTGAATGGGCGAAGTATTGGTGCTACAGAAGTGGTGGGCTCCCGATCAGGATTTGCAAATGCAGCCGGAAGGAAAAACTGGGTTTAGGTACAACTGACCTTGGCAGGGACCACTATTCTGTCTTTAGAGCTATCTGTCAGGGTGCCGCTGCTGTCTACTGGTTCGTATACTGAGCCTGCCAGTGAAGCGGTTTCCCCTTCTCTCTCATCCATCATGCTCAGCAACATGCAGGCCTCTTCAATAGTTTACTTATGTTTGGACATTTTGGCCTCTAAATTTATAGGTACAACTAGTGTGACTCACAGGCAAAAAAGAGCACCTGATTGTCAGAGCCTGCTTCAATCGCTACCAAAAAAACTGTTAGCATTCGCAGGGATCAGGTGTGACTCTGCGAATGCTGCAGTTATGTGTGTTGAATTTTGTAAGTGACAGTGATCAATTGATACTGCACTTAGCTGGGCTGGGCGGAGGGGCTAAACACAGGTGCTAGCAGGTATCTGGGCTGATCCTTCTAACGCTGCATTTTTGGGAACCCTAAACTACTGGGGACGCTAGTATAGATCTGATCAGATCAGAGATATTGATCTGTTCAGACACTATACTAGTAAGGGAGGTGCATGGTGCATGCATAGGTGTTAGCGCTACTGACACTAATCTGACACTGCCTGACCCTAACTGATGCTAAAACCTACCCTGATGCTATAAAAAACAAACTGCTGTCACCCATAACACTAATACGGTGATTACTGGTAACAGGTGGTGAAAGGGTTAACTCGGGGGCAATTATGGGGTTAAAACCTTTATTAGGTAATATATGGGGGTACCCTGATGCTGATGCTATAAAAGACTGACGATGAAACTAACCAACTAACTGACTAACTAGCATCTGTACGCTATATTAGTGTCACCAGTGACAGGGAGTGAAAGTGTTAACTGCGGGGTGATCAAGTGGTTAAACCGTTAATAGGGGGATTTAGAAAGGGATCCTAAAGCTACCTGGACCTACTACTAACTGTCCTAATGCTGATTAGTGTCACAAATGACACCAGTACAGTGATCAGTGAAAAATCTGAAAACTGCACTTGGTGACACAGTGACAAGTAGTGAATGGGGTTAACTGGGGGGGGGGGCGACTGGGGGGTGATCGGGGGTGAAATGTGTACTGTGTCAGTGATGGTGCCACTCACTTTGGATATCCTCTCTCTGGAACTGAAAATGATTCCATGAGGGGAGATGAAATCACTTCCTCTGCCTGTGTTTACATTACACAGGCAGAGGAGGCTTTTCATTTGCCAGAAATAATCAGTAGGTCCAGGCCAGAAATCATAGGCCTAGACCTGAAGACTGATCAGTTCTGTAATGAGTCGGATCGCAGCTAGAACGCCCATTTGCGCAGTGGTGCCATTCTGCTGACGTACATCGACATGTGCCAGTCGGCAAGTGGTTAAAGGTGGCTTCTCACTTTACATGGAAAACACAAGAAATACACAGGATAACATAAAGGGAAAGAGACAATTAAATTAAATCTTGTCTAAAGAAAATCATTTTTAGATTTGATTTGAAGTTTAGAGAATGAAGCCTCGTACACACGCTCGGTTTTCTCAGCAAAAAACAAGCAAGAAAACTGCTGGCAGAGCTTTCTTGCCGAGTAAACAGAGCGTGTGCACGAGGCTTTCAGGTTTCACATCTGGAAATCTGGCCAGAATCTCGACAAGAAAAATAGAGAACCTGCTCTCTATTTTCTCGTCGGGAGTCTCAATTTTCTCGTTGTGATTCTCGTCGGGCTGGTTTACGACGAGAAAAATGTTTGTGTGTATGCTTTTCTGAGTCTTTATAACCCGCGCATGGTCAGAATCAAGTATGAGACAGGAGCGCACCTTCGGTAAAACTAGCATTTGTAATGGAGATAGCACATTTGTCACGCTGTAAACAGACTAAAAAGCGCGAATCGTCTCTCACCAAACTTTTACTAACACGCGGTAACACGAGATTAGCAAAAGCAGCCTCAAGGGTGGCGCCAGTATAATCGAACTTCCCCTTTATAGTGCCGTCGTACGTGTTGTACGTCACCACGTTTGAGAATGACGAGATTTTGTCTCGACCGTGTGTAAGCAAGGAAAGCTAGACAAGAATCCCGTCAAGCTTGACAAGAATCCCGTCGAGAAAAACGTTGTTTTGTTTACGACGGGATTCTCGGCTGTGTGTACAGGGTTTAAGAGTCTCTGATGTTCTTAGGAAGTGAATTCTTTTGGAGCCTAGCAGGAGAAGGCTCTGTCTTCCATTGAGTGTAGGTGAGTCTGGGACACACACAGCAAACCAGAATTTGAGGAGCAGAGGTTTTGTGGGGGGTGGGGGCAGGGTTGTCAACCTCCCCCAGCATTTTTTACTGACAAAACATGGAAAATTTACTGGCAGAGACATTTTTTTAATGCCAACCTGAGAAATTACAGTGAAAAACTAACACAGTGAATATTTTAACAGTATAAACATGATATGGAAACACTGACAATACCTATAACAAAGTAATTTGCTTGAATTACACTTAAAAATTAAACACAACATGAAAATTGTTGAAAGAACAATCACTGATTTTTACAAACTGTCAGTAAAACTGCATTTTTTTCTAAAGCAGTGATTTTAATAATGCTTAGAGTGAAACAATAAAAGTGAAATATTCCTTTAAATTTTGTACCTGGGGGGTGTGTATAGTATGCCTGTAAAGTAGCGCATGTTTCCCATGTTTAGAACTGTCCCTGCACAAAATGTAATTTCTAAAGGAAAAAAGTAATTTAAAACAAGTCATTGAAAAAAACGGCAGGCGTTCCCCGAACCAAAAAAAAAGCACAGGGGTCCCCCCAAATTCCATATAAGACCCTTCAGGTCTGGTGTGGATATTAAGGGGAACCCTGCACCATTTAAAAAAAATGGCCTGGGGTTCCCCCAAAAATCCATACCAGAGGATTTTAAGGGGAACCCCACACCAAAATAAAATGGTGTGGGGTTCCCCCCAAAAATCCATACCAGACCTGGCAGGCCGCAGAAAAAGAGGGGGGGACATGAGAGCGCCCCCCCTCCTGAACTGTACCAGGCCACATGCCCTCAACATGGGCGGCCGGTCGTTACCCCTTAATATTGGTTTGGGGTTCCCCTTAATATTTACACCAGACCCGAAAGGGCCTGGTAATGGACAGGGGGGAACCCCTGCCATATTTTTTAATGATTTTGATCTGTATTGCTGGGACTGACAATTCATTAATAGCCGCGAGTAGTTTTAAATTACTTTTTTCCTTTAGAAATTACATTTTTTGCAAGGATACTTCTTAACACTGGAAACCTGCGCTACTTTACAGGCATACTATACACAGGCATACAGGCATACTATACACACCCCCCAGGTACGAATTTTAAAGGAATATTTCATTTTTATTTTTTCACTCATTTTTTTTCAAGCATTATTAAAATCACTGCTCCCGAAAACTGCAGTTTTTAAAACATGTCCCCAAACACTTTTTATGACGATAACTTGCATATTAACCTTCAAAATGAGCACTTTTGATTTTTCATGTTCGTGTCCCATAGACTTTAACGGTGTTTGCGTGTTCAAATTTTTTGCCTGTTGGCATTTTCTGGTGCGAACCGAACCAGGAGGGCGTTCGGCTCATCCCTAGCCAAGACCCTGAAACTGAGCTGCAGCACAGTGGTCAAGACCATACAGCGGTTTAACATGACAGGTTCCACTTAGAACAGGCCTTGTCATGGTCAACCAAAGATGTTGAGTGCACGTGCTCAGCGTCATATCCAGAGGTTGTCTTTTGGAAATAGAGTGCTGCCAGTGCAGGGACCATAAGCTGCACACTGCATCAAATTGGTCTGCATGACTGTCCGAGAAGGAAGCCTCTTCTAAAGATGATGCACAAGAGAGCCCGCAAAGATGTTGGTGAAGACAAGCATACTAAGGACATGGATTACTGGAACCATGTCATGTGGTCTGATGAGACCAAGATAAACTTATTTGGTTCAGATGGTGTCAAGCATGTGTGGCAGCAACCAGGTACAACCAGTACAAAGACAAGTGTGTCTTGCCTAGAGTCAAGCATGGTGGGAATGTCATGGTCTGGGGCTGCATGAGTGCTGCCGGCACTGGGGAGCTACAGTTCATTGAGGGAACCATGAATGCCAACATGCACTGTGACATGCTGAAGCAGAGCATGACCCCCTCCCTTCAGGTACTGGACCACATAGTAGTATTCCAACATAATAAGGACCCCTCCACACCTCCAAGACGACTACTACCTTGCTAAAGAGGCTGAGGGTAAAGGTAATAGACTGCCTCTTGTCACCTCCAAGAGGACACAACCTTGCTAAAGAGCATCTGTGGGGCATTCTTAAACAGAATGTGGAGGAGCGCAAGGTCTCTAACATCCACCAGCTCTGTGATGTCGTCATGGAGGAGTGGAAGAGGACTCCAGTGGCAACCTGTTAAGCTCTGGTGAACTCCATGCCCAAGAGGGTTAAGTCACTGCTGGAAAATAATTATGCTTTGGGCCTAATTTGGACATTTTCATTTAGGGGTGTACTCATTTTTGTTGCCAGCGGTTTAAACATTAATAACTGTGTGTTGAGTCATTTTAGGGTGACATCAAATTTACACTGTTATAGAAGCTGTACACTTAGGGCCCTTTCACACATGCGGACAGTATGTCCGTATTTCATCCATACATTTTCGGATGAAATACGGACATACATTAATCCCTATGGGATTGCGGGTGTCAGCCGATAAACATCCGCTGATACCCGATCTCATCGGTCCCCGCTATGGTCCGATTCTGCAGAAGGAGGAAAATCCTATTTTTACATCCGTCTGCAGATCGGGTGAACACAGATAGATGGTCCGTGTTCATCCGATCCCCCAATAGAGGAGAGTGGAGATCTGACAGGGCGGTCCCTGCACAGTGTGCAATAATTTTTACACTGTAAATGGCCTCCATTCATGTGCCATTGTGTACTATTGTAACCAAAGCTTCCACTGTGATTTGCTCTGTACCTTGTGATCATTGTGACCAATCACATACATCACAACAACACACACTCACTATGAATGACAAGCCATTGCTTGTTTACAACTGACTTGTAATTGCTGTGATTGGTCACAGCAATCACATGGTACCAGGGTTGTGCATATTGGCCTGTGATCTGTGTTCTGCTGTGTCCGATGGCCCCTAAAGCGTGGCGCCAGGGGTGTGGACATTTCTTATCCATCTCATGCTGTAGGGCATACAGGTGCGGATCTGTTTCTGGCAATCCCTGCTAGATCGGGGAATCACTCTTCAATCCTTCACCATGAGAGAGACACTGCATCACTGGTTTCACACTGCTAAGTAGGCAGGGATCTGCTGTGACTCCATTCACACTTTTTTCCCTATTTCCTCTTTAGGGTTTTTTTATCCTATTAATCATTCACATTTACATTTTGTATTTTTAATTTTTGTATTTTTGTATTTTTGTACATTTTTAATTTAAAAATGTTTATACATCACAATATTTATTAATTTTTATCACCTTTTTTCCACTTTTTTCCATTTCATTATTTTTATACACCATACATCATTATCTTCCAGATTGATGCGGATTGTTCAAGATCATCCACCCTTTCAGATATTGTATTGTGATGACCTGACTTGCTATTTAGCTGACCCCTTGATCTGGTTTGGGTTTTCCCGCCTCAGATCTGGGCTGGCCATATGTTGGGGGCCCCTTTTCCTTTCCCTTTGTCCTCATGAGATCCGGTACAGTTCCCCATTTTGCATGGGGGCAGCACGGAAAGATTCCCCGCAGGCTTGCACTACACTGTTAGTGTAGCACCAGTCTTATGGGGCCGACTGGGCTGAGAGGCTAATTAGTTTAGCACCCCCATAAAGCGGCCGCACTGTTTGCGGTATGTGGGTGGCCGGTCGGCAACTGTTGGGCGGGGGGTTATCCTGGATCACAAACCTTCCTCCCTGTGCTATATGTTTTCTGCTGCATCATTGGCATGATTATATGTTCTTGGTACTCTATAAAATTATCAGAAATTTGTGCTTAAAGTAGAACTATAGGCAACACTTTTTTTTTTCATTTTGGATAGCGTAAGGGAGGGTTATAGCACCTGTTAGTTTATTTTTTACCATCCCTGTCCCAGTGTCCTCAGTCGAAAATTTCAGGGCGGGTCTTAAACAAAAAGGGGTGTGGCTTTGACAAAAAGGGTTGGGTCATATTTAATTATGGGGTGCACAAGTTTAGTCAGGCCTAGGGCAGCACAAAACCTAAAAACACTACTGTTTGTAAGTATCAGTTAACTCATATATTTTTATAGGAACTTTCTTGGAATGTTCAGAAGTTTTCCCCTCCCTCAAATTTTACAAAGGGTTTATTGTTTTTTCACATATTACTTTTTCTGTACTTACAGTGAATTATTGCATCTATACTCCTGATGAGTGAATGTGATTAACAAAACACGTAAAGTTCTTTGTTCATGTGATGCCAATACAGTTCGGCTCTTTATCCAGCATGTATCTAGTTGTGTGTGTATATGTATAACTATGCATTATCATCAGGGCTTTTTTTCAGCAGGAACGCGGAGGAACGCAGTTCCGGCACCTCCCAAACTGAATGTATGTAATGAAAAGAGGTGCTGGGGTGTGCTGGAGAGTCTATTGATGCTGGCTGCTGGGGATATATTGTTGCTGGAGTGGATCTATTTTTGCGAAGGAAGGGGGTTTATTGTTGCTGGGGAGTTTTTCTGTTGCTTGTGGGGGATCTATTGTTGCTGGGGGGGGGTCAGTCATTGCTAAAAGGGGTCTTTGTTTCTGGTGGGTCTATTGATTCTAGCAACTGGGGAATCTATTGTTGCTGGAGGGGATCTATTTTTGCACGGGGTTCTATTGTTGCTCGGAGTTGGGTAGGGGGCGGAGTCAATGATGGCTTGAAGGGAGGAGTTCCTTCATCTATTCTCTAAGAAAAAATGCCCTGATTATCATCATATACAATTTATACAGTATGTCCTTGGTATATTTGTATTATTATGTCAGCCTATTTGTAATTGTATATGATTGTGTTTTAAAAATTTGATCATGTATTTCTAGACCATCAAACTGCATTTGATACAATAAAGTTTTTATTATATATACTGTATACTCCATACACTTATTTTACAGTAACAAGCCTCATTTAAAGTCCCACTCTATCTCCCTTGTTTTTATTTGAAATTTTGCAGATTCTGCTAAACTTAAAGTGGACATGAACTCAAAAACTGAAGATATGCTATGTTCCTGGGGAAATCTAGCAATGTTAATTTTAAAGTAGCAGCCTGAAAGTTTTACTAAAAACAGTGCACCCGGTATGTTCTGTGTACCTAGACACTCATGGCATATGGAGACATAGCTGTATATCAGCAGTGTGGGATCTAAATGACTGCTAATTAGTGTTGCTCACGAATATTCGCATTGCGAATATTCGCTACGAATATTGCATATTCGAGTATTCGCGAATAACTCGAATATCGCGGCGAATATTCGCTATTTCGAATATTCGTATTTTTTCAAATTTCGCAATCAATTTCGCAATCAATTTCGCATTCGCACTAGCGAAATTTCGCATTAGCGAAACTTCGCAATTTTTTTTTTTATAAAATATAGCGAATATTCGTAAATATCGAATATTCGTGATATTTTATCCAAAAAAAAAATAGCGAAATTTCGCAATCATTTTCGCTTTTGCATATGCGAAATTTCGCATTTTTTTTTTTTTTTATAAAATATCACGAATATTCGCGAATATTCTTCGAAATATTCGCGAAATATCGCGAAATCGAATATGGCGTATTCCGCTCATCACCACTGCTAATCTCATGTGATTTGAAGTGAAATTTCATGAGGTCTATTTATAACGCAGAGAATGTAATTTTTACGAGTCTTAAAGTGTTACTAAACCCACAACAGTAAAATCTGTCTGTATATGCAGCATACTGTAGCATGCTTGTTATAATCACTTTGGAATTGAAGAGGTTAATCCTATGCATTGTGTAAAAAGGCTGTTTTATCCTGTATGCACAGATCCTCCCCCTCCTGCAATGTCTAGCTTGGGAAGGCCATCTAACACACATGCAATAGCCAACCTGCACATGCACAGTTGTATCTTTTATGTTGGAGAGAACAGTTACTTGTTCTCAGAGATAGCCAGGTCACATGATATTGGCATCACACATGTGGGTGTGTATACAGGCTGCAGGGGAAATCTCCTCCTTTCTGAACTCAGTTTATCCTTTAATCATGGTATATAGGTCAGCGAAAAAAAGTATATAGTGGGCCAGATTCTCGCTGGCGTAGCGCAAGCCATTTTCACTACGCCGCCGCAATTTAACAGAGCAAGTGCCGTATTCCCAAAGCACTTGCTCCGTAAGTTGCGGCGGCGTAGTGTAAATGGCTCTGCGTATCCCCGCGTAATTCAAAGGGGGCGGCTTGTATTTAAATTAAGCACGCCCCGCGTCGATCGAACTGCGCATGCGCCAGCCTCAAAAATATTCCAGTGCGCATGCTCCAGCTCACGTTGGAAAAAATGAATGAAGCCGACGTGAGCTTCGTTTAAGTAAATCCCTATTCGCGAACGACTTAGTAAAACAACGTAACCGACGGAAAAAGATGACGCTGACCCGACGCCATACTTAACATGGCAACGACGGAACTTCGTAAACCTACCCCTCATATAGCAGGGGTAGGTTTACGCTTATGGAAACTACGTAAACGACGACGGGGTGGCGTAAAAACGTTCGGGAATCGTCGGATTAGGCTCATTTGCATAGGCAAATGAGAAATCATCGTAAAGGCCACCTAGCGGCCAGCGATGTCATTACATCTACGATCCGACGGTGTAATTGTTTTACACCTGTCGGTTCTTCACTGTATCTATGCGTAAGTGATTCTAGGAATCACACGCATAGATACTCAGAAAAAAAAAACAGAGATACGACGGTGTTTCCTATGAAACGCCGGCGTATCTCTTTTGAGAATCTGGCCCAGTGTCAGTATTTTAATGTAAAAAGAAGATAAATAAGCTGTGGGCACTGATGGGGGGGATGGGGTTAGATGAACTATTTTCATAATACTGGGTTTAGTAAAACTTTAAGATTGCAGGATGAAGGAATGTCCCTCCCTGAGACATTGTATCCAAAGAGTGAGATTCTCCACTACCAGAATACACTGTTCAGCAGCTGCAAAGCTTTCTAGCATTTTCAAAGGTTGATCTAACGATCACAGGGATCAAAATTCATCTGGTCCTTGATGAACCAGCTGGATTTTGAACCATCTATGGCCAGCTCAGACATCAGGAAACAAAGCCCTGCCTCCACCAAGATGGCCAACTCTGCACAAAGGCACAGTGAAGAACAAGGCATATAAAGTCAGTAATTGGAAAAAGATCAGCTGCAGGAAAACCACAGGTTATACTAAAGACTAGTGACCACAGGTTATACTAAAGACTAGTGACCACAGGTTATACTGAAGACTAGTGACCACAGGTTATACTAAAGACTAGTGACCACAGGTTATACTAAAGACTAGTGACCACAGGTTATACTGAAGACTAGTGACCACAGGTTATACTAAAGACTAGTGACCACAGGTTATACTGAAGACTAGTGACCACAGGCTATACTGAAGACTAGCCGTTTTCTGC
This sequence comes from Rana kukunoris, assembly GCA_029574335.1. Taxonomy (NCBI): domain Eukaryota; kingdom Metazoa; phylum Chordata; class Amphibia; order Anura; family Ranidae; genus Rana; species Rana kukunoris. The sequence continues at coordinate 227,399,914 of CM056053.1, read as the reverse complement.
TTACTTTTTTGGGCACATGTGCCAAAATTAAGTTTCTCTTGCCTTTGTTCTTTTGAGCCCCATATATGTGCATTTTGCTCTTCACTGAGCAGATGAGCTCAGTGGTTGTGATGGTTGAGAGAGAATTGTCGCTGTCTGAGGTCATCTGCGGCAATAGGAGATAGCACTGTGCAGGTTTCAAAGGGACAACGCTCCTTGTGGTTGTGATGGTTAAGAGAGAATTGTCGCTGTCTGAGGTCATCTGTAGGGATGAGCTTTATGTTCGAGTCGAACATAAGTTCAACTCGAACATTGGCTGTTCGCCCATTCGCCGAACAGTGAACAATTTGAAGTGTTCGCGGCAAATTCGAAAAGCCGCGGAATACCCTTTAAAAGTCTATGGGAGAAATAAAAAGTGCTAATTTTAAAGGTTGATATGCAAGTTATTGTCATAAAAAGTGTTTGGGGACCTGGGTTCTGCCCCAGTGGACATGTATCAATGCAAAAAAAAGCAGTGATTTTAATAAAAGTGAAATATTCCCTTAAATTTCGTACCTGGGGGGTGTCTATAGTATGCCTGTAAATTAGCGCATGTTTTCCGTGCTTAGAAAAGTCCCTACACAAGATGACATTTCTAAAGGAAAAAAAGTAATTTAAAACTACTTACGGCTATAATGAATTGTCGGGTCCCGGCAATACAAATAAAAGTCATTGAAAAAAAAAAACAGCATAGGTTCCCACCTTAGTCCATTACCAGGCCATTTGGGTCTGGTATGAATAATAAGGGGAAACCCCGAACCAAAATTTAAAAAAAATGGCGTGGGGTTCCCCCAAAAAATCCATACCAGACCATTAGCCGAGCATGCAACCTGGCAGGTCGCAGGAAAAGAGGGGGGATGGTCTGTCCTAGAGAGGAGAACAAGTTAGACCTGGGAAAAATATCAAAAGTGTTTGGGGCAGGCTTTGGTTTTTTCACAAATGGCCTATACTTATAGGAGGAGCATAAATTATATTTTTAAAATGTTGGACTGGTGTTCATGGAATGCATATTGTTTGACCTGTTTGCAGTACAGATGCGACTTAAGAGGACCACACATGGATTTAAATTAGTCCGGTTCAGCAGGGACTGGGTGAATCCATGCATTGGAAGGCTGATTGTACATAAGTTGATTTACAGATCGATTCTGTACAACTAGCCTACTGGGTTTTTCCTGAATCATCAATGCCACTGGATGTGGACACAATATTACAGCATGATGATTCCCCCATCTACTTTAAATATGTGGATAGGGGAATTAGGTCTTTTTTTTTTTTTTCATTCAACCCACTGGTTAATGTATGGCCAGCTTGAGTAATTTTATTTTACAGGATAAACTAATCTTTTAGGGATTGTGAATTGAAACCATATAAAATGAAATTAGCAGTCTCCACAAGACATTTAAAGGGTAAGCTAATAACTTTCTATAAAGTGTTTAAGTTGAAAACAAGCTGTTAAATGAAAACTATTCAGTAAAAATAATTTTCCTTCAGGCAAAAAAAATAAATATTCTATGCAAAAAATGTAATGAAAGGAAAGATGTCACCTCAACAAGGTATCCATTCAGCAGCTTCCTCTGGAGTTAAAAAGATTCAGAAGGTCTCCCCACCCTGGACTCTCAAGCCTGCAGGAAATAAAATTGCATGGCTGATACCTTTATCTTAAAACCTAACAGTGACTGCCGCACAGGGGTTTCTTTTCCATTGTACTTTAGAGGTGAAATGAGGAAAAAACATAATATTCACATTGCCGTAGTAAATCTCTCCTAGACAGCAGGTCTCTTGGAGTCTCACTCTACGAATAAATATTTTACATCAGTCAGTCTCATTTTTTCAGATGACTTCTTTATGTGTTCTTAAAGCACATCTTAAAAAGTCAACCAGAAAAATAAATAAATAGAAGTATGGAAATGGCTTTATGACTAATGCCGCGTACACACGGTCGTTTTTTGCGATGAAAAAAACCGACATTTTCTGTGAAGTAAAAATCGACGTTTTCGAAACGTCACTTTTCAAAGACAATTTTGCATACACACCATCGTTTTTTCACAAAAAGCGAGGTTACGTTCACCACTCTTTTCCATTGAAGCTCGCTTCATAACTAGCTTCTGGGCATGCGCGGGTTGAAAACGTCGTTTTGAACGACGTTTTTGCTACACACGGTGACTTTTTGTGAAACAAAAAACAACGTTTTGAAAAACGACACAAAAAATTCAAGCATGTTGGAATTTTTTTTTTGTCGTTTTTTTTTAAGACAAAAAACGACGTTTTGCCCACACACGATCAATTTAAATGACGTTTTCATCGCAAAAAACGACTGTGTGTACGCGGCATCAAAGTATTTTAGTTTGCACAAGCCACACTTGTGTGGTATACCCTGTAACACTGCATGGCCAGGATGGTGTCGCCACTATTTCCAATTATAGGTCTGCAGCTTCAGTGTCACTAATCCAGGACTTCTGTACAACTACCCTGTCAGGTTTTTACCGAACGCTCGCTCAATGCTATCTTCACATTATACTATGAATGAGCATTATCATAGTAATGATATCCTTCCTGTAATCTATGGGGGCTCAACCTGTGGCTCAACCTCTCCAGCTGTTGCAGAACTACAATTCCCATGAGGCACTGCAAGGCTGATCATTACAAGCATGACTCCCAAAGGCAGAAGCATGATGGGACTTGTAGTTCCACAACAGCTGGAGGGCCAAATGTTGAGCACCCATGGATCCTTCCTCCTGTATAGGGTTTCCCGTTGACCAATACAGACACTAATACTTGCAAGGTCCATCTAAAAATCTATTTGGGTGCGGCCCTGTTATGCTAGTATCATTAAAGTCAAATTCCAGCCAAAAGGTGGAAAAATCAAATTAGTCAATAGTGTAGAAAATAAATAAATAAAAGGGGGTGTGGCCGGCAGTCGGTGAGATTGCCGTCTGAAGGAGGAGCTCCCGGAGCCAACGATACTCCACAGCAGCCCACAGTGATTCAGGTGGTGGTAACTTTTCAGGTACCACATCCCGAGGGTCCCCAGAACCGCAGGGAAACCATGGGGAAATGCCAGAACTCCTTGGGTCCGTGAAAACTGACCAAGTAATTTGGTTTAGCCAGCTCCCCATTCTCCCAAGATGGCGCCAACCGGTCTCCAGCATCTTCGCAGAGCGACTCCCCACGTGGCTCTCTGTTAAGTGCTAATGATATCTCCCAATGGGGTACCCCTATCAGCAGCCCTGTCAAAGGGATCTGCAGGATATCTTCTTCCCATCATTATGCAGGTGAGCACTTTAAAAGGGAAGGATCCAGCGATTATAATAGAGACTTTATACAGTGTATTAATGACTACCCTACAGCAGGCCAGCCCATCTCATATATGATTCCTAAGGACATGTTAGTGTCACTGAGGGGCTCCCTGCATTGAGATATGATGGCCATGGTAAGCTAAATTACAGCTGATGTGGATGATATGAGTGACAGTTAACCATGTGGAGGACAGGATGGGGCAGTTTTGCGGAAGCATACAATGAACTGGTAAACATACCAAGGAAGAATATCCCCCACGGGACTTTTTAGGCAACCACATAAGAAGTATGTTTAAAACAATAACATTTATTTGATCAACATGCAAGAAAACTGGCGTATAGAAATGACATATTGGAATCATTTATACGTACTGTAAATGCAAAGAATTTTGAATAAAATATAGTTGATATATATTAATTATGCAAAGGAACTATGGGGGAAATGATGGGTGTTTGCCCACTAAATATACCCTGTACTGCCATATATTTATGTATTTGCCAATATATGTTATACGTGTTAACGTATGCAATACTTTAATGTTATGGTGTGTGTTTCCCAGTTATGATTGTAGGGTGTTGCTGCTTGTGTGACCCCTCCACGGGCTCCTGTCTGGTGCAGATGGGCCACCAGATTCATCGGACGGCATTCTTTGTGGCTCATATGCCAATTGGGGACCGTTTTCATCGGACATGTCTCCTGCAGGATTTTGGTCCGGCGGTGTGTACACACCATCGGACGAAAATCCCCTCGGACAGAGAACGCGGTGACGTATACGTCACTGACGTGCTCAATCCAGGAAGTTCAATGCTTCCACGCATGCGTCGAATCCATTAGATGCATGCGGGGGATTTCTGTCCGCTGGTTAGACGTACTAACCAGCGGACATGTCTGACGGACATGTTTCCAGCGGACAAGTTTTAAAGCATGTTTTAAAACTTTTGTCTGCTGGAAACCTGTCCGCTAGGCCATACACGCGATCGGATATGTCCGCTGAAACTGGTCTGCGGAACAGTTTCAGCGGACATGTTCGATCGTGTGTACGCGGCCCCATGGTCTAAACAGCCCTTTCAAGCAAAAGGCTCTTTGGTAGGAAGCCAAAAACCTCAGGGGAGGTATCCTTTGCACCCCATAAACACACTTTGTGGCCAAAAAAAATCCCAAATGCTCACACAAATCCTTCCCTCATATTTTCAGCCAATGTGGAAATTAAAAAAAGAAGAATCTTAATTGCCATAAGTAGTTCACTCTCTTTTACACTCCACGACTCTGTCCTGGACCTTTAGGGTTTATTATCCTAATCTGTGACTTAAATAACACCACATACACAACCGCAAATGTTTACGCTTCGAATAAGGGAAAAAGTCCTAGGGCCAGATTCAGGTAGAGTTGCGCTGGAGTATTTCGATATGCGCCGCGTAACTGTGAATATGCGCCGTCGTTTCTATGTGGCCATACCCACCAAACTAGATGCGACAGAAAACGGGCCATTTCCGATCGGCTTAACTTTCCGACGCCAGAGTCTCGTCAGCGCATAATTTCGCTTGGCGCATCAGTCGCGCCTATTGATTTCCCCTGCAAGTATGCAAATGAGGGAGATTTCCCGATTCGCGAACGGATTAGCACCATACGCTGCTACATGCGCCGCGCGTATCTCGTCCGTCTGGCGCAAAGTTATTTCTACAAATGGCTGCTTTATCTTTACTCCAGACAGCCACAGGTCAGCAGGAGAGCAGCTACAGCAGCGTTACCGACAATAAGAGCTAGCTGAGCACCCCCACTTGCAGGACAACACCTCTGTCCATGCTTGTCTGTCAACTTTTACAGCCATGGAGGAAGATATCATAGGTCTCCATAGCCAAGATGACGGCTGACAGCTCCTGGCCTTTAGAGTTCAGCTTTCTCCTGTGTGTTTGCGGGGAACGGGAGCAGCCATCTCAGAACAAAAGTAACTTCACTGCGGGGAGGGGGAACAGGATATACTTTAGTGCCGAAATGGCGCATCTACGGGCGCATTTAAACGCCCAACGGAACGCATTGCGCTGACGTTTCCCGTGAAGTTGTGCCGACGGAAGTTGTGAGCATGCGCACAAGGGGGCGAGTGAAGCCTCACTTACTGCGCATGCTCCGTGGATGATGCGCTGAACGTAAGCCTCTGCGCTGGGCTCCGCCCATCATTTACATATGATCACACCCACTTCCACTTGCGTCGGGTTACGCCAGCGCATTATCGTTACTCTAGCGCAAGTTTACGCGCAACTGCTATGTGAATAACAGTACTTGCGCCGAAAGTGTCGGCGGAGTAACGTAAATGAGAAACGTTACTTCAAAGTAAAGAAGCGCCCATCTACCTGAATCTGGCCCCTAGTCTATACTCTGTATTGAAAATTATCCAGAAAGTTTGCAAAGGCCTGTTACTGATATGCAGTGATTTCAATGCACTGGTAAACTCTACTCTAGATTCCACAGCCAGCTCAACCTCCTCAAGAGGCAACCATCAACCTTTCCCGCACAAAGCAGATCTGCATGATGTCTGGCAATGTCTCAATCCAAACGAGAGAGACGATAGGTTCTAATCAGCGCCCCATAGAGTCTACACAAGAATTAACCTCTTTGTTTCAGATCCAACACTGTCAATAATATCTGACGCCAAGATCAATTCCAACACTTGGTCGGATCATGTGCCCATTTCTATAGTTCTGGAAGAGGCACTTTCCACCACACAGTATAAGTGGCACAATAAGGTTTCCTTTTTTTAATAAGATACCATTTTGAGACACTTTAAAAAGACCGCTTGAAGAATTGTTTCTAGCCAACTCTAAAGCTGAAGTTACCATTGCTTCTATCTGGTGTGCCCATGATGCATTTTGTAGGGGTTTACTGCTGAAAATGGCATCACAAGAAAAAAGGCGTGAGACGCAAGTGATGTCTTCCCTTAAATCACTACATAAAAAGACACTACTCAGTTAGCTGAACTTCAATCCTACATGAAGGCTTCAAAGGATATCTAAAGGTTATTTTATATTTCTTTAAAGCAAACATGTCATACTTACCTCCTCTGAGCAGTTGGTTTTGCACAGAGTGGCCCTGATCCTCCCCTTCTGGGGTCCCTCAGCGTCGATCCTGGCTCCTGCTCTTCTCAAGTGCCCCGTTGAAGAGCCGCTCTCCCTTGGGGCACCTGTGTGGGCGCTTTCCAGTGTCCTGCTGCTGCGTCTATTGACACAGACATCGGGACTCGGCCCCACCCCCCCGGCTCCCATGTTATTGGATTTGATTGACAGCAGTGGGAGCCAATGGCTGCACTGCTATCAATTTTTCCAATCAGGACCCGAGTGCTGGAGCTGGTGTGCTTGTCCCCGTCCCAGGAAATACCGGGTTTAGGTAAGTAAAAGGTGGCTCTGGTGGGCTGCTGCATCACAGGATGTTTTCACCTTAATGCATAAAAAGCATTCAGGTGAAAAATCTTGAGAGTTTACAACCCCTTTAACCACTTTCCACCCGGCCTATAGCAGAATAGAGTCATATGACTTCCAACTGGATAACTGCTTGCGTGCGCCCATAGGCATGCGCAGTGTGGCAATCTGTGTAGCAGTGTGTCAGTCTGACACACCGCTACACCGATTTCAGAAAAGAGCCTCTGACGGAGGCTCTTTACCACATGATCGGCCATGTCCAATCATGGCTGATCACGGTGTAAACAGGAAGAGATGTTTATCTGCTTTTCCTCACAGGCACGAGTAGAAGAGAGCCGGGCAGCTACTCTCCTGACAGGGGGCATTTGCGCTGATTGTTTATCAGCAAAGCCCCCCTCAGATGCCCACACTGGACCACCAGGGATGTTACCAGGACCACCAGGGATAATCAGAACAGTTGGATGACCAGGGATGCCACCCACAGCCACCAGGAAATCCAGTAAGTGCCCAAAAGATGCCAGTAAGTGCCAGCACATCTTGCCAGTCAGTGCCAACTATTATTGCCTGCCAGATGTCTCCTCATCAGTGATGCCCAGCAGTGCCACCCATCAGTGTCCATCAGTTTCACCTATCAGTGCCTATCCATGCCCATCAGTACCCACATATCAGTGCCCATCTGTGCCACCTATCAGTGTTACCCATAAGTACCCATCAGAGCAGCCTTTCAGTGCCCATCAGTGCCACCTATCAGTGCCTATCAGTGCCGCCTATGAATGCCCATCAGTACCGCCTATGAGTGCCCATCAGTGCTGCATACCAGTGCCAACTATCAGTACACATCATCAGTGTCCATCAGTGCCACCTCATTGGTGCCACCTCATCAGTGCCACCTTAGCAGTGCCCATCAATGCAGCCCCATCAGTGAAGGAGAAAACTTTTTGGGGGAACAAAATCATAAAAAAATTGGGGTACAGTGTAGCATGACCATGAAATTGTCATTCAAAATGTGACAGTGCTGAAAGCAGAAAATTGGCCTGGACAGGAAAGGGGTGCAAGTGCCTGGTATTGAAGTGGTTAAAGGATCCTCTCCTTTCTGCTTTCTGATTACGAGTCCCTAAGGTGACTTAAGGTTATATTTTACCTTCAGGTAAGCCTTATTATAGGCTTACCTGTAGGTAAAAGTGTGCAAGAGGAGGATACAAACCGCTTTAATACTTCCAAAAATGTTATATTATTTTGGAACAATACCTATCTCACTTCCAAAAAATGTTTTCTAAGTCGTGGACCATGAGCTTAAGAGTTTTATATGACAAGCTAAATTAACAAAAATACAAATTTTCACCATAACTAAACATCTTTTACTAACACAAAATCAGCTAAAGTAGCCCAAAGGGTGGCGTCATCCAAATGTAACTTCCCCTTTATAGTGCCGCCGTACGTGTTTTCTACGTCACCGCGCTTTGCTAGAGCATTTTTTTTCACAATCGTGTGTAGGCAAGGCCATTTTAATGATCATGTTGAAAAAAACGTTGTTTTTTCTAGAGCCTGTAAAACTTAGTTTTTTACAACACGAAAAATTATCGTGTGTACGGGGCATAAGGTTTACTAGTAATCTTCTTGAAGCATGGGACATACTGTCTAAGAGCCCAGTAGCAATGGCCCATAAAACTCCACTTGAGAAACCCGAGAGTGTGTACCTGCGCATGCTCGAAATTACTTTAACGGATGCACGGTACCTTTCTAAGCAAAGGTAGAGTGCAGCAAGATGACGGCGACGGCATCGAATGTGTTGAGTGCATGCTCGTTATACACAATGACGTCACCGCGTTCTTGCCTTCCAAAACAACCACGGTTCTTTTGAATGGAGTGTCTGTACACTCGGGCGGCAACATATTCTTGCCAAGAATCTCGTCAGAAAAAACAATGTTTTTTTCCTGACAAGATTCTGGCCCGTCTGTACAGGGCTTAAGTCTTTATCACATTGTAATGACTAACCTAATTGTTCATGAACTGCCTGTGCTCTAAAAAATTGAGTATCTCTACTGCATAAAAAGATTTAGGCCCCGTACACACGACCGAGTTTCTCGGCAGAATCCAGCGAGAACCTCGATGGGAGATGTATTCTGCCGAGAAAACCGGTCGTGTGTACACTTTTCTCCGAGCATCCCGTCGGGAAGCTCGTCGAGCCAAAAAGAGAGCATGCTCTCTATTTCCTCGTTGTTCTATTGGGAAATTTGGCTCAATGAGCTTTTCGACATCTGAACGGGAACCTCAACGTGCGGAACGATGAGTTTAGCCCGACGAGTAACTCGGTCGTGTGTACGCGGCCTCACTAGCTTTACTGGTCATGGAAGGCAGGCAATCTGCATACCACCAGTGTTAAGACCTCATTAACCGTTTGTAACATTTTACATATTAATTCCTGGAGTTCTCCTTTAATGTCTATGATTTCATCCCTGAGATCCCATCAGACCAAAGGATCTTCTTCTAAGTGCTGCAAGTATCAGTGTAACTTCCTCCAACTACCACGCTGAGATAATGCACCCATCATTAAGTCCGAGGTTAATTTGCATGCTGTGATTGCCTATTAAAAATGACTGTCAGGGAAAACATTGGTGTGATACTGTGCAAAAATCACATGGGTCCTTGATAAAGACAATAGTTATTTGTGAAGTTTCAGATCTTCTACCAAAGCTTTGTATTCAGTAGTTGATTTTCGTGGAAAATATTTAGTTATAAGAAACTTCACTCTCTCAATCAACCTTGACTATTTTTAATCCTTATCCTGCTAGCATTAGTAAATAGATAGGAAATTATATTATATTTACTTGTTTTAAACTTTTTTTATATGTATTTCTTCAGTTACTTCCTGGTTTCCAGGCACAGGCAAACATGTTATGCATCCCAAGAGTCTTCAGGAGAGGATGAGGCTTTTTCTCAGCTAAGCACATCCTCCTGCCTGCATGCATGAGCTAAGGGCAGATGTATTGCAGGAAGTAAATGGACAGACTTGGTTCGGGGACAGTGTCCTCAATCAGAAGACTGTCCCCTGAAACTTGGGATGTCTGGTCACCCTACCTTACACATGATGGTCACATTCAGAAATGCTAGGGGATGTTTTTCAAAGTGTTTTCTCAGCAAAATAAAGCAGGGGTACATGGATAGGTAAGTTGGCTTTAGAGTTGCCACCTCATCCCTTTAAAACCGAACACATATTAATTACACGGGTTCTGTGGCTAATTAAGGTGGTAATTAAACTCACTTGGTGCTTTACCTGCATTAAATTAGCCTCAGAACCTGTGTAATTCATATGTGTTCGGTTTTAAAGGGATGAGGTGGCAACTCTAGTTGGCTTTGAAAATTAAAAATTAAATAACATATTTGGTTTGTGATGCTCAGATGCAGTGTAGTTCAGCTTTAAAAAGTAACAGACACAGGTGAAAAATACACACACTGTCATGCTTTTCCATCTAGTATTTTTGGGCCTACTATCCTGTCAGACTGTCAGATAAGCAATCTTCTCCTGCTGGAAGAGTAATCAGGTCAGAATGTGTCCACGCTGAAAGGAAGAAGCAATCATCAGCTCAAACTGAATTTTTTTCAAGGTCATTTTCACCAAGATAACGGATATACTCGAGTATAAGTCGACCCGAGTATAATTCGAGGGACCTAATTTTACCACAAAAAAATGGGAAAACGTATTGACTCGAGTATAAGCCTAGGGTGAGAATGCAGCAGCTACTGTAAGCGGAAAAGATGGTCAACAATGCCCATTTGCAGCTTCACTGTGCCCATTGTAGTCCCATTGTACCCATTGCAACCTCACTGTGCCCAACCTCACTGTGCCCGAGTCAGTGTACCTGAAATTCATGACAGGCTGTTGTAACATTGGCAAAGCAATAAATGAGCTAGTGATTAAAATATCTGATTGTCTCTGAACAATATCCACCGAAGAGTTTAAAATAATTTTGCCATCAAGCTAAACACCTGTCTGAAAAGCCTTCGATGGAAGCTGCCGTTATTTGCCCCACAAGCTGCATTCTATTTTCAGAGCGGCAAAGGAACTGACTGAGAGGGAGAGAGCCCTGCTGGCTAGTTTTCAGCCTGTTAGTCAGACAACGACAGCGTCAACACTTCTCGGACAGTTATTTAGCTGCATGACAACTCCATTCAAATGCAGTTACCTTTTAACCACTTCCCGACGGCCGTACGAATATATGCGGCCGTCGGGATGTCCTGAATCTCTGACAGGGCGCATATATGCGCCCTGTGCTTCTAATGGCCACTAGAGGGCGTGCGTGGCCGCCGGCGGCGCGCGCGTGCCCGCTGCATTCCAGAGATGCCGATGCGCGTGCCCAGCGGCCGCGATGTCCACCAGGCACTCGCAATCGGCGGTTACAGGGACAAGACATGGATCTCTGTGTGTAAACACAGAGATCCACGTCCTGTCAGGGAGTGAGGTGACCGATCTGTGTCTCTTGTACATAGGGACACAGCATCGGTCACCTCCCCCAGTCACCCCCCCTCCCCCCACACAGTTAGAACACACCCAGAATACATTTAACCCCTTCCATGCCCCCCTAGTGTTAACCCCTTCACTGCCAGTCACATTTATACAGTAATCGGTGCATTTTTATAGCACTGATCGCAGTATAAATGTGAATGGCGCCAAAAATGTGTCAAAAGTGTCCGATGTGTCCACCATAACGTCGCAGTCCCAATAAAAATCGCAGATCGCCGCCATTACTAGTAAAAAAAAAAATTATAAAAATTATTAATAATTCTGTCCCCTATTTTGTATGCGCTATAACTTTTGTGCAAACCAGTCGCTTATTGCGATTTTTTTTTTTTTTTACCAAAAATATGTAGAATAATACGTATCGGCCTAAACTGAGAATTTTTTTTATTTTATTTTTAAAAAAATGGGCTATTTATTATAGTAACAAGTAAAAAATATTGACTTTTTTTCGAAATTGTCGCTCTTTTTTTGTTTATAGCGCAAAAAATAAAAACCGCAGAGATGATCAAATACCACCAAAAGAAAGCTCTATTTGTGGGGAAAAAAGGACGCCAATTTTGTTTGGGAGCCACGTCGCACGACCGCGCAATTGTCAGTTAAAGTGACGCAGTGCCAGAAGCTGAAATTTCACCTGGTCAGGAAGGGCTATAAGTGCCCAGTAAGGAAGTGGTTAAGGGGGGGGGGGGGGAGTCTGCTAACTGCATGGAAGTGTTTCCCGTTCCAGCTGGCTGGTCTTTTAGTTGAAGTCTAATTCAATTGTTTAAAAGTTGTGGTCTCCTCCTGGTTCCGTTCCGTGATAGGCATTTCCCCATGACACCGTGTTCAGTGTTCCGCCTATCTCGGATGTTCTCTCATCCACGGGCTCAGTTTCCCAGGAGACACTGTGTTCAGTGTTCCACCAATCACGGAGGTCATTTCATCCTCAGACAAGCGGATGTCCGTGTTTGGCATTCACAGGTTTGCAGAGGATAGATTCATACATAGCCTGAATCTATCCACGACCGCCACTGCCACCCGCTATTCATGTGTCCGGTCCCTTTCGGGTCACCTGGCACATGAATTACAGCGGCCAGTTTTTTGTTGTTTGAAGCACCTGATTAGAGCCATAGGCTCTAATAGGTTTCAAAATAGCATGGACTAGGGACGCTAAGGAAGCGTCTTGAGCCCACCCAGGTGTGTTGCAACTGTGTTGCAACACTGATCCTCCCTCGGCCAATCGGGAATCTGGTATGAAACCCGTTTCTGATTGGCCAAAACATCAGGCGATCTTATAGGACGTCTAGAGCCAGGAGAAGCAGAGAGGAGAGAACTCCAGGAGAGGACACTAGAGCCCGCCAAACTGGGAGATGGCCACAGCAGCTCCGACCGCTGCTCACACCACCCGTATCCACAGTAAGGACAGCGGGTGATGGAGGGGGTGTTAATGCTGTGCTGCACCGCGTGAGAGTGGGCTAGCTGGCAGTTGTTGGGGGGTAGCGGCAGGGGGGTTGTTTGTTTGCCACCACTACACATTGGATACCCTAAAGCTGCTTTCAGAGGCATAAAAAATGTCAGATGCCTCTAGCAGCATCTTTTGTTTTGTTTTTATTATTTTTACATGCCCCGACCTCTTCAGTTTTAATAATTTTTTTTTTTAAATAACTGGACGTTAACTTGAATCTCATTAGATTTTGATTGTAGGGGAGATAATATGAGGCTGATATATTCAGTGCTCTCATGTAAAAGGTTTTTACACCAGTGTAAAGTATTAGTACTACAATTACTATTACAGCCACTCTAAAGAATATTTTCCTTCACTGTCCAGAAAAAAAAGAAGCTTGTTTCTGACAGCTTTTATGGGTGCTGTAAACAACAAGAGATTACATTACCATTCTATTAAATAAATTCTGCAGACCACACGTGCCATTCATTTGATTACAAGCATTTTCTCAAGTTCTAAGAAGTAATTTGCCACTTTCATTACAGGTGTTGAAGTGGCTCCATAAAAAAAAAATATATATAAACTGATATTATGTTTGTTGATTAGCAATTTATATGCCCCGTGTATTTTCCCTTTTCGTAGAAACACCAGTCCAACTATAAAAAAATAAAAAAAAAATGGATTCAAAGAGTAACTGAAATTAGAAAGCCTTTTGCACAAAATGTCCTTGTAATGGGTGATCTGGTTTGATCCATACTGCACGGCTGCACGCTGATTGGACAAAGAAGGAGCCAATCAGTGGGTCCAGCAGACACAATGTCTGCCAGCCACCCACGATCGCACCCCAGTCTGCCAATGTAAACAAGGTAGATCGCTGTCTTGTCAGGTATGAACAGAGAGATTTTCGTTCCTGCTTGTTTATACAGTGAGTCCACCCCCCACACAGAAAGAAAGCATCCCCTATGGACAGACTTTGATCGTCCCTCATTCCTGCTAGTGTCATTAGTACAGGAACAGTGCATATTTTAGCACTGATCACTGTAATAATGTCACTGGTTCCCAAAAAAAGAGTCAAAGGTGTCAGTTAGGTGTCCAATTTTTTCGCCGCAATGTCCCAGTCCCGCTAAAAATCGCTGATCGTCTCCATTACCTTTAAAAATAAATAAATAAAATGCCATAAAAATATCCCATAGTTTGTAGATACAATAACTTTTGCGCAAACCAATACGCTTATTTAGATTTTTTTAACCAAAATTATGTAGCAGAATACATATTGGCCTAAATTGATGAAAAAAATTGTTTCTTTGCCTTTTTTTTGGGGGTATATTTCATAGCAGAAAGTAAAACATATATTTTTTTTTTTTCAAAATTGTTGTTGTTTTTTTTGTTCATAGAGCAAAAAATAAAAACTGCAGAGGTGATCAATTACCATCAAAAGAAAACTATTTGTGGTAAAAAAGAATATGATCACCTTTTGTAACATGTTATAGATGTGGAAGATTTAGTGGAAGGTTTAGTGTAATGTAACACTTTTGGTAGTTTAATATTGTATTTATATTGTATTATAGTACATTGTATTGTATTATAGAGGCCCACACATCTTACCAAACTGAGGCAGTATGAGGGACAAAGGAATTTGGTTCCCAATGAGAGTTAAAGGGGTTGTAAAGGTAAACGTTTTTTTACCTTAATGCATCCTATGCATTAAGGTAAAAAAACATCTCACAGCACCGCCCCCCCAAGTCCCTGTTTTACTTACCTGACCGTTCGAAACTCCCGGGCGCGTCCTCGCATAAAGATGGAAAGCTTTTGCGAGGAGGAGCCTAGACAGCCGCCGAGGGACCCCAGAAGACAGCTTTCCAGGCCACTCTGTGCAAATCGAACTGCACAGTGGAGGTAAGTATAACATGTTTGTTGTTTTAAAAAACTTTAAGTCCTTCCAAAGGGACAATTGGGAGGTATGATCACAGGGCATAATTACATATAAGGTTTGTGTATATACAGCATAAGGCTACCCAGACACAGCTCAAATATAAGATGATTTCTGCTGAATCAATCAAAATGTAAGCAGTGTGTGTGTGTGTGGGGGGGGGGGGGGCAGGGGCCAAATGCATCACCTGGCTCAAAAAATGTCAACTGAGGGGGTGGTGGCAAGTGATTTAATTGAATCAGATATAGTTACTGTTTGGATAGTCAGACAGCTGCAGCTGCTGTGTCTGGCAGAATACAAAAGCAGATTTGACCATCCACACTCTTTAATGTGAATGGGGGAATCAGGTGATTTATCCTTTCTTAGGCTAAACAAGAGAAATCTGCAAATGTATTAGTTGGCATTAGTTTGATGAAAAACAGTAGACACCTAATAAAAGGCCAAATGCAAATAATAATTATAAAAAATAAAAAATAAACTTCTGATGTTTACCAGTCTCTATACACGAGGTCCTACTTACGTTTGTAAGTTTTCCTGCAGTAAAAACGCATACATTTGAATGCATTAATTCACAAATGAAATTTTGGACTATTTACAATGACAGACTGTTCTGACTTTAAGAAAGAAGTGATAGAAAAAAATGTTTGATCAATAGCACAAAAAGATAAAAACGTTATGATTTGCTATTTAACATACAATTCATATAGAGGATGTAATTATTATATAAAGGAGATCTAAATGTCGAATTACCCCCATAGGAGTCGCTAATGTTCCGGGTCCCCACTGCTGCACAGCCAGTCACATAGCAATTCCTTCATACATTCCAATGCAGAAAATGCCCAGGGATGCCCAACTTGAGAATGTTCAAACACTGAACCAGGCACAACTTCCTCCCTATGTACAAAAAGTTCTTGTCTTCCTTCCACCTGCACAACTTGGTTTTCACTGTAGAGCACCTGCTACTCTCACCTGTTGGAACAAGCAGGATATTGCTAGTTCAGCAAAAGCTCATTACAGGCAGAAACATTCAGTCCCAATACAAAAGTAGCATAATGTCAATGAACAGCATGACGTCTTTCCTTCTGCTTCCCTGTGGTCACTGATCCCAGCTCCATTTTCTTGCAGAAATTCTAACCTGCCTTAATGATCTTCCTTCTAGTCCTCCCGACTGACTTTCTGCTCCAGTCCTGCCCGACTGGCATACAGTCATGGAGACCTCCCAGGGCAAGGTTAGATGAAGACTTGGCACTACACGGTCTTCAAGAGAGACCTGTTATAGATGGCAGCCTCGCCTTTTGTCTGTCACTGAACCATGCTAATCTACTCACTGTCTCTACTTGCTCATTCCTGCTGTCTCTCTAGCAGGCATGTACTGGCTATCTGGACTACCGGGAGTTTCCCGGTGGGCCGATGGCTCAGTGGGCCAGTTTCAGCAGTCGCCTAATCTGCCTATTAGATCGGGGGTTCGTGACGATCTACCCGTCACTCGCCGACAGCTGTCGCCTGACGGATAGATCGAGATTTAGCCAGTATGCAGAGTAGCGCAGGAAGCGTCTGTAATGAGTTCTCTTTCATGTCACGCTGCTCCTCTGCACCCACTTCTCTCTTCTCGTCCATCCCCAGTGGTTTGTGACATGATCTGGGATAGACAAGAAGAGAGGAGGGGCCACCGAGGAGCAGCATGACATGAAAGAGAACTTATTACAGGCGCTTCCTGCGCTACTCTGCATGCTGGCAACTAAACGATGTGCCCCATAATGTGCCCTGATGTGCCCCATAATATGCCATGTGCCCTGATGTGCCCCATAATGTGCCCCCTGCTCTGATGTGCTATGTGACCTGATGTGGCCCGATGTGCCCTGTGCCCTGATGTGCTATGTGCCCTAAAGTGCTATGCTATGTGCCCTGATGGGACCACTGTCTACTTGGGGGGAGCTGAGAACTGAATAAGTAAAAGTGCTTTTTCTGACCCCTAGACGAGCAGTTATACTGAACAATCTGCTTACACATCCACTACTTAAATTGATATTAAAGTTTTGTTTTAAAATAACAAACATGTTATACTTACCTGCTCTGTGTAATGGTTTTGCACAGAGCAGCCCAGATCCTCCTCTTCTCGGGTCCCTCACCAGTGCTCCTGACCCCCCCTCCTGCCGAGTGCCCCTGCAGCAAGCAGCTTGCTCTGGGGGCACCCAAGCAAGATCGCTCCCAAGCGGTGGCTATGCATGTCCATTGACGCAGAGACCTGCCCCCTCCCTCAAATGGCGAATGGCCCCCACTGCTGCCCCAGCCAATGAGGCGTGAGGGTCCCCAGAGAGCTGTGGCTCTCGTGCACAATGTTGGATCAAAAAGGGGCTTAGACACATGAATGCATTAAGGTAAAAAAAAAACTTGAGCCCTTAGAACCACTTTAATGGATCTGTAATCCATTTGTCATGTTTTTTTTTGTTATTGTGTTTTTCTGCCCCCTTGTAATATGCTTTGCAAGCTTCTGAACTGTTTGTTTGGAGTGTGCAGTGTACAAGAGTTGCGGTTGTGTGACTGCTCTATGCACTTTTTACATCCCATAGTTCATCACTAGAGCGAGCAAGAGAGGTTGGTTCCTACATACAATGGGGCCATGAAGAACAAACATAGCCACTCTAAACCAGGAGGTTAGATCACTGCAAAAAATAATACTAATACTATATTTAAAAATTGGAAGTAGCCGAAAGCACTAGAAATTGCTTTTTGAGTTAAAGAAGCTTGAATAGATTTATTTTTATTTTAAACCAGAGTTTAACCATTTCCCATCCTTAGAACCTACATGTACATCCTCAGGAACAAATGGTTATACCTGGGTCACGGCTGCAGCTGCAGCCATGATCCACCTAATAAACCTGGTATCAAAATTTGCAGCTGGTTATGGGCTTTCACATAAAAGTGATCCAAGTGGCTCTAAAGCCACCCCATCACTTGGGGTTGCTACACTGTGCGGGTTGGCTGCAGAGGACAGGGAGGAGCATCTGTTCCTCCCATTTATCTGTAACTAATGACCTTGGAAGCAACATGTATGATGTTGTTACTTCTGATCTTGGTTTCATCAGCTGCCTTGGAAGGTAGATGAGAGATCAGGGGTCTAATAGACCCCAGATCTCTCAAGAAAGAGTACCTGTCACTACCCATACTATCAAAATGTATGTTGTTCATCCCTTGGGATAGCAAAGTGGTTGAATTTTTTTTTTAAATAAACAGTGTAAAAGGTTTATTTAACCACTTAAGGACCGCCTAACGCCGATATACGTCGACAGAATGGCACAGCTGGGCACACTCACGCACCTGTACGTCCTCTTTAAGTGCCCAGACGTGGGTCGGAAGCTCCGTGATTGCGGCTGCGGGACCCGCGGACCCGATCACCGCCGGAGTCCTGCAAACGGTCACAGGAGCTGAAGAACGGAGAGAGGTGTATGTAAACACACCTTCCCCGTTCTTCACAGTGGCAGTGTCACTGATTGTTTGTTCCCTGATATAGGGAATGACAATCAGTGACATCACAAGTCCAGCCCCGCCCACCTACAGTTAGAAACACACATGAGGTCACACTTAACCCCTACAGCGACCCCTAGTGGTTAACTCCTAAACTGCAATTGTCATTTTCTCAATAATCAATGCATTTTTATAGCACTTTTTGCTGTGAAAATGACAATGGTCCCAAAAATGTGTCAAAATTGTCCTATGTGTCCGCCATAATGTCGCAGTCACAAAAAAAATCACTGATCACCGCCACTAGTAGTAAAAAATATATATTAATAAAAATGTCATAAAACTATCCCCTATTTTGTAAACGCTATAAATGTTGCGCAAACCAATTGTTAAACGCTTATTGCGATTTTTTTTCTCCAAAAATAGGTAGAATACGTATCGACTTAAACTGAGGAAAAAAACTTTTTTTATATCTTTTTTGGGGATATTTATTTTAGCAAAAAGTGAAAAATATTTTGTTTATAGCGCAAAAAATAAAAACCGCAGAGGTGATCAAACACCACCACAAGAAAGCTCTATTTGTGGGGGAAAAAGGACGCCAATTTTATTTGGAAACCAAGTAGCACGACCGCGCAATTGTCAGTTAAAGCAACGCAGTGCCGAATCACAAAAAGGGGACAGGTCCTTTACCTGCATATCATATTGGGCCGTGTCTTAAGTGGTTAAATAAAATGAATAAAAAAATGTATGCGCACATGTGAGGTGTCACCCCGAACGTGAGAGCAATATTTCTGGTAAATTGTCAAGGCTTTCAAAGCATTGTCTATAGCAGGGTTGTCCAAACTTTTTTCAAAGAGGGACAGATTTGATTAAGTGAACATGCGTGAGGGCCAAACTATTTTGCCTGACATTCTTTGAACCATTCGAATTCGGAGTGTGTTCATTCGAGGACTAATACACTGCCCAACAAGAATTCTCTTGCCTTTGTGGCTATGTGTGGTGAAGAGATGAGCTTGGGTGTGTTATTTGGATATATTGTATATATTTTGTGGCCCCAACGAATCCCAGAGCGCTGCTTAGGACTAAGGATGAGCTTGGGCATGTTATTTGGATTTACCGTATATGTATAACACGCACAGCCTCACCATTGCCATAAATGCAGCCTCACCATTGCAACCAATGCAGCCTCACCATTGCAACCAATGCAGCCTCACATGTGCCATGAATGCAGCCTCCCATGTGCCATGAATGCAGCCTCTCATGTGCCATGAATGTAGCTTTACCATTGCAACCAATGCAGCCTCACATGTGCCATGAATGCAGCCTTACCATTGCCATCAGTGCAGCCTGAACGATGCCCATCTGCAGCCTCGGAGGGCAGAGGGAGGGGGCGGGATGAGTGCCGACAGATTACAAACAGGAGAATCTCTTGTTTACTCTGTGGCATCTTTAATACAAAGTCCCGCCTCCTATGATAGACAGAACAGTTGTCCAATGGCATCCCAGGAGACAGAACTTCCAATATAGACGCTGCTGAGTAAACGGGAGATTCTCTTCATGTAATCTGATGGCGCTCATCCTGCCCCCTTTCTGTCCCCTCCAAGGCAGCGCCAATAAATACAGTATATATCTTTTGTGGCCTTGGAGACCACAAACATATAATCTCCAAATCCCCAGGGGGGCCATATTAAATCAACAGGGGGGCCGCATTTGGCCCCCGGGCCGGACTTTGGACATGCCTGGTCTATCGTGATTTTTAGGTATCAAAGTCTGTCGCCATTTCATGGACGTACAAAATCTTGACATGTTTGGTATCTATTTACTCAGCGCAACATTATCTTTTATATTTTACAACAAATTGGGTATTTTTATAGTGTTTGTGTACACTAAAATGCACTAAAGTATTCCTGAACATTTGCATTTAATGGCTTCACAAATATTATCCGACTTAAAAAAAACGCAACAACCATTTTATTCTAGAGGCAGCTTTCAGAAAATATATAATGATGGGCCTTGTAAGTACATTTTCAGCAAAAAAATATATGTGAAAATTTTTAGACCCAAACTGAAAGTTGTTAATGTCACTTTAACCCATAGCCTCATTATAAGGGACTTTTTCCTTTTCCAGGATTTGGGATTTAGCACCGTTTCTCCCTCCCCTACAAAGAATGCATTTGTTTTTCAACAATTTATTTTTAACATTTATATTTCAAGTAAAAAAGCAGAGGAAAACAAATGTCATATAAATATGACAAAGCACTATGACCTATTTATAAATATTTAATGGAATAAGAAAAGGAGAAAAATAAAAAGGGTGGGATTTTTTGAGTATTGTTCATGAGTCAAAAAAAAAGAGAGAATGCATTTCACTTGTTTGGGGATATATTTTAGCTTTTCAATAGAAAACTGCAGTGTACCCAGGATGGCAGGAAGGACAATCAACAAAAAGGAGCCATTGTCATGCTGCTTCTAAAGAATAAGGACAGATAGCTGGGGCTTTGCTACAGATGTGTAACTCATTATAGGGGAGTTTCACAAAAGACTGAACAGCTGTATACTTGTTTACAGCAAAACAACTTTGTTCTGAATTGAACAAATGATAAATTCTGAAACATTTTATTTTATTTTAATCGCAATATCCTAAATGTTACAATATGTTGGGGTTGAGTTACTAAAACTGGATAGTGCAAAATCTGGTGCAGCTCTGGATAGAAACCACTTAGCTTTCATTTTTTTTTTTTTTTTTTTTGTCAAAGCTTAAAGGGTCACTAAAAGAAAAAAAAAAAAATTCTGCTGAAATGACTGCTTACAGGGTATAGATAGAGACATAAAAGTTAACTGATTCCTTTTCAAAATGATTAAAAATAGATAAAAATCAATCATATAATGTGCCTGCAGGTTAGTTTCCCTTTTGAACTGGCTTCATGTTTCTGCAAAGTAGAAATAGACACACAGAACAAAAACAAACAAATCCAGGGCAGTGTTTTGTTTTTAAAATGAATCTGATTGGTTCTGGGAAGTTTTAGACACACAGTAATGACAGCTTAGACCACCGTGAGAAAGCTCCCAGTACTATGGTTATAAGGAAACATACAAGCAGGAAGTGTGGAGAACAGAGCAGGATTACAGCAACTTCAAAGCAAAAACGAACAATAAGGACATGAAACCAGTACTGCAGTAAGGTAAAGGAAGCTATTTAGCTATAAAAAAAAAATTCCTTTAGCGGTCCTTTAATTGAACAAGCTGAAGGTAGAAGCTGATTGGCGACCATGCACAGTTGCACCAGATTTTTCACTCTCCAGTTTTAGCAAATCAACCCCTGTGTGTCTATCTATAACACATTATTGGTGCTGCTTGCTGGACATCCCTGGTACCCTATCCAGTACTTTTGGTACTAGTGATGTGTGTGCCTTGGTATTATATTTTGTTCAGCATAATTATCTTGCATTGTCATTTATCATTATGCTATTTCTGAAAATAAAGGATGCATGAAAAAAATTAATAAAAAATACCATATGTTACAATAGTCCATCTTTTACAAACTATTTATATTTATTTTTACATGTTGTTTGATTCACCAATCACTGTTACTACTGATTTCTGTGCCGTAGTATTATCTTTAGTTCAGCATAATTATATTGCAGCTTCATATATCCAGATGCTATTTTTGAAAATAAAGAATGCAAAAAAACAAAAGGGACCAAAAAACAAACAAAAACCCCCAAAACAGAACAGAAGTTACAAACACTCAGAGCCGGTTCACACTACCGCTACCTGGGGGGCAACTTGTGTTGGATGACATGTTAAATTACATGTTGGTCAATGAGAGCCGTCTTAAAGGAGTTGTAAAGGAAAATGTTTTTTCACCTTAATGCAATCTATGCATTAAGGTTTTGGTTCAAGTTTAACTATTACTAACCATAACCTTTTCTTCCTGTACAATGTTCACTGTCAATGATACTTGTATAAATTCCTGTACCATCATTGTTAATTTTTTTTTTTTTTTTGTACCTTGACCTTTTCTACAATAAAATCGTTTGTAAACAAAAAAAACATCTGATGCTGCCGGCCCCCCCTGAGCCCACCTTATACTTACCTGACCCCTCGAAAGTCCCGCGAGCGGGCCCGATATCCTCTTCGCCGCTCAGCCTGGCCGCTGATTGGCTAGAGTGGATGGATTGAGAGCAGCGCAGCCATTGGCTGGCGCTGCTGTCAATCACATCCAGTGACGCGGTGCGCCGAGGAGCGGGGCCAAATGATACAGTGAGCAGCTATGGCCGCTCGCTGTATCACGGGGGTGCGCCTGCAATTACTGACCACCATGCGAGCTCTCACATGACTGTGGTGAGTAATTGCGAGGAGGACCAGAGACTGCCACCGAGGGACCCCAGAAGACGTGGATCCGGGCCACACTGTGCAAAACGGACTACACAGTGGAGGTAAGTATAACATGTTTGTTATTTTAAAGAAAAAAAAAATTCCTTTAGTAACCCTTTACCCATTGCCGACCAGCCGCCGCAGTTATACGGCGGCAGGTCGGCTCTCCTGCGCGAGAGCCCGTAGCTCTACGTCGCCACTTTCGACGGCCACTAGGGGGCGCGTGCGCGCCGCCAGCGGCCCGCGCGCGCCCCCCGCTTGCCCCCGAGTCCCGTGCGCGTGACCGGCGGGCACGATCGCCGCCGGGCACACGCGATCGCTCGTTACAGAGCGGGGAACGGGAGCTGTGTGTGTAAACACACAGCTTTCGTTCCTGTCAGCGGAGGAAACGCTGATTTTCTGTTCATACATTGTATGAACAGAAGATTAGTGATTTCCCCTAGTGAGTCCACCCCCCCCCATACAGTTAGAACACAAATAGGAACACACTTAACCCCTTACCCGCCCCCTAGTATTAACCCCTTCACTGCCAATTGCATTTTTATAGTAATCCAATGCATTTTTATAGCATTGATCGCTAAAAAAATGCCAATGGTCCCAAAAATGTGTCAAAAGTGTCCAAAGTGTCCGCCATAAGGTCGCAGTACTGAAAAAAAACGCTGATCGCCGCCATTACTAGTAAAAAAAAAAAAAATAATAAAAATGCCATAAAACTACCCCCTATTTTGTAAACGCTATAACTTTTGCGCAAACCAATCAATAAACGCTAATTGCGATTTCTTTAACGAAAAATATGTAGAAGAATACGTATCGGCCTAAACTGAGGAAAAAAAAGTTTTTTTTATATATTTTTGGGGGATATTTATTACAGAAAAAAGTAAAAAATATTGCATTTTTTTCAAAATAGTTGCTCTATTTTTGTTTATAGCGCAAAAATTAAAAACCGCAGAGATGATCAAATACCACCAAAAGAAAGCTCTATTTGTGGGGAAAAAAAAGACGCCAATTTTGTTTGGGAGCCACGTCGCACGACCGCGCAATTGTCAGTTAAAGCAATGCAGTGCCGAATCGCAAAAAGTGCTCTGGTCGTTGGGCAGCAATATGGTCCGGGGCTGAAGTGGTTAATACACACTACTGAAGTCGCTCCGACTTCAGGAAAGGTTCTTGTATTAGGCTCCATTCGCATCTAGGCATTTTTACGCCAGACGCCGCATACGCCAGAGGGGAAATTTAAAGGGGTGTTCCAGCCAAAAAATGTGTTTATTAAAAGTCAGCAGCTACAAAAAGTGTAGCTGCTGGCTTATAATAAACACTCACTTACCTGCTCCTGCGTTCCAGCGACGCGCCGACCGGGGCTCCGCTCCTCTCCCCCCCTCCCTGGCCGGCGTCTGGCCGGCGTCTCCATCTCGACTGTGGGCACCCAGCCGTGACAGCCTTCGGCTTCACGGCTGGGCACCCACTGCGCATGCGCGAGCCGCACTGCGCATGCGCGCGCGGCTCGCGTCTGATTGGAGAGGCGATCGCATGGGACCTGTCAGTGTCCCATGTGATCGCCTACAGGGAGGGGCTGGTGTAGGCGATTAAGGCTTAATCGCCCAACCAAAGTCGCCTGTCCTGGAGACGACTTGAAGTCGCCTTGTAAGTCGCGTTGAAGTCACGCTGAAGTCGCCTCGCAAAAGTTGCGCACAAAGTCGTGTTGCCCCTGTGTGAACCTCTCAGTCTTTTACAAACTATTTGTTTATTTTTATTTTTTTAAATTTTCCTCGATTCGTCACTGCTGATATATATGTTTTGCCATTATTTGTGTTTCATATAATTATATTTCATTATCATTTATGCTGATGCTAGTTCTTAAAAAAAAAAAGCGAATGTCACAATAGTTCATCTTTTACAAATTGTTTGATTTTTTTTTTTACATATTCTTTGATTCGTTAATAATCACTGTGTATATCACCCTCCCTTCTACACTGTAAGCTCTAACAAGCAGGGCCCTCTGAACCAGGGATGGACTGGCCATTGGGACTACAGGGAGTTTCCCGGTGGGCCGGTGGCTCAGTGGGCCGGCTTCAGTGACAGTGAACCGTCTCCCCCCCCCCTCCGCTCCTCTGTCTCTCCCTTTCCACAGTGCTCACCTGGGGGGGGGGGGGGACAGAGAAGCAGAGGGAGGACCAGAGGAGCAGGGGGGGATGACGGAGGAGCATGGGGGAGGGGACAGACAGCTGACTCAACAGCTATGGCCTGGGAGTTTCTCACTTCTGCCTAATCCTGTCTCATAAGGGGGGGCACCAAACTGATTCTTTCCCCGGGTGAAATAATGTCTAGCTTCCCCACTGGTACTGCCTATAGGAGTACGAGTACCAGCCGTTCTACTCTAATAAAGTAGAGCGGCTAGTGGCTAGTGAAGGGGGAGAGGGGGCTTGGGTGGCCGTGGGGTGGGTGCGGGAGTTGTCCGGCTGCCATTGGGAGAGACCTATCAAAGTGGGCCAGTCTGGATGAAGTCCAGGGCCAAATTTTTGTCCCAGTCCAGCCCTGCTCTGAACCCTCCTGTATTGAATTGTATTGTAACTATACTGTCTTACCTGATGTTGTAAAGCGCTGCGCAAACTGTTGACGCTATATAAATCCTGCATAATAATAATAATATAATAATATCTGTGCCTTGGCGTACTTTTTGTTCAATATAATTATATTGCATTAGCATTTGTGATTTCTGAAAATAAAGAATGCATTAAAAAACAAAAACAAACAAACAAACAAATGTTACAATAGTCTGTCTTTTTTTTTTGCTATACTTTTTGATTCACCAGTTCACTGTCACTACTGTTCTTTGTGGCTTGGCATATGCTATTGAAAATAAAGAATGCATAAAAAAAATCAAATGTAGCAGACATTGTAGCAGTAGTGGTCATCTATTAAGTATCAATGTAGTAGTGATTATAGTATCTTCTCCATCCAAAGACATAAAGGAAAGTTGCCAGTCCTGGCAGAGGATGGTGAGGGTTCGCTTGTACAGCAGAGAAGGAGTCACGTGGTGCTGATTCTTCTTCTTCTTCTCCTCCTCCCCCTCCCGATCTACTCACTCCCTTTGTTGTTGCCAGCAGACACACGTATTGCACCCATCTCGTGGCTGGTGACAGGCTGTGTGCCTCCTGAACAATACCCCGAGCACAGGCAGTGAAGGGGCAATCAGTGCAGAGCAGGAGGAAGGGAGGAGCCAGCACACACACACTGGGCTCCACCAGCCTTCACTTCCTTTATTGGTGGCATGGCTCTGAGGATGGATGGCATCCTCCTGTTCAGGCATAGAGTCCTCTTCTACTGAATGCAGCTGATGAGCCCACACACTGCCCTACATGACCATTATTGATGCTGCTCATTGGACATCCCTGGTCCCCTGGTCTATCCTGTACTTGTGTGGAGTGAGAACTGAGAACACAGCCATAGCAGCAGCAGCAGCAGGAGTGACAGGGAATGAATAGGAAGTGGTGTATGCTGGAGAATCCACAGAGGAGCCTGGCTTGTGCTCTGTGCTTTTATTATTGATGCTCCTGGCCTGCTGGAGCAAGTCCTCACCCTTCTCACCCCAGCCTCTTGTCTCACCAGCATCCTGCTTCACATCATGGAAGGATTGCATCCTGCTTCTAGGCTGCTGGGACCCCTGGCTTTTTGGTCCACCTCCTCGGTGCTTGTCTTCTTAGCCTTCTCCGGCGTCCAGGCGTCCAACCAGCTGCCCAGCGAGTGCCACAATGGCAAAGGAAAGGGGATCAACTGCTCAGGTAATCGATACAAAAAAAAATCTATCTATCTATCTATTTATTTATCTATGCACACACATAGTAAAATATATATATATATATATATATATATATATATATATATATATATATATATATATACGTATATATATATATATATATATATATATATATATATATATATACGTATATATATATATATATATATATACACAGTATATAACGAAAGAATATATATATACGGTCTATAAAACAAAAACAATCTATATATCTATAGATGTATAGATAGCTATATATATATATATATATATATATATATATATATATATATATATATATATATATATATAATATATCTATATCTATCTATCTATCTATCTATATATACACACACATACATACACTATATATATATATATATATATATATATATGTATATACACACACACACACAAAATATGTATTTTATATAATACATATATATATCAAAGATTATACAGTATATAATATACACACATATATACAGTACATATATGTATAATACACACACGCACACATATACATGTATGAGCTGCCCATTTTGTGCATGAAGCATGTTTCCGTATGGACATAATGGGAATATACACGCCTACCTATAATATAATATGATATCCTCATTACATACTCCATAGCATGCATTAGATGTGTACCTCCTATGGAACTGCTTTTACGAACTAGATTGACGTGTCAATATTTTATATACCGTTTAAAAAAATATATATATGTATAGTTATACAGGATTTATATAGTGCCAACAGTTTATACAACACCTTACATAGTGAAAATTATAGTCACACGTCTTATAAAATAGATACCAGGATGCACATGTATATAGTGTATTCTGTCCAAGCAATTGTGGATTTCTGTATTTCTGTACACGTTTTCATTGGTTAAGTCGTAATGTGAATGCTATTTTCAGTATCCCCTTAAAAAGAAAAAAAAGAGATTTGTATATGAATGGGTGATCTAACAAAGAACGGCAGGCCACCTCGTAAGACAATGCTATTGTTTTAGTATATTCCTGTGTCGGCGGTGTACTGTGAACAAAAGGATGTGCAAGTCGTCCTGTGCTGTTCCAGTGTGTAGGCAGATGATCCATCAGAGCCTGGACCCTGGCAGGTGGATGGCAGTAGTCATTAATAAACACACCGCACCCCTTGTTGTATTTGTGCTGGGGTGTTCCTGCGTTTTGAGTCGCTTTCCGCAGATCTCGGTCGCTAGGAAGTGGCGAAACGAGCGCAGATTGTACCATGTGACCCAGGCCCTAAGGACGGGAATTGACACAGAAAGATGATTGTGGTGGGCAGATCAAATAAATAAATAAAGCCTTGGCAGCTGCTCCACTCATGCACAAAGTCCCGCTTGCATTCAGCCTGTGAGCACATCAGTAGCTCTTGCCTAGCCGGACACTCCAGCTTTTATGTCAGTTCATGAAAGGATAACATTGCATTTGAGAATCATTCCTGTATTTCCATATTTATTAGGCTGGCTATGCTTTTCGATGACTCCAGTCTGGCCGATGTATACTTAATATGAAGTTTGGGCCGGGCTCATTTATTCACGTTGGGTTAATTTATTTCCATCCCCTAAGGGACGCTCAACAATGGCATAATAACGGCAGCGTATGCTAATCACTCATCATGGTGTATTTCTGAATCGGCCTCATGGCTAAAAGGCTTAA
Source organism: Rana kukunoris (assembly GCA_029574335.1). NCBI lineage: Eukaryota > Metazoa > Chordata > Amphibia > Anura > Ranidae > Rana > Rana kukunoris. Next base: position 227,372,006 of record CM056053.1, on the reverse strand, counting down.
CTCGATAAATGTATATTAACGCAGGGACATAGAATTCGCTCTAATTGATTGATGCAATCAAATAAATACAATGTTTGTTTGCATGGCGCTTACCCATTATTTTATTCCAAGCCAAGTCCATTGGCTGTATAGATGATGCTTGTCTGTTTCTGGTTTAATACATTGGGAATTCTGTCATGTGCTATGTAATGGTGGCGATTTTTTGCTATGCGATTCTATTGTCAATCAATTTACTGATCAAAAAGATTGTTTGATGCATCATAAACAATAACATAACAATCATCTACTTTCTTACAATTGGATTTTCTGAGCAGGTTTTGCTTAAAATTGATCGATAACACAGCATGCGCTTTTTCAATACTCCATAGATTCGATCACGTCGTCCAATTCTGTGTAGAATCATTCGATCAGATCATTACTTGTATGACCCGCCTATGGATACACATTGAAGAGGCGTTAAAAGGGGCACAATATATACCCTACTGCCAAAGTAGTCATCATGTTGTATGAATTACTGGCCTACTGTGAGCTTTTGTCCTTGTTTTCGCCATGAGGTGAATGATAACAGATAATAATGTTTGATTATTATTTAGCATAATATTTGACTAGATAAAATTGCTTAGGAATTGGATCCAGCTGTTTCGGTATGATTGACGCGTCCTATTTTCTTTTGTGATGCAATTAGGTTTGTGAAGAGAAAGGTTAACAGGTTAGTGTGTTCTTGTTATTAACAGTGGGCTTTAACGAGGTATATAGGTCACTTGAACACACTGTTTTACCAAGATCAATTTACCCCGTATCCTGCTGTGAAGACTTGGAGATGTGTCTTCTTTTAAGATTGGCACCTCTTTCAGGGTGAAGGTAGTCCCAGCATGAATTAACGTCTCAGTCAGAGGTTGGAAAAACCAATCCTCAAGGAGCATTTCTATGTTTTATAACTGTATTAGCGGTCCAGCAATCGTAATTTAAATAGGAAAAAGAGAGAATCAATGATTATCTCACCTGTGTTTAACGAGAACACTGAACACCTGTAACGAGCTTGTCATGGGTTGTTGTGAATTGCAAAATCAAAGCACTAACTTAATTGCGCTGTCTCAAATACTGGAATACACCAATACATCCAATGCCTTTGTAGCTGATTTATTCTTTCATCTCTGACGCCCATGTCTCGCAGTTAACCCTTGCCAGTCCAGGCTTATATAGTATTTTTGGATACCTATCTTTGATTAGATCAATCAAATGCTCTGCCCAGCATTATATAAAGTTGATTATTTACCGTATATACTCGAGTGTAAGCTGATCTGAGTATAAACCGAGGACCTAATTTTACCACAAAAAACTGGGAAATCGTATTGATTTGAGTATAAGCCGAGGGTGAGAATGCAGAAGCCACTGTAAGGCCACGTACACACGATCAAATCTATCTGCTGGAAACGGTCGGTCCGACCGTCCCAGCAGACAGATTCAATCGTGTGTACGGGCGAGCCAACGGATTTGGCCAGCCGACAGATTTGAAAGCATGCTTTCAAATCTGTCGGCTGGGAACCCGTCCGCCCGACATGTCTGCTGGTTAGTACGCTAACCAGCAGACATGTCTTCTCGCACACGCGTCGAATGGTTTCGACGCATGCGCGGAAGTGTTTTACTTCCTGGTGCGGTGAGGTGGCGGCGTCAACGTCACCGACACGTCAGCGCGCCGTCTGCCGGCGGGGATTTTGGTTTGATCGTGTGTACACGCGATCAAACCAAAACGGCAGCAGACAGATTTGTTCAAATCGGTCGGCCCGACCGATTTGAACAAATCTATTTGTGTACGCGGCCTAAGAGGAAAAGAGGGTCAACAGCCCATTTGACGCCTCATTATGCCCATTGCAACCTCACTGTGCCAACCTCACTGTGCCCATTGCAAACCCGCTGTGCCCGTTGTCACTGTGCCCGTCGTCACTTAGCCAGTCGTCACTGTGCCCATTGTCACTGTGCTGTCATCACTGTGCCCATTGTCACTGTGTCATCATCACTGTACCTGAAATTGAAGAAATTGAGAGGCTGCGGGCGTCCATGTTTAACACTTTCCCTACCGAGTTGTAAAATGACGTCGGTGGGAACCCTCCCTCCCTCAGAGTGGACGTCATATGACGTCCTTGCATTCCCGGGCAGCTAGGGGGTCACTAATCAAGGAGGTGTGATTACTGTGTGTAAACTGAAACTGGGTTGGTGCTGAGGGGTTTTAGACAAACCATCACTGCCCTCTATTGGCTCTCTGGCTCTGTACATCAGAGAGATAGGAAATAACAGCAAAAACGAAACTAGAACTGTAGGTTGATTATATGATTGATTTTTATCTATTTTTAATCATTTTTAAAAGGAATCAGTTAACTTTTATGTCTCTATACCCTGTAAACAGTCATTTCAGCCCAAATTTTTTTTTTCTTTAGTGACCCTTTAAGGACCGGACCAATATGCTGCTAAATGACCAAAGGTGTTTTTACAATTCGGCACTGCGTCGATTTAACAGACATTTGCGCGATCGTGCGATGTGGCTCCCAAACAAAATTTGCGTCCTTTTCCTCCCACAAATAGAGCTTTCTTTTGATGGTATTTGATTGCCTCTGCGATTTTTATTTTTTGCGATATAAACGGAAAAAGACTGAAAATTTTGAAAAAAAATGATATTTTCTAATTTTTGTTATAAGAAAAATCGAATAAACTAAATTTTAGTCAAACATTTAGGCCAAAATGTATTCAGCCACATGTCTTTTGTAAAAAAAATCGCAATATAAAAAAAAAATTAGCTACCTAGCGGCAACAGTGACACTAATACAACCATCAGAAAACCGATCGCTTAGTGACACTGGCAATAGGGGGTGAAAGGGTTAACTAGGATGGTGATCAAGGGGTTAAACCTTTATTAGGGGGGGCTACAGGGCTACCCTGGACCTAACACTAACTGCCTGTCACACTAACTGTCACACTGACACTAAATGCAGTGATCAGTAAATATATGATCACTGCAATCAGTGACACTGTGATGGGGGGGGTGATCGGACAGAGTTAATGTGCCTATGTGTGTGATGTCAGTGTGCTGTTGGTGCGACTTGCTTATGATGTCTTCTCTCCTCTCGTCAGATCGAAAAACAGGGGGAACAGGTAACATGTTCCCAGAAGTGAACTTATCCTTTAAACTTCTTTAGGTTTTGACTTGCCTTCCACTTTAAAGTGTAAACCTGAGTCATGAAATTTGACCTAAGCACATATATCTGTAGTGTTTTCCTATCTCTCTCCAAAGCCCCGAGTCCAGTGTCTTTCTGCTGTTTCATTCTTCTGTTATTAGCATGATAACTTCTGAGAAGTTCTTCGACAACCAAAAAAAAAAAATGCCTGAAATTTGTGTCGGTAAGGGTGCTATAAATATATTAGCAGCAGGGGCGGACTGACAACTCATGGGGCCCCCGGCCAATAGAAGATTATGGGGCCCCCAGGCTTACAGATGGCCACCAAGCCAGGTGGCAGTACAGAGGCGGGGCAGCTAAAATCTTAGATTTTCACATCAAAAGCATGTAGGTTTTGGACATATCAGGGACAGATGTAAAAAAAACACAGATTTTTACATACTGTCCCTGGTTTTAATGAGCCAGGCAACCCTGATGGGACCCCCTAGTGGCATGGGGCCCTCGGGCATTGCCTGAGTTTCTCAATGGTCAGTCCGCCCCTGATTAGCAGAGAGCTTGTCTCATCACAGCACCGCTCTGCATGTTTCTTTCATCTATGTGGGAGGGGGGGTGCCTTTCCTCCAATCAGCTGTCACACAGTGTATAAAAAGACTACACTTCTACTGCTGAACAGGTAGAAAAAATCTTATGCACTTTCTAAAAAATATAGCAAGTTGAAGACAGCAGAAATACATGTAAAACTTGTAGGGGGATTTGTTCCATCTCTGTGTATCATCTGAGGCTGTTCACTTCACTGGATATATGTGAGGGTGTATATCCACTTTAAAGGATTTGTAGGCTGCAATATAATAAATGATTGTTTTGGGGTTTGGTACAGCTTTAAAATGTATTTAGACTTTTACATTCAAAAATGCTTGCTGTACCAGGGACTGGTAAAAATGTAATTTAATTTAAGCGTAAAAATCAAATAATGTTGGTAAATATAAAGCATTCAGAGACATATATATTTAACCTAGTCTTGTAATGCTTACCCTAAAGTGGGCTTTGACTTCCATATTCAAAATACCTTTTGCGCTATATTTCCATTTTTACATTACATAAACAGTTTTTGCATTTTTTCATTCTTCCCTCACTGACTAGGGTAGAATGCTTCTAATACTATAATAAATATATAAAAAATAATCTGTATAGGGCATCTTTGTATAAAACCTAGTCAATCAACCTCCCTGATTAACAAGTGATGACATAAAAACCACAGCCACATAGAAAGTATATTGTTTTCTATCAGACAGTATTCTCTGTTAGATGCTCAGTTATGGTGGCTCAGAATTCATAGATTGTTTAGCCCACTTGGGCGGGCAGTAAGAGAGACTTTTTATTGTCAAGGTATGCTTTCTATTTTTTTTAAAGCTTGCACCTTTCCTGCTATGCCCTACCCTCTTTTCCTCTGATGTGTTGTAGCTGGTGCAGAATGCAGCATGTCTGTTGGATACCAAATGCAAATTGTTGGCGTGAACTGGCCTTCCTGTCCACTGCTTCTTTTTGTATTTTTTTCACAGGTGGGAAAAAATAATTTTTCCTTTTCCCATCCACCCTTATATCAAAACCCAGAGCCACAGAATCCTGCAATCAGGTGAAAAGGAAGAGGCTGAACACCATCACAGAAATAAGAAGGGGGGAAACTATAATGCATATAGAATACAACATAACCAGCTATACGGGAATCTGTACAATAACCACTTAAGGACCTTGCCTGTTTTTCAGACTTTCAGACAGAAAATTACTTAAAACCCCCCAAACATTATATATTTTTCTAACACCCTAGAGAATAAAATGGTGGTCATTGCAATACTTTTTGTCACACCGTATTTGCGCTGCGGTCTTACAAGCAGAATTTTTGGAAAAAATTCACATTTTGGAATAAAAAAATAAAACAGTAAAGTTGGCCCAATTTTTTTTATATTGTGAAAGATGTTTCACCAAGTAAAATGATACCCAACATGTCACGCTTCAAAATTGCGCACGCTTGTGGAATGGCATCAAACTTTTACCCTTAAAAATCTCCATAGGTGACGTTTAAAAGGCGACGTTCTATAGGTTGCATCTTTTTAGTTACAGAGGAGGTCTAGGGCTAGAATTATTGCTCTCGCTCTAACGATCGCGGTGATACATCACTTGTGTGGTTTGAACACCGTTTTCATATGCGGGCGCTACTCACGTATGCGTTGGCTTCTGCGCACAAGCTCGTTGGGACGGGACGCTTTAAAACATTGTTTTTTTGTTTTCTTATTTATTTTCATTTTATAAATTTTTACACAAAAAAAAAAAAAAAAAAGAAAAGAAAATGTTATCACTTTTATTCTTATTACAAGGAATGTAAACATCCCTTGTAATAAAAAAAAGAGGTCCTCTTAAAAATGAGATCTGGGGTCAAAAAGACCTCAGATCTCATATTTAGGCAAAAAATAAAAATACAATTTGTCATTTGAAGAAATGACAACAAGAAAATATGCCTTTAAGAAGCATGGGCGGAAGCGACGTTTTGACGTTGCTTCCGCCCTGCTATGCTATGGAGACGGGTGGGGGCCATCTTGCCCTCACTCGTATCCCAGCCGAGAAGGAGACAGGACCCGATCACCTCCGCCGCTGCCGACAGCTCCGGTAAGTGGAGGAGGGCGCGGGAGAGGGGGGCCTCTCCCGCCACCGATAACGGTGATCTTGCGGCGAATCCACCGCGAAGACCACCGTCATCGTTTAAAGGACCGCTCACAGAAAAGATGGATGTCTCGGTTGTGGCAGAGGCTGCTGCCGTTACCGAGATATCCATCTTTAAAAAAATGACGTATATATACGTGAGCGGGTCCTTAAGTGGTTAAGGGCAAGCTAGAAATAGATTGCCACCCTCACCAGCCACCTAATAGTTATCTAAATATAGTAGAGTTTAAGGATTCAAGCTGCTCTAAAATATGAAATACGCTATCTAGATGATCTGATAAGACTAACGGATGACAAAGGGATAACTACTAAATGAACTCGAAGAGCAGTCAGTGACATGGTGGTAAGATCAGATATTTCTCCAATTTAGGGGGCAGCTTCTCCAATTATAAACTAGGTTCTTTCTAAGCAGGGTATTGTTTAGAGTAGCTATCCACAGTTTGAAATCAGGTGGAGAATGAGCTCTCCAAGGTTGCACAGTAAGTTTACCAGAACTATGATCTATGAACTGAGGTTTTGTGCCAAGTGTTACTTCATCACCACTTAAAAACGGAAGTGAATATAATTGGTATCAGTGTACGTTAATAAGAAAGACTGTTTATTGTGTGCAATACATAATTTAAGTATCAAAAAAGCTGTGGGCACCTCCACCGCATGTATTTCCGTCTCCTATAGCCCTTCCTCACCTTAAAGTGGAGTTCCACCCATTTTTTTTATGTTTGTCTGTGCTGCATGCCCTAATCTCATAGTGTTCAGAATGGACAATTTTTATTTATTTTGTTGCTTGTAAATACCTTTATTTTGTAGTCCATTACTTCCTCCTCATTAGCCTAGGCTATTAAGTCACATGGCTTTTTGCAAGGGTTTCTGGGATAGGCATCATGTCCTTGCAAACCTGACTGAAACCTGACTGAAACCTGACTGAAACCTATTAGGCCGCGTACACACGATCTAATCTATCTGCTGGAAACGGTCCGACGGACCGTTTCAGCAGACAAATTCGATCGTGTGTACGGGCGGACAGACGGGTTTTTCCAGCAGACAGATTTTAAAGCATGCTTTAAAATCTGTCTGCTGGGAACCCGTCCGCCCGACATGTCTGCTGGTTAGTACACTAACCAGCAGACACATCTGCCCGCGCATGCGTTGAATGGATTCGACGCATGCGCGGAAGTGTTTTACTTCCTGGTGACGGTAACGTGGCGGCGTCAACGTCACCGTCACGTCACCGCGCTGTCTGGGAGGGATACCCCCGAAATACCTGTTGGGGTGCCCTGTTCCCATATCATGTTTAAAGACGCAAGGTATGAGAAGCCTGACATGGTTGGTCTACTTCATAACGTAATTAATGATGTCACAACCACGTTATCAGATGTGGAAAGAAATACAATAGAGGTTTATACTTTGACTCAACTGAGTGGGAGATGGATTTTTCTGTACTGTGAACTTGAATAAAAAGTATTGAAACATAAAATAGATGTTCAAATGTCCAGGTCCTCTAACATAGATGTCCAGTCAATGTGTTCAGGTCCTCCTCTTTTGCCTTGCAAAGCAATTGGCTCTGATTAAAAGGGGGGGTGGGGTTGGGACTTTAAATGAGGCATGTGATACTAACTACCACAGGCCTCCATCCCTGTAAATGTCTAAAAAGATAAAATTGGGACTTTGAATGAGATGCGCTTTATCGCAATATGCGATTAAATATATAAATATGGAATATGAAAAAAGAAAAATTCCATAGTGGCCAGGCTCTAGGTTGCTAAACAAAAAAGCACTAAACCAAATTGATCTGTCTAACTATATGCAATTAAAAACAGAGGTTTAGTTACATGCATTTGCAAATACCTGTTTAAGCTGCAATGCCATCGTCAAGGCACTCCGTGTATTGCAGTCCTAGCTGTGATTTTAAAGCCTCCTAGTAAGGAGCACAGGTGTGCTAATCAATAGGCAGGGGGCAGGTGGTTACTGTGTGGAGTTACAGACAGAAGAACAGGAAGTGAGGATTTCTCAGAGGAAATTTAGGGAAACAAATGTTTACCTTTACAACCCCTTTAAGATGAGAGTACGTGTCTGAGCTGAAGGGAGCAAAAGTATCTTTTTTGCAGGAGGTGAAATTCCTCCCTGAGAGTCTGGAGCGGTTCAAGGATGGAACCAGGGTATCAATGATGAAAATGGGTGATACTGCTATTTTGCCAGGGGTCAAAATGTTCTAATATCACACTTTCTGGCAAATTATGGTTATTGCATATGGGAATAAGAGCATTATAATCATCATGGTTTAGCAGGGATCTTAAAAACATCCAAAGTTTATTCAAGAGGGTTAAAGTTGTATGGTCATAACTGTCAATGACCAGTACATTATGAGATTGGTATTTAGGGAAGTTAGAAACAGCAGAAGGAGCCAGTTCTGATGATCATGAAATGAGAATTCTGATAGGATGAGAGACCAGAGTGATACAGAGATGAGCTTATCAGCCTGCTCCTTCTGCTTTCAATGTCTAATCATGGGCCTGGGTTGGGACAAGACCTATACGTGTTATTGAACTGCAACAGACAAAGTCGGGTCCCCTCCTCTGCCAAACAGGGATATGGTAGAGATGTGTACATTTTAAAACTGGATGAACATGGCAGGCAAAACAGCTACTTTATATTTATTTAATCTGTGTATTCGATTATCTACTTCAACTTTAAAAAAAGTTATTTATGTACAGAGGATTGACCGTATTTGAACAAACATGGCTAAAAATCAAGTTCAACTTCCACAAACCTTGACCCAAGTAATTAAGCTTCTTTTTCTTCTAGCAGCTCTCTTTTCTTCCTGCTCCATCATTCAATATGTTAAAGGAGTAATACTTTAGTTAATGCCTTAGTAATTCAGGACCGATACCATTAGTTCCAGAAAGCTGAAATTAATTAGGTATTACACTGCACTTGTGAAAATCACTTCAGAAACAGATCACCAACTGCTAAAAACAACATAAATGTAGCTAAGCCATGTCTATTCCCCCATCTCGATCCATCTCGATCCAGTGATGTTGCACGAGAGACTCACCTGTCCAGACTCTCCCTCCTCACTGGATGAGGCAGCAGCGAAGCACCATTGGCTCCCGCTGCTGTCAATCAAAGTTAGTGAGCTTGCTAACATCGCTGGATCGAGATGGGGCTCAGGTAAGTATTAGGGGGGCTGCGAAACACAGGCGTTTTTTTTTATCCTAATGCATAGAATCCATTAAGATAAAAAAAACTCCTGCCTTTAAAACCACTTTAAGCTCCAACGAGAAGAGAGAGGGGGTGGGGCTGGGCCGTGGCTCTGTGTCTTAATGGACACACAAAGCTGTGGCTTGGCTCGGGTGCCCCCATAGTAGAGCTGCACGATTAATCGTAAAAAAATGGAGATCGCAATTCAATCCCGATCTTAAAAAAGCATTTCCTCGATTCAGTGCAGAAAGTTCTCTGCTCAGGCCGACAGCTGTCAAAAATACAACACAAAAAAACAGGTAGCCTGACAAGTTTCTCACAACATCGCTAAAGAGAAACATTGTAACATATAGTTCTTTTAGATCAAAGGCCCCATTCACACCTCAGCATTTTGTGCCTGAAGCTCCAAAACGCTGGAGGAGAAAAAAACAATTATTCTCTATGGAGATGGTTCACACCTCCACTCCATATCACCTGAAGCCAAACGCCTGAGGCCTCGTACACACGACCAAGGAACTCATCGGAAAAGACACATCGTTTTCCTCGACGAGTTCCTTGTTAGGCTTGTCGAGAAACTTGACAAGCTGTCTTTGCGTACACACTGTCAAGACCAAATCTCCTCGTTCTCAAACGTCGTTACTTCAACACATAGACAGCAGGGGAAGTTCGATTCCACTGGTACAACCCTTGGGGCTGCATTTGCTAATCTCATGTTACTGTGTGTTAGGTAAAAGTTTGATAAGAGACGATTCAAGCTTTTCAGTCTGTTACAGCGTGACGAATGTGCTATCTCCATTACAAACGCTACTTTTACCGAAGGCACGCTCCCCTCTCATACTTTATTCTGAGCATGCGCGGCTTTCTAAGCATACACACGAACGTGTGTCTTGTCGAAAACCAGCCCGACGAGGAACACGACGAGGAAATTGAGACTCCCGTCGAGGAAAAAGAGAACTTGCTCTCTTTTTTCACTGTGGAGTTCCTCGTCAGTTTTCTCGACGAAAAGCATACACACGACCGTTTTCCTCTGCAAAAAAGCTCTCCCACCAAGTTTCTTGATGGATTGTGTCGAGAAAAACGGTCGTGTGTACGAGCCCTCAAACTCAAAAAAGTTAAATTTGGGTGTTTTTCTGCTTTTTACATTGGTGATCTTTTGACCTGTTACGAAATCATAGCAAAAACGCTGTAAAAATCGCAGTAAAAATGCACACCTTCCCGTCTGAAAATAATTTGCTCAGGTGTGAATGCAGCCAAAGGGATGAACGTCTCTCTGCAAATGAGGTCAGTTTAACCACTTAAAGACTAGTTAAAATCAGTATTTTGTGCTAGAAAATTACTTAGAGCCCCCAAACATTATATATATATATATATATATATATATATATATATATATATATATATATATATATATATTTAGCGGAGACCCTAGAGAATAAAATGGCGGTTGGTGCAATATTTTATGTCACACTGTATTTGCGCAACAGTCTTTCAAATGCAATTTTCTTTGGAAAAAAATACAAATTTAAATTTTTTTGTATAATGTGAAAGATGATATTACATTGCAATAATCATGAGAAAATTGTGTACTTTAATCTAAGCAAAAGGATTTTGATTCTCATTTTAGCCAGAATCGTGCAGCTTTAGCAAGCTGTTTGTTGTGGGTAGCACTTGGCAGGAGAGAGGGGCCAGGAGCGCCGAAGAGGGACAGAAGAAGAGGAGGATGGGAGCTGCTCTGTGTAAAACCACTACACAGAGCAGGTAAGTATAACATGTTTGTTATTTTTAAAGGAGAATAAAAATTATACTTTAGTATCACTTTAGGATTTTGACTTCATCATATCTGCCAGTGTTTGTGAGTGGACTTTGAGATTGTTTAATATATAGTCTTGTGATTTTATACAGTTCTGTACTATCTGTTCTTCATCTGCCCTCATTTTATTGCTTAGTTGATTTCGGTCTGGGTTGTGATCTGTGCCACGCTGGTGATCTCCATCCTGTGGATGCTTTCAGTATATGTAAATGCACATGTCCTTGGTTGGTATGCGTCATGTATTTTTGATAAGAGCCTTTTGACTCTTGATGGTGGCTCACTGGAGTTGGCACATTTGGAGCATTTATCTATATGTGCAGTGTTTTGTTTTTTCCACTGCACACATGCTTATTGGACTTTTTTTGGAGTTTTTTGGACTTTTTTCTCACATTATTGCATGTTTAATCTACTGTCTTTGCAATATTCATGGTGATGTTTATTTGAGAACAAAAGTTGTTTGTCTTAGTGCCGGTTCACACTACCGCGACTTGGGATCCGACTTCTGAGACTTTCTATGAGAAATTCAATTGAAGTGAATAAGAGCCGTCTTAGGGCTCTTTCATACGAGCGGACCGCTTAGATCCACCTGCCAGTTTTTTAGGCGGACCTGAATGGGCGCTCTGTACACCTCTATGGAGCAACGAATGTCAGCGGTGACATGCCCACTAACATCCGACCCGCTCCGATCCGCCAAAGTGTGACGGAGGAAAAAAATACTTTTCCATCCGTCTGGCGGTTTGGATCAGGTGAACACGTGCAGACGGCAGGGGCGGACTGACAACTCATGGGGGCCCCCGGGCTTACAGGTGGCCACCACGCCAGGAGGCAGTGCAGAGGCAGGACAGCTAAAATCTCAAGATTTTCACATCAAAAGCATGTCGGTTTTGGACATATTAGGGACAGATGTAAAAAAAAACACAGATTTTTACATACTGTCCCTGGTTTTATTGAGCCTGGCAACCCTGATGGAGCCCCCTAGTGGCGAGAGCCCCAATTTACAGTCCGCCCCTGGCAGATGGTCCGTGTTCATCCCATCCCCCCCATAGAGGAGAGCAGAGAAAAGACAGGGCGGTCCCTGCACAGTGTGCGGGGACCGCCCTGTCATCCGCCGGCTCAGCGTGTGAACAGGGCCTTAATGTACACTACTGAAGTCGCTCCGGCTTCAGAAAAGGTTCCTGTACTATTTCAAGGCAACTTGTACCCATTGATTTCAATGGAAGTTGCCTCCAAAGTCGGATAAGTATTTTAACTGAAGCAACATTACAGGAAAAGAAAATAGTTTACTCAGGCAAACCCCTCCCTCCCACAGAGCTGATTATTCTGTGATTGGCCACAGCCAAAGTTGCCTGTTCTGCAGGCAACTTTAAGTCGCGTTATGAGTTGTTCCAAGTCGCGCTGAAGTCGCCTGTAAGTTGGGTTGCCCCTGTGTGAACCGTCACTTAGGTTGAAAATGTAAAGGGGATGCGCAACAGGATTTTTCTATCAGATTTATTACCTTGTATTTAGGTATAATTGATGGCAGTCTCCGTATCACTTTTATTTATTCAAAGTTTGATTCTGTTTCACTGAGCATGGAGTTTCACAAGATTTAACAACTTCTAAATCTGCCTGCAAATTCTTTATACGTTGTTTGTGGAGATCCCACTAGTCTTTCAGAAAGCTGGCACGAGTGAGGAAAATAGGTTTTAGTTTCTGTGTTGCAGTAACTGGAAAGCTCATTTAATACGTCTGGGACTTGAGTATTTTGCACCAAGTACAAAATTGTCCATTTAAAAAGGTATACGTTTAGATAAGCTGCACAAGAAATGTGGAATCAATTGAATGTCATGTAGATAGGTTAAATGTAGCTAGCAAAGTATTGTGATTGTGGCACACTCGATATCATGTTATTGAGAAATGTATCTCCCAGGAACCCAAGACTGCTTAGAAAACTCAACACTTAGGGGCCTATTTATATTGGAGAGCAGAAACCACTATCTGCTCTCTGCTGACCACTGCAGGGTTTATTTACAATCTACTTAAATTTTAGACATTTTTTAAAATGCAGACCGTGGTGTGGAGTCTGTAGTGTACTGCAGAGTGTTAAGCACCTAAGCACCTATGTAAAGCAAATCTGTAGGCATAATATGTGGCCATAACATGGCTGTATAATAAACCCCTTAGTAATTTGCAAGAGATTGTAATAAGAATTTATCTGAGCTTCAGGCTTTGCATACATAAATCAAAGAGTCTGTCTCAGTTAATGCAATTTTCAGACCCACATATGAGCACATCATATGCAGAGACCTGTGTTTTTATGCATCTGATCAACACACATCTCTGCAGGGGTACATAAAGAACAGTTGTTTTCTATGTGCCCCATTCAAACCACAAGCAAGCAGAGAGGTGGGGAAAATGCAGCATGCCTACATTTTTCTGCACCACATCCAGGTTTACCCGAAATCACCATCTATCTCCGCAACACAGCTCCACCTAAACCACTGTATTGTATGTCGGATTGTAAGTGTATTTTCATGCCTGACCTGCTTTTGGGCAAGAACTTTGTCAAGATTGGCAATTTAGACTTCATGTTATTAATTTATGAATGAGCTACTTTGCAAAGTTAAAGTGGACCTGAACTTAGAAAGTGAAGATTTGCTATGTTATAGTAAAATCCAGACATGTTAAATGTGCTGAAGCAGTACCCTGAAAATTTACCCTTTGTGTTGAATTTCTCCTAAAAATAGTGGGGTGTTTGCATGTTTTGCAGACATACACCCTAAAGTGATATATAATAAATTAATAAAATAACAAACATGTCATACTTATACAATCCTCCTATTCTCGGGTCCCTCAATGGCACTCCTGGCCCCTCTCTCCTGTTAAGTGCTCCTAGAGCAAGAAGCTTGTATTGGGGGCACTCAAGAAGGTTAGTTTCTAAGCCGTGGCTCTACGCGTCCATTCACACACAGAGCTGCGACTTGGCCCCTGATTGGCTTACTGGCTGTAATTTGCAGCAGCAGGAGCCAATAGCTCCCGCTGTTGTCTCAGCCAATGAGGAGGGAGAGTCCCAGGAGATCTGAGGCTCTTGTGCACATTGCTGGATCAAGATGGGGCTCAGGTAAATATTAGGGAGGGGCTGCACAGAGAAGGTTTTTTACCTTCATGCATTCTTAACTTTAGCCTTTAGAACCACTTTAAGTTGAAAAAGGAAGTTTCCCTAAGTTTAGACAGACTATTTTCTAATAAAAATTCACGGTGACCCGTGTGTAAATCCTGTAGATTTCCATATAGCGTGGGGGCGGCATTAGTAAAAAAGCTTGATGAGAACAAGAAAAAAAGTTTGTGCTCCCATTCGGGATGGCTCTGGAGGAAAGGAAACCGTAGAAATCGAACTGCATACCTGTATACTCAGTGCCAGTTTAAAGTACTCTTGTTCTCTTTTGTTATTATCTTGACGTTGTTGCACGACGAACAGTGTGTACAATGTTGATGTATTGACCCGTTAAACTCAATAAAAACAGATTGAAGAAAAAAAAAAAGTTTGTGTCAGAGAACAAAGCTATAGAAGCTTGGCAACCCGCTAAACAGTTACAATATACCCTCTCCTACATGCGCTAGTAATTACCGTATTTTATAACACGCACAGGCGTATAACACGCACCCTAACTTTAAGAGGAAAGTTTCAGGAAAAAAACTTTCACCAGCCCCCTGCGTATAACACGCAGGTACAGTTTACCCTCTATTTTCAAGGTAAAAAGGTGAGTGTTATACGCCAATAGATACAGTATATCACAAGCAACAAGAAGTAAGTGGTAAGAAAAGTCATCACACATTTATGGCACCATTCACATTTATACAGCGACCAGTGCTATAAATATGCACTAATTACTGTATAAATGTGACTGGCATTGAAGGGGTTAACACTAGGGGGTGAGGAAGGGGTTAAATGTATTGCCTGGGTGTGTTCTAACTGTGTGGGGGGAGGGGGGTGACTGGGGGAGGTGACCGATGCTGTATCCCTATGTACAAGGGAAACAGCATCTGTCTCCTTTCCCTGACAGGACGTGGAGCTCTGTGTTTACACACACAGCTCCACGTCCCTGCTCTGTCACCGCCGATCGTGTGTACCTGACGGACATCGCGGCTGCCGGGTACACGCATCGAATCCTTGGTGATGCGTCGGGACTGTTTTTCCCCGCCGCGCGCCACCCTATGGGGCGCGCGGGGAATTACAAATACATCACGTCCAAAGACGTGACCCCGGCGCCTCAGGTCCGCGCTGTTGATGTATTCTGTCAATAGTGCGGACCTCTAGTGGTTAAAGGGGGGTGATTATTCTCTATACCTACTATACCCACTCTATATATGTATGTGTGTATGTACATCTGCATGCTCGTTGTCCTCATCGGGGTCTCGACCTGAGTGGGCAAATTCTCACATTCAATGGCATCATACTCACCGGACATCTCACCCATTGAGCATGTTTGGGATGTTCTGGATTGGCGTATGCGACAGCATTTTCCAGTTCCTGCCAATATCCAGTAACTTTGCACAGCCATTGAAGAGGAATGGACAAACATTCCACAGGCCACAATCAGCAACCTGATAAACTCAATACAAAGGAGACATGCTGCACTGCTTGAGACAAATGGTGATCACACCAAACACTGACTGTTTTTTGGACCCCCCCCCCCCTGACCCCCCTCAATACAGAAAAACTGCACATTTGTGGTCTTTTATTGTAGCCAGCCTAAGGCACACCTGTGCAATAATCATGCTGTCTAATCAGCATCTTGATATGCCACACCTGTGAGGTGGATGGATTATCTCGGCAAAAGAGAAGTGCTCACTTAGGCTGGGTTCACACTACGATTTTCCCGTCCGTCAGCCGCATACGATTTATATGAAAAAACGTATGCGGCTGAAACGGATTGAACCGTACGTAAACGTATGCGTTTATAAAACGTATACGGTTCAAAAAGTGTGTACGGTTCCATCCGGTTTTGATTAAAAAAAACGCATGCGTTTTTGGAATTAGTGTCATTTAATAAATAAAGATTTTCTTGTTTTGAAAATGTGCATGCGCAGACGAAAAACGCATACGGTTTATACGTATGGAACCGCACATATGTGCGTTTTCCATTGACTTTAATGTTAAAAAAAACTTATGCGTTTGCCATACGGTTTCAAAAACGGACTCAAAACCGTGGTCGAACACGGTTTTGCGTACTGTTAAAAAACGTTTTGCCAGCAAATCGTACGCACCCGGATGCATCTGAGTGCATACGATTTGCAATGCATTGTCTATGTATGCGTTTTCCCATACGGGCCCGTACGTTTTCAAAACTGAAATCGTATGCGGCTGACGGACGGGAAAATCGTAGTGTGAACCCAGCCTAACACCGATTTAGACAGATTTATGAACATCATTTCAGAGAAATAGGCCTTTTGTTTAAATAGAAAAAGTCCTAGACCTTTGAGTTCAGCTTGTGATAAATAGGGGAAAACACTAAAGTGTTGCGTTTACAATTTTGCTCGGTGTATATACAGTTAGGTCCATACATATATTTGGACAGAGGCACAATTTTTTTCAGGTATTTACCAAAACATTATCAAGCTATAGTTATATAATGGATATGTGCTGAAAGTGCAAACTCTCAGGTTTTATATGAGGGCATGTACATCCAAATCGGGGGAAGAATTTAGGAATCACAGCACTTAAGAATAGCCACCCCCCTTTTTCAAGGGACCAACAGTAATTTGACAATTGAATCAAAAGCTGTTTCGTGGCCAGGTATGGGCTACTTCTTCATTATTTCTTCATCAATTAAGCAGGAAAAAGGTCTGGAGTTGATGCTAAGTGTGGTATTTGCATTTGGAATCTATTGCTGTGAACCTACATCATGCGTTCAAAGGAGCTGTCTATGCAAGTGAAACAGGTGTAAGGCTTCAAAAACTAAACAAATCCATCAGAGAGATACTGTATCCATATATATATATATATATATATATATGCGGAACCTCGGATTGCCAGTAACGCAGTTAACAAGAGTTTCGCAATACGAGCACTGTATTTTTAAAAATCCTAACTCGGTTTGCAAGTGTTGTCTCCCAAAACTAGCAGGATTCAGGCTGAAGCGGTGTGCAGTACTGCGTTTGGCCTGAGGTGGGGGGCACCGAATTTTGGAGCCATTCGGAAAGACACGGAAATACTCAATTCCCGAGCCTTTCCGAGGTTTGCTGTGTCCTTGGGCCTTTTCGGCTCTTTCCGAGGCTCTCCGGGCCTCCCCTCACCTCTGGCCGCATGTGGTATTGCATGCCATTAAAGTCAAAGCGGAAAAAAAATAGTTTTCGTTTCCATTGACTTCAATGGGGAAACTCGCTTTGATATGCGAATACTTTGGATTACGAGCAATATGAGGTTCCACTGTATATATATATATATATATATATCATAGGCGTGCGCAAGGGGTGTGCCGGGTGTGTCTGGGCACACCCTAATCCTGGGGTTGGCAACCTGTCAATGGTGGGCAGGCAGGGATTATCAGGAATTATGGAGCCGGGGGAAATAAATAAAAGGGGGGTTGCCATCCGGCACCCTGTGGACCTCTGGGCCCTTTGAAAAAAATAAAAATAATAATATATATAAAATATCATTTTTTTTTAATTATAAAATTAAATTTAAAAAAAGGAGGGTTGCCATCCGGGGCTCTGGGGACCTCTGACGGCCCTGGGGACCTCTGGGCCCTTTAATAAAAATATAAAAAACAAATTATAAAAAAATGTATAAAAATAAAATAAAAAAGGGGGGTTAACATTCAGGACCCTGGGGACCTCCGGGGGCCCTTAAAAATATAGGGGATCAGTACTAATACATGCTACCCCTCCTTCCCCTGTTCCTCTTCCTTCTGTTGTGCTCCCCCTTCCTCCCATTGTTTCAGGTTTGAGAGCGAGGAAGAGGTCTTTAAATATGTCAAGCGCATGTGTTGGAGCTTTGGGGTGCACACCCAAATGCAAAAGGCTGCGCACACCTATGATATATATATATATGTATATATATATATATATATATATATAAAACCTTGTTATACCTTTTAGAGTTTTAGAGCAAACAAAATCTAATTTACAAATAACCTAGACTGCAAAAAATCTAATTCATGAACATATGAGAAAAGAAAGCCTTCTAAGGAACATATATGTGTAATCCACACAAATAGTGTAACTAAAACTACCATAAATGAGCTTGTTAGTTTTCTAAAACATTACAAACTTTTCATTCAGTTTTACTTTAAAATTAGTATCAGAGTGACAGTCTGACCCTTTATTACCTAGAACATGGCATCTTGTAAATCTGATGAGAAAGGAGTAAAACTTGAACTCGTTTTTCTCTGTGCAGGTAAGATTCTTTTTGATGTTTATTACATAATTATTATACAGAACCAGCTGTTTTTAACACCAGGCTAATTATTTTTGATGTTTTCATAGTTAATTTCTAAAGACAAGATATCATGCAGAAGAATAGCAATATTACAAATGCAAAATAATAAAGCTTTATATTATGCTGCAATTAAATTCGAATGGCTTGGTTATTAGACAGCATCTTGCATATGTAGGGTTTTATTTTACTTACAATAGATGTTACAAAAATTCACTGTTTAACTCTCTCTCTCACTCTCTTGTGAGTTTTTCAGGAAGGGAGGGGAGATGGCTCATAAGAGGGCCAATGAGAGCTGCAGAGCTGGAGGTGTGTGTCTGTGTAAATACAGGAAGTGAACAGGCAGCAGCTTCAGCTGTCCATAGTTAAAATAGTTGGAGCCAGACTCAGTGGAGGGATATATATAACATAATATGCAGAGTGGTTGGAGGGAAGCTTCAGAATGGCAAAGATTTTTTTATTACAAATTATGTGAGCAGACTGCATTTCCTCTTTAGGGGGAAAAGAAACCCAAATAGATGGATAGATGGTGATTGTAATCGGTCCTCAAATACAGCACTGAATATTTCCAGGCTCCCCTACAGCATTACGTTTCCATGGATGACCAATTTAATCTATTGTCCTCAGTGTTGCCTGATCAATGGTGTCTTCAATGCTGATAGGCCCTCCTCCTCACTTGGTGACATTTCACAGTTGTTGCCCCGTGGATATGATGACATCATGACGTCAGAAAACCTGCAGGACACTGAGTGTAGGCTCCTCCTCTTTGCAGAGGAGAGGAAAAGCCTACCGTCAGTGTCCTGTACAGGATAATTCAATGCTACAGTAAACCTGTGACTCGCCTACATCATCGGCTATAGCCGCTAGCCGATGATATATAGCCGCTAGCAATAATCACTGTATTATTCCAGAAGGGATGGCTCCCTGCAACCCCCCACCATGGGAAACTGTGTTGATAGGGAAAGCAAGCAATTTTAATCCCTGCAACCCGTTGTAGCCTGCCCAAGACAGCAAGTGTGGTTTCATTAGGTGAAATCAAAGGGAAAAAAAGCCAGAAAAAGAAGACTAAGGCAATCACTACATTTAGGAATTTATAAGCTGCAATATTTACCCCTTTTTTTGGGGGGTTAAATAGCGCTTTAGGCTTCCTTTCCATGGACGTTTTTACAGCCACTTTTTTTAGCCTTTTTTACAGGATAAAAACGCCTGTCAATGGTTTTTTTTGAGCTGGAGCTCAAAAGCGCGGCAAGTAGCGTTTCTGAGCGTTTTTGCATGTTTTTGAGCGTTTTTTAACGTCTGCCATTTTTACAGCTCTATTGCTGGAGCTTCAAAACGTACTGGTCCTGGGTTTTTTTTTTGCAGCTGTAAAACGGCTGAGCCATCTACAGCTCAAAAACGTCATGGTGGGCATGAGGCCATAGACTAACATGGAGAGCCGTTTTTAAGCTGCAAAAAACGCTCAGAAAAGTGGCTGTAAAAACGTCCATGGAAATTAAGCCTTAAAGCTAGCCTTCTACAGTGACAATCAAAACTGTGTTTATACTCACCAAAGTCACCTTTTTTCCTCATATAGTTAGAGAAAGGCTGTAATCTATATATATACTACACAGTGACAGGGCTCTGCCACAGCAAGGTGGAGTATATATATATTGTTTAGCATTTAATGTAATTCAATAAAATGTGATATATTTGTCTATAAACAGTCTATTTATAAAATATTCATTCAGTGAGATTTTTTTTTTAGCAAAATAAAGATAACATATAGTCATTTATATTTATACTCTAATTTATGTATTTTTTTTATTAGTCTTTTCCACAGTCAGCGTTTGCTTAAACTGACATGAGACAAAATGAGACAGTTGCTCCCCCATCAGTGCAGAGTCTTGTCGGAATAAATAGCTTTTTAATCACCGAAAGGGAAATTTACTCTGATGCCTAGATGCTCTGTGTTTTCCTTGAGAAAATAGTTTTAAAGGGACAATTGGCTCGGAGCAGTGAGCAATTATTGATTCTCTTTTCCAATGAAGCTTACAGTATGTGATTTTTTTTTTTGACTAGGAATTCCACAACTGACTGTGGTCCTTTGTTAGGCTGGCTACTAGAATTGCTGTTTTACAGTAGGTCATTAGGTGAGATCACTTGTTGATTGATGATGCTGCCAACAATTGCTGTTCTGTAATATATCTTATTTTATATGTAGTGGCTGTGTCATGAGTGTACATCGGTTGAACTTTTAATTTAGGTGTAGCTCTTCTTGAAGCCACATGCCTGGAAATAAATTTGTAAAAAAAATATGTTAGTTTAGAAAGCCAAATAAAAGAAAAAGATCAAACAGACATGATGAACAGTGAGCTTTTGATCTCCAATGTAATACATATCATTAGTGGACTTCATCAGCTGTTGTCCCTCATTCTTAATAATAAATACATACAAAATGCATCAGCGAAAGTGATATCCTATGGAATTATGCCTTGGAATTCAAGTACAGAGATCTTCCTCCCAGGTCATATAAAATACATACAGTAAGTAGCTGGTGGGCAATTCAACTTGATGAAATACCTTCCAAAACGAATGCCTTGTACACACGATCGGAATTTCCGATGAAAAAAGTCAGACTGAATTTTTTCATTGGATATTTCGACTGTGTGTGGGCCCCATCGGACTTTTTTTCATCTGAGTTTAGAAATAGAACATGTTATTATTTGTTTATTTGACTCCGATCGTCTGTGTGGAACTCCGACGGAGAAAAAAGCATGCATGCTCACAAGCAAGTCGACGCATGTTCGAAAGCATCGAACTTCATTTTTCTTGGCTCGTCGTAGTGTTTTCTGTCACCGCGGTTTGGACAGTCGGAATTGGGTCTGACAGTGTGTATGCAAGACAGCTTGAACAGAAAATTCCATCGGGTTTTACCCCATCGGAAATTCAGATTGTGTGCACCTTGTACCTTGTAATAGGGGCACACAATAGGAGAATAAATAGGTCCAGACTTCAGCAATGATTTTGTTTATGGTGCATGCAAATGTAGCCACCCTGCCCTAAGCCTGATGGTGGTTCAACTTTTGTTTTTCTATGCTCTGCTTATTGTTTGGTTCTCCCTGCTGCTGGTGAGTGTTCCTGACAATAGTGTGTGAGGTTACAATAATCAGGGTTACGAATATTTATCTCGCTGGCCAACCACTAGAAGGTTTACTGCCACTGATGCAGGCTTGAAGAGGGCATACATTTTTGTAAGTGACCTTGAGAAGTCACTCTTCCCCCAGGATGGACTCAGTTTTATGACTGATCCTCTTTGGCCTGCTGCCTAGGTAGGGTAAGCGTGTGATTGGATCTAAACCTAGATTTGAGACCTAGCACCATGCAGGAAATTTAGCCAAATACAGGTACTGTACCATAGAAGTTGGGCAGAGGTTTGGTCCTTGGCTGAGGTGTGGTGACCTCTTCCTAAGGGCTAAGAACAGAGTATTTTTCAGCTGGGAGTTCAATTCACATAATTCTGGGTTGGCTTAAATGTCCTCTGCCTGTGAAGGCCGTGAGTACTTTTTGTCCCTTTTCTGAATTATGCCATGTCCATGGGTGCCCTGTGCCCTAACCCTACTTTTTTGCTTTGGAAATGACTGATGCCCATCTGTTCACATTACTACACTATTGCCAAATGCTTAACCATGAAGTGAAATGTCAGCCCACCTGGCCTGTGGGGGTCCCTAATACCCTGTGGGGAAGGGGGGTGGGGTGAATGTCATTCATTGAAAGTGGGAATTAATCTGGACTAATAGAATGGGCTTTTGGCGGTACAAGTAATAAATGTAGAAAATCTATAAATATTTATTCATAAAAAGGATATACAAAGAAAATTGTATACATAACTTTGTGAAAAAACAGTATAATATCAGTATATTATCTCAGTACACATTATGAAGAATATTACATAAAAGCTTATACTTATGCAAATATACTCATGACCATGAGAACATATAGCACCAGAGGGTATATATAAACTTTTACTCCTTAGGACTGAGTTTGATATGCGGAATGGTGGATCTTGCTTTTACTCTCGACATGTTTCGCGTACAAGACGCCTAATCAGGAGCATAGAGGTAGGTTAAACAGGTCTCTGCAACAATATGTGGATCAGACTGTCAAATAAAGTATGGTATATACAGCGCTGTTACCTAACCAGCCTATTAGGCATGTGGTAGGTACTTTAAAACACTGTTGTATATAGAGGTAAAAAACTTGGGCAAATGCACAGTTTGTTGAAAGACGGTAATGGGGGGTAGGCAACAGGCACCCCATCCGGTGTTCCTAGAACGTGTCCCAGAGTCTAGTGTGACTCCAAATGTTGGATTACTTGTAGGCTGGATAGCAGGGGGGACAATATAGAAAATCACCACCCCAGCACAGAAAAGGGGATAATCCTTTGAAGAGTGCAGTATTATCTTGGTATCCAGCAGGTAGCGATCAGGCAGGGACCAGTGGAAAACAAGGAGGGGATAGTGTATCCGTGTCACACTCCCTAGGCCGCAGCCGCGGCCTTGCCTAAAAACTCCTGCCCGTAGCTCCCCAGGACCGACACGGTGTCAGCTCTGGTCCTGGTGAAAAAAAAAATCGACTTGCTGAAAATCTGAATCGATTTGACCTCTCAACTCGATTCTAGATTCAAAACGATTTTTTCCCAAGCCCTAGTCATGAGTATGTAACACACAGAGTACACGGGCCATGTGTATGTAGCACACAGAGTGCTGGGAATAGAAGTATGTAATCTACAGGGTGCAAGGATCCAGTGTTTGTAACATACACAGTGCAGGGGTCCGGTGTATGTAATGTACAGTGTGCAGGGGGGTATATAACATAGAGAATGCATGGGTCAGTAGTAACATACAGAGTGAAGGGATCAGGTGAACCTAACATACATAATACTCCTGTTTGAGCATTTATTTTTTCAGCCATTTTTTAAAACGTATTTGCGCGTGCGTTTTCGCATTTCCACGCATATGTGTTTGCGCAAGTTTGTGTATTTCTGAGCGCATGTACGCAAACTTATTGTCATGTTCACAATATGTTAATGAACATTAGATGTTCATTAGATGTAAATTACTGACCAAAAATGCAGATTTTTCTATTTATTTTTATTGTTTTACTGAAGAATACACAGCACTTGTTTACATGCCAGTAAAAAAGAGACCTTAACCACTTCCTTACTGGGCACATATACCCCTTCCTGACCAGGTAAAAAATTCAGCTTGTAACACTGCGTCACTTTAACTGACAATTGCGCGGTCATGCGACGTGGCTCTCAAACAAAATTGACGTCCTTTTTTTCCCCACAAATAAAGCTTTCTTTTGGTGGTATATGATCGCCTCTGCGGTTTTTATTTTTTGCGCTATAAACAAAAACAGAGCGACAATTTTGAAAAAAAATAAATATATATATTTTTTTTTGCTCTAATAAATAGCCCAATTTAAAAAATAATTTTTTACTGTATAAATGTGACTGGGATTGAAGGGGTTAACACTAGGGGGTGAGGAAGGGGTTAAATGTGTACCCTGAATTGTGTTCTAACTGTGTGTGGAGGGGGGTGACTGGGGGAGGTGACCGATCTATGTCCCTATATACAAGGGACACAGATCGGTCTCCTCTCTCCCCTGACTCCCCTGTTTACACACAGAGATCCACGTCTCGTCCCTGTAGCCGCCGATCCCGAGTGCCAGGCGCACATCACGGCCATCAGGCACGCGCGCCCCCCATTGGCCTGGTGGAGAGCAGGCCGTAAAAACACGGCCAGTTAGAGAAGTAGAACCACCCTGCGGCCGTACAAAGTCGTACGGCCGTCGGGTAGTGGTTAAAGGTGTTGTAAAGGTACAATTTTTTTTCCCTAAATAGCTTCCTTTACCTTAGTGCAGTCCTCCTTCACTTACCTCATCCTTCTATGTTGCTTCTAAATGTCCTTATTTCTTCTGAGAAATCCTCACTTCCTGTTCTTCTGTCTGTAACTACACAGGAGTAATGCAATGCTTTCTCCCTGGTGTGGAGTGTCATCCTGCCCCCTCCCTTGGGGTACAGGAGAGTCAGGACGCTCTCTACTTTGCAGAAAGAGAAAGGAGCTATGTGTTAGTGGGCATCCTGACTCTCCTGTAGTCCAAGGGAGGGGGTGAGCACGATACTCCACACCAGGAAGAAAGCCTTGCATTACTGTGTTTGGTTAAAGACAGAAGAACAGGAAGTGAGGATTTCTCAGAAGAAATAAGGACATTTAAAAGCAAAATCGAAGGACGAGGTAAGAAAAGGAGGAGTGCAGGTAAAGGAAGCTATTTAGGAAAAGAAAATTGTACCTTTACAACTCCTTTAATATCTTTAAATAAAGTCGATGCAAATAAATATATATGTATAAAACGATTATTGTGGAAGCTCCAATTTCTGTAGCCTGAGTTAAATAAATTTTCTAAAATAATGGGAATCCCAACTAGTTCAGGAACACCGTCATATATGCTGATGGTCTGAAAATGTCTGCATAAATGTAATATGCTAAATGCTTCCAGTCTCTTCATATATAGCTAGCAGTGCAGCTACAAAATGGCCAGATCAAAGTGGATGAGGTATACATATCTCTTTAATATATTCAGTGAGTCCTGATTTATTAAAGAATGTTCCATTTCCCAGGGAGAGTAGTGTGCAGTTATTGCAGTCAAGTACAGTATATTCGATGAAACAGCAATAGAAATGCAAATTGTTGCAAAGCAGTCGTCCTATACAAACAAAGAGAATGGCCTTTTAAACCTGCTTGGTACCGAGTGCTTGTATAAATGGTGGAAGCATTCTGTGGATATCCAGAGTATTGGCTGGTAAGGCTGTCCGAAGGATTTGCCCAGCATTTAAAGACCTTTTTAGCCTCTTAATTTTTGACACTTTGGATCTAGTACTTGGTTTTGTCTCCTTTGCAGAAGAAAAAAGATGGCAATATTTGTGTTTCACCATTTGCACTGAATTAATTACTGTGACTTTTATCTCTAACAAAAAGTCTCAAGCCTCGTACGCACGACCGAGAAACTCGTCGAAAAAGACACATCGTTTTCCTCGACAAATTCCTTGTTAGGCTTGTCGAGAAACTTGACAACCTGTCTTTGCGTACACACAGTCAAGACCAAATCTCATTGTTCTCAAACGCGGTGACGTACAACACAACAGGCGGCAGGGGAACTTTGATTCCACTGGCACAACCACCTGCTTTTGCTAATCTCATGTTACTGCGTGTTAAGTAGAAGTTTGGTGAGAGACATTTTCACTTTTCAGTCTGTTACAGTGTGACAAATGTGCTATCTCCATTACGAACGCTACTTTTACCGAAGGTGCGCTCCCGTCTCATACTTTATTCTGAGCAATACGCGGGTTTCTAAGCATGCACACGAACGTGTTTCTTGTCGAAAACCAGCCCGACGAGGAACGCGACTGGGAAAGTGAGATTCCCGACGAGGAAAAAGAGAACTTGTTCTCTTTTTTCCTCGTCGAGTTCCACATCAGTTTTCTCGATGAAAAGCATACACACAACCGTTTTCCTTGGCAAAAAAGCTCTGGCACCAAGTTTCTTGATGGATTGTGTCGAGGAAAACAGTCGTGTGTACGAGGCCTAACAGTAAGGACATGCTCCCACAGCATGCTGGTCTAGTTTACTCATATATTTCTGTGTATTATGGTATGTTGAAAATTCTGTTGTAATTATCAGGAAATGTCAGCCTTTAGGGAGAGAGTAGTGACCAGCCTGGAAATCCAAATTATATTTGATATAAGTAATGCAAAGCATATGAATATATAAGCAAAGAGATATTGATCCTTGGAACCATTAGCAAGTAGTCATAAGCAATTTCTCTGGTAAATTTATGTGTGCTTGAAGAGGGCACTGAACATTTGAAAACATAAAGCAGCTATGTTCCTGTTTACAGATTTCATAAAAGGCACAAGGTGTACTGACATTAAAGACACTGAAGGAAACAAGGTACAAAACTCAGAGCTAATAGCCAAATACACAGCTGAAATTCATAGACTGTATGTAGATGATTTTCAAGAGAATATATAGTTCTTTTGTGTGTAATTTTCCTTTATTATGTCCAGAATAATAAAAGAATAAATGTGAAATATAGTATATACTAATATTTTTATTTCTGTTCCAAGTTACCAAATGTAGTATTTTTTATGAATTAAAGGGAGACTTAACTCTCAAAAAATGTTTTTTTTTTCTTTTTTGACCCCATCACCTACAGCCACTCTAGACCAGAATGTTTCATTGGTCTGCAGTCTACTGGGGAAATTACATTACATCTCCCAGAAAGCTGCTGAATCAGCAAACATAATAAATGGGGGGAGGCAGCCAGTTGAAGAGGACCAAGATGGCTACTTAGCACCTGCTGTATGCCAACTGCAAACAGCAGATCGCAACAGGACTGTCCTGAACTCACAGTGTAGGTGAGTATATGTTTTGAAGAGAACCCTAGAATACAAGTAAGGCTCATACACACGATAGGATAGCCAGAGGACAACGGTCTGATGGACTGTTTTCATCCGTCAAATCGTGTGTGGGCCCCATAGGTTATTTAAACTTAGGTTAAAAAAAAGCCAACTTGCTTTAAAATTAACCTATGGACTCCTAACCGATAGGATTAGCATGACCATCGGTTAAAAATCTACGCATGCTCAGAATCAAGTCGACGCATGCTTGGAAGCATTGAACTTCATTCAGCACGTCGTTGTGTTTTACATCACCGCGTTCTGATACGATCGTTTCTTTAACTGATGGTGTGTAGGCACATCAGACCATCAGTCAGCTTCAATGGTTAATATATGACAACGGTCCTTCAGACCGTTCTCATCGGATGGACTGATCGTGTGTACAAGGCTTAAGAGAGAAAAAAAACATGGGTGTGGGAAGTTAAGTGCCACTTTAGAGGCTCTCAAGTTTGCTTTTTCGATCAAAGAACTCCCTTTACACAGCTCAATGACTCATCCCATTAACTCATTCCTTTTTGTGGAGCTCAGTCCCAACTCCAAGCTTCAGTAAGACAAAAGTGGTCCTCCAAGAAAATAGCTCTGCTGTGCTGACACTCTAACTCTTTGTCATGTATTAAATGTCATTTCTAAAATAAACTTTTATAAAAAAAAAAGTACATATGTGTAAAAAAAATATTTTAGCATTTTTTTTTAAACTAAAGATCAGACATCATCTGTTAAATCCTAATTGAACCCCATTATTAAAAAACAAAAACAAAAAACAGTCATGCTGCATTTACAGTAACAAATATTACTATACTTGCTAAGTACTGGAGTGGGGCACATTAGATTAAGAAAAAGCCAGTCAAATCAGTCCGGTACCCTGATCCGTGATCGGCTGTTTATGGTGGATGCATGCTCTAGATCAGGGGTGTCAAAACTCAATTTCATCGTGGGCCGCATCAGGATTATGATTGTCCTCAAAAGGGCCGGTTGTATCTGTACGGTTAGATGTCCAGCGCATCCCCTCCCCTTACATTATATGTCAAGAGACACCCGACCATCAGAAGTTGAGTCCCCTACTCTCCCTTACATCACAGTGCACCCCCATTCCTTATGCTGCTGCTAGGAAGAAGCTGGATGCATTGCTTGAAAGCAGAAAGTAAGGGTCTGGAGGAGGACCAGAGGAGGACTGGAGCTCTCCTGCAGCTGCAGGAGAGGTGCGAGGGCCACATGAAATGGCCTGGAGGGACGGATTCGGCCTGTGGGCCTTGTGTTTGACACCTGTGCTCTAGAGAGTGTGCAGGATCGGGAGATAATGGAGGACACATAGGTACTGTACATCCATCCGCATCAGCAAAGCTCCCATCCAGCTGTATGTGTACATTAGCTGGATAGGAAGTGGTTAAAGAAAAGGTATAAGACATGAGCCAACAGACTAATTTGGGCAAATTTGGGGGCAACAACAGAGCCCCTTTTTTACCTAAATACTGCTTTCTATAAACGTTTTAAAAAATAAAATATATATTTTTCAGCTACCATGCAACTCGAGGGTAAATTACAAAAGTCATCAAAACGGTGATTTTCCCTCCTAAACTTCCTATCCATACAAATCAATGTTCTGTGGGCTGTCAGCATTCCTGTTTACACTTGTTGAGGCAAACAAAATCTTGTTGTTTTTTTGTGAAATATTTTGTTTTCTTTATATGTTATGTTTTCTTCTAGGTTTCATTATGTATTCTCATTTTCATAGTGTAAATATTCATTTATATTATAGTTTATGTTCTATTTCCACACAGGAATACTTTACTGTGCATTACTGTACTTTCTATTTAACTTCACTTTTGCCTTGAGCTGAAACGGTGACTGTCATGATGTTTTGATTGACTGCCCTTGTGGGCCAGCTAGGACAGACTTAGTAAGCTGCTCACAGTCAGATAGTAAATCAGATATTTCTGTGCTGTAGCATTCAGCTGTAGAGATTGCTAGGCCAAAAGAAAAGAAACTTACCTCCTTATTGACAAGCTTTACTTCAACAGCTCTCAAGGATCCCGCTGTTATTTTTACTGTTAATACCAGCAGAATAATGTAGGATGGGAGATAGTTTTGTATACAGCTCTTCTCAAGGGACATACTATAGCTCAGAGCTTTTTTTCTCAGAAAATAGGTGCAGGAACCCAACCACGATCCCATTCAGATTTTACAAACAGTAGGAGGGTTTTAAAGGGTGCAGAGTTCAGGGGGTTACACACAGAGTGCAGAGCTATCACTTGTAAACACAAAAACCAGACTTCTGTGTTTAAAATTGATTGTGGTAAGCAGGCACCAAAGGGTCTGAGCCAGAGGTGGTGGAACTGAGTTCCCCCAAGTTCCCCCTGAAAAAAAAGCCCTGCTATAGCTTATATGCTAATGGATGCATCATTAAAATCCCATATAGTCAGCTGCTGCACATTGTAAGGTATTCTTTACTTTTCCTTTCTTTCCATGTTTTACAAAAGGCATCAGAGCACCTAAGACACTTGTTAGGGTAGCCCATGGACAAGTCATTTTTTTTTTTCATTCAACCAGTGGGTTTGGATGGGGAAAATCCTCCATGCTGAGGTATTGTATACTCACAGCGAGGCAGAGAAGATTGGAGGTAATCGGGTGTAAACAGACAGCATAGTTCGTTTGCTCCCTGCCACCCATACTGTCCGTATCCACTCTACAGAAACTGGGCGGACATGGATGTGTTATCTGCCCACTGTGCTCTGATCTGCAGGGGATCGTGAGCTGATCTCCTGCTAATAGGAACAGAATCCGCCTTGTGTGAAAGGGGCCTAAAGCCCCGTACACGCTATCGGAATTTCCGATTGAAAAAGTCAGATGGTCTTTTTTTCATCAGACATTCCGACCGTGTGTATGCCCCATCGGAAATTCCAATCAATGTCATTGGCGTTTAGATAGAGAACATGTTCTTTTTTACTCCGATGGAATGCCGTCGGAATTCCGATGTGATTTTGGTCGGACAAAGATATATCGTGTGTGCGGGCTTTAGTGTTTTTATTTGTTGTGGTCCAAAGGATGAAGAGAAAGGGGTAAAAAGCAGGTGTCTAAGTTGAAAATAGACAGCAAAGAGGGTTTCCAGTATCCCAACAGGTGCAATAAATGATCACAGGCAAAGGGAAGGCTAGCTCTCTGTGCACATTGTGAAGGGTAAAGGAAATTCAAGAAAACATGTATAGTTTTGCAGCTTACCAGCCCTGGTTGCATTCGGTTTTCCCTTTTTCATAATTTTTTTTCTCTTTACTTTAGCCGGGTAATCATGCCATTGACTCACTTCCTGTTTTAGGATGACAACTGCACTGAGCAGTTTTGTCAGCCCAGGACAAGGTATATGTTAGGACTACAAAACACCTAACTCTATTCTCCATGGCATGGGAGGCATATTGTAGTCCACTGAGAAAGCACGGGACATTGCTAACAGATAAGAATGGAAGGAGTACAGGAAGTTATCAGCTCACAAGGGTTTTGGCTGAATAAACCAGCAATGTTTTCCACTTGTCAAACCGGTTATAATAAAACACTTTCAATAATATATTTTTTAAAAGACCAACATAGAAAAAATAGGAGAAATGTGTTAAGGCAGGATTACACCTGTGTGTTTTCATGCCTTTTGTAAGTGGGCAATTTAACCACTTGTAGTAGTAATTTAACCCCTGGGCACTGCATACCCATACCTTGCACTGAACTTCTGGGTTCACAGAGAAGGGACTTTTGTCCCCTGCTTCTCGTGCTGTAGTTGGACACAGCACAAGTTCATCATCAGGGTGGCAGCCAAAAAATGTGTCTGTCATCCATGGGTGTAGCAGCAGAGTATGCTAAATCCTACCTACCAACTAGAGCTTCTTTAAAGCGGAGTTCCACCCAAAAATGGAACTTCCGCTTATCCCACTCCTCACCCCCTTACATGCCACATTTGGCATGTCATTTTTTTTGGGGGGGGGAGTGGGGGCTTCAGGAGGAGTGGGACTTCCTGTCCCACTACCTCCTTCCGCCGAGGGGCTGGTTAGGCGATTAAGATTAATCGCTTACAGCAGCGCCTCCCTGTAGGCTATCGCCTAGGACACATGACAGGTCCTAGGCGATAGCCTGTCCAATCGAATAGCACCGTGCCGCGCCCACATGCGAAGTGCCGCTCGCGCATGCGCAGTGGCTGCCCGGCCGTGAAGCTGAAAGCTGTTACGGCTGGGTGCCCACAGTTAGAATGAAGACGCCGGCCGGGGAGTGGGGGAGAGGAGCGGAGCCCCGGCTGTCGCGTCGCTGGAACGCTGGAGCAGGTAAGTGTATGTTTATTAAAAGCCAGCAGCTACACTTTTTGTAGCTGCTGACTTTTAATAAACATACATTTTGGCTGGAACACCCCTTTAAGGTTCCTCTGCAACCAGTGATGATTTGTCCTGAGTATTGTAGAGACAGAGAAGCTGTCGTGACCAGTGCCCCCCTAGTGCCATGAGCGGGAGCACTGACATGTTCTTTTCTGCCACACATGCACAAGGTGTACTCTCTCCTGTTGCTGCAGTTGAGCTCATAGAAGGAGACAGGAGAGAGTACACTTTGTGCATGTGTGGCGCGAAAGAACAGGGTGGCGCTCCCTCCCGTAACACTAAATGTGTCAGAAATTACTCAAACTTCATTGTAACTTTGAACATTGTTATTTTGTACATTGTAACTTTGTACATTGTAACTTTGTAGCTGGACACAATAGGGGAGGTAGCAGCAGGAATTCTAATCCAGTGTTTTTTTAAACCTTTTTTTAGTTAAGGCACCTTTAAAATTACAGATAGTCTTAAAGGGGTTGTAAAGGTAAGTACCTCAGTGCAGTCCTCCTTCACTTACCTCATCCTTCGATTTTTCTTTTTCTCATAGAAGGAGACAGGAGAGAGTACACTTTGTGCATGCGTGGCGCGAAAGAACAGGGTGGCACTCCCTCCCGTAACACTAAATGTGTCAGAAATTACTCAAACTTCATTGTAACTTTGAACATTGTTATTTTGTACATTGTAACTTTGTACATTGTAACTTTGTAGCTGGACACAATAGGGGAGGTAGCAGCAGGAATTCTAATCCAGTGTTTTTTAAACCTTTTTTTAGTTAAGGCACCTTTAAAATTACAGATAGTCTTAAAGGGGTTGTAAAGGTAAGTACCTCAGTGCAGTCCTCCTTCACTTACCTCATCCTTCGATTTTTCTTTTAAATGTCCTTATTTCTTTAGAGAAATCCTCACTTCCTGTTCTTCTGTCTCTAACTATACACCGTAATGTGAGGCTTTCTCCCTGGTGTGGAGTGTCGTGTCCCCCCCCCCCCCTCCCTTGAGTGGGGATTTCTCAAAAGAAATAAGGACATTTAAAAGCAAAATCAAAGGATGAGGTAAGTGAAGGAGGACCTCTGCGGTCTTTATTTTTTGCGCTATAAACAAAAATAGAGCGACAATTTAGAAAAAAAATCTATATTTTTTACTTTTTGCTATAATAAATATCCTCAAAAAATATAAAAAAAAAAACATTTTGTTCCTCAGTTTAGTCAGATACGTATTCTTCTACATATTTTTGGTAAAAAAAATTGCAATAAGTGTTTATTGATTGGTTTGCGCAAAAGTTATAGCGTCTACAAAATAGGGGATAGTTTTTTTTTTGTTACTAGTTATGGCGGCGATCATCGATTTTTTTTGTGACCGTAACATCGCGACAGACATATCGGACATGTTTGACACGTTTTTGGGACCATTCACATTTATACAGGGATTAGTGCTATAAAACTGCACTGATTACTGTACAAATGTGACTGGCAGGGAACAGAGTAACAGGGACGCTGAAGGGGTTAAATATGTTCCCTAGTGTGTGATTCTAACTGTAGGGGGAGGGGACTCACAAGGGAAGGAGCCCGATGTGTGTTCCTCTGTACTGGGAACACAACATCTGTCTCCTCACCTCTAACAGTACATGGATCTGTGTGCTTACGGACATCGTGCCCACCGGGCACGCACATCGATGCAGTGGGCACGCGTGCGCAACCCCTAGACGGCTGGGAAGCCCAAGATGTCATATGACGTCCACCTAGGATGGGAGATCCTATCTGTGGCCGTCATATGACTATGAGCTGGTAGGGAAGTGGTTAAGCAGGTGCTGGTCAGGGGAGAAAGAAAGATGAAGACATTGTCAAAGGGAACATCATGGGGTTAATTTTTTTTTTAATTGCTGTGCCATCATGTTTAATCCCCATATTGTGTCTATTATGTTTATTCCTATGATCGTCATCGCCAGCTAGTGGTCATAATGCTTTATTTTTCTGATTGAAGTATTTCAGGAAAATACAGCATTGTGATCACTAGGTAGAGATGACGATAATAGGGAAATAATCATATTAGCCACATTTGTGATAGCTGGCACAGCAAACATTGTATAAATAGATGCCCATGGCTCTTTAAGAGGTAAAGAAAGTAGCTGCAGGTCTATACTGTACTTACACATTACTTAGCATGGATGCAGTAACAGGAAAAGTCAAATCCACCAAGTCAATTTTAAGAGTGGAATTTAGGACATTATCTGTGAAATAAAAGCAAAGACCCTAGGGATAACTTCCACTGAGCCCGCACTCATCCAGGCAAATGTACCAGATTAATTTAAAAGAATGAAATGAACTAGACAAATACATAGATGTCATTATGTATTAGCTGAAAGGTTTCACTTGTGTCAGTAGTTACAGTAGAATTGTATACAGCAGTTAGCAATTGAAGTTTCTTGAAATGCACATTAGGTAAAGTAAAATAGTAAAAAGAATGATTCAATTAAGCCTGCATATATTGAGTGAAAATATTACTTTATCTTCTGGGTGGCAAGTAATGCAGAAAAGGTCAGCAGCACCACAGATTCTATCGTAGTCCTCCATTAATTCAGGCCAATGAAAATAGCAATGTTTCTGTCTAATAGACACAACTATATGATGATAAATGCCTCTACCAGGCCAGGGCTGTTGGTATTTTATGATGGGCTGAATAAAATGAGACTCGAAGGTGAAGTTTGTAGTGCTGCTGACGATTTTAGCGAGTCTTGGTTTTTATACAGGGAATGTTTAGTGTTTTATATTTTTTCTTTATTATGTTCAGTATTAAAAATACTAGTTTTAATCCCAATGTATTATTTTTCTCTGCAATAAATGTATTATACCAATAGTATCAATATAAACATAGCTAGTAAAATTGACTAGAATCACCTATTCTCAATTCGATATATTCTGTTTTTTGCTTTCAGAAAATGTCCTTTGCCCATTGGTTTCTGTCGTTTGCTTTTTAACACTAAGGCCGGGTACACACAGACAGACATATCCGATGGAAACGGTCCTCGGACCGTTTTCATCGGATATGTCCGCCGGGCTATTTTGGTCCGATGGCGTGTACACACCATCGGATCAAAATCCCCGCCGGCAGACAGCGCGGTGACGTGGCGGTGACGCCGCCACGTCACCGCACCAGGAAGTAAACTTCCACGCATGCGTCGCATCCATACGACGCTTGTGCGGGAGGATATGTCCGCTGGTGAGTGTACTGACCAGTGGACATATCCGACGGACATGTCCCCGGCGGACAAATTTTAAAGCATGTTTTAAAATTTGTCCGCCAGTCAGACATGTCCGCTAGCCCATACACACGATCGGATTTGTCCGAAAAAAAAAAAAAATTAATTTTTTTTTGAGCTGAAGCTCAAAAACACCACGGCAGCGTTTTTGCGTGTTTTTGAGCGTTTTTTAATGTCTGGCGTTTTTACAGCTCTATTGCTGGAGCTTCAGAATGCACTGGTCCTGTTTTTTTTGCAGCTTAAGGCTCCATTCACACCTAGGCG
The DNA here is from genome assembly GCA_029574335.1 of Rana kukunoris. Classification (NCBI taxonomy): domain Eukaryota; kingdom Metazoa; phylum Chordata; class Amphibia; order Anura; family Ranidae; genus Rana; species Rana kukunoris. Next base: position 227,337,340 of record CM056053.1, on the reverse strand, counting down.
TTTTATCACCTGAAGCGCGACGCTAGAATACGCTGGAGGGGAGAAATAACATTAATCTCTATGGAGATGGTTCACATCTCCACGCCGAATGCCGAAACGCCGATCGCGTGAAGCTCAAACAAGTCCTGGACCCTTTTTTGTCGCGCGGTATCAGGCGGCTTCGGCGTTCGGCATAGCAGACAATGGCCTGTTAAAAAAACAAGGTTAAAAACGCTGCGTTTTGTCGCAGTAAATCGCGGGACAAAACGCCGCAAATCGTCTACGCTAAGGTGTGAATGCAGCCTAAAAATGGCTCAGCCATCTACAGCTCAAAAACATCATGGTGGGCATGAGGCCGTAGACTAACATGGAGAGCCGTTTTTAAGTTGCAAAAAATGCTCAGAAAAGTGGCTGTAAAAACGTCCATGGAAATTAAGCCTAAAAGTATTTATCATTAAAGTGGTTCTAAAGTCTAAAGCCCCATACACACGATCGGAATTTCCGATGGAAAAAGTCAGACGGACTTTTTCCATTGGAAATTCTGACAGTGTGTATACCCCATCGGAGAAATTCCATTGAAAATTCAGATGAATTCCATCTGAGTTTAAATATAGAACATGTTCTATTTTACTTAGATGGAATTCCGATGTGCTTTTGGCCGGGTAAAAGCCGATCGTGTGTTTCCGCGGCATTATAGTTTTTTTTCTTTTTACCTTAAAGTTGTTGTAAACCTCAGACATGAGCATGCTTAGAAACTTGTCCGCTGGAAACCTGTCCTAACCAGCGGACCGAAATCCCGCGCATGCGTCAAATTGATTTGACGCATGCGTGGAAGCATTCTACTTCCTTGTATTCGCACGTCGCCGCGTCACCGTCACTTCACCACGTTCTCCGTCCGTGGGGATTTTGGTCTGATGGTGTGTACACACATCAGACCAAAATATCCCAGGAGACATGTCCGATGAAAACGGTCCGCAGACAATCATATTTTCATCTACAGATGAAATCCCATTGATTACTATAGAGCAGTAAAGGCATTCTTTATTTATCTTTATGGACCTTGTAATCAGATGTGCTAATTACCGTATTTATCTGGGTATAACGCACACCGGCGTATAGCGCGCACCCAGTTCTAGGAGGGAATTTTCCTGGGAAAAAAAAAATTACTTACAGTTTAAATGTCCCTCTTCGGTGTCTTGCCGGTGTCCATCGGCGGCCTTGTCGGGTCCGGTATCCGTCTTCGCCCTTCGTGGTGTCCTACCCGCTTCTCCGCGCAGTACACTCGGCTAGGCTCGGCCATGCTCGCCATGCTGGGCTCCTCTCGTAGGGCGTGACCGCGGGCAGAGCCGAGCGTGGGCGAGCATAGCGGAGTGTACTGTGCTCAGTATATGTCGGTGGATGCGCTCAGAGACAGGGGATCGGCGTATTACGCGCACCCACGATTTCCCCCTGTTGTTAAGGGGGAAAAAGTGTGCGTTATACGCCGATAAATACGGTAAACACAGGCGACATGAAGAGAATTGAATATAGTTTTTACATTCCATGTGCAGCGGAAAGACAGAAACTGTAGAGAGAGAGAGACTGTTCTGCATCTGAGTTTTTGGTATAACAGGTAAGGTAAAGGGATCCATAGTTTTTGTATTTTTAATAAAAATGTACATATGTGCTTTAAAGTGATTATAAAGTCTAATTTTTTCCTATATATATATATATATATATATGTATATATATATAAAACAAACATGTAATACTTACCTGCTCTGTGCAGTGGTTTTGCACAGAACAGCCAGGCTCCTCCTCCTGGATCCTCCTCTTCTCGGGTCCCTCTTCTGTGTTCTATAGAATGCATTAAACCTTCTGCCTTTACAACTTCTTTAAAGCATGTATAGTAAGTTCTCAGTAGAGTAGAAAACGGTTAGAACACCACGGTTGTTGTCTGTTTCCTAATAGGAAAATGTTGCCTCTTTATTTGTCCTGTTGGCTATTGTCACTGAAATAAAAAATGATGGGAGAACCAAAGTACCCAGAAACAAAATAGGAGAGATCTTCCAATGAAGCCACTTGTTCTGCGGAAAACTGTCTAAGAGGGGAATTCCATTGCACTTTATGCATCCAGTTTGCTTTAAAAAAGTAACTGAATTCTTAAAAAATGTGTTACAAAAACATATTTAGTCTGAGAAATAAATAGACAGTTTACAGTATATAGATACAGAATAGATGCCGTAGACAGAATGGTTCTTCTCTGTCACCTGTAGTAGGTGTGGGCTCATGCCGAGGCACGTTGTATAGCGCAGAGACTATTCACTTTGTTTAGTAAATTAACAGCTCAGCAGGGGAGATAGCTGTACTAAATTTGGATTGTTAGTATAATGACTCCGATTTTAGCTGTCAGTTTTTTTTCCATTCAACCCACTGAATGAATGTAAAATGTATATAGCGCGGCACATGCGAACTAAATCGCCTCTGGGCGCTCGTTGTTCCTGTCTCTCTTGACATCAAAAGAGCAGAGTTTTAATCTGTCTTCTGAAGGTCAGGTGGTTTTCCTCCAACCGAATGCTGGTTGGTAAAGCGTTCCATAGTCTATTTTTTTTTTTCTTTAAAAAAAAAAAAAAACATGTCACACTTACCTGCCCTGTGCAGTGGTTTTGCTCAAAGCAGCCCATTCCCTCATCTTCTCAGGTCCCTCACTGGCGCTCCTGGTCCCTCCCTCCCATCGTTTCCCCCCCACAGGAAGAAGCTTGCTATTGGGGCACCTGAGCAGAGCTCCACGGTTCAGCCCCACCCCCTTTCTCTCCTAATTGGCTAACTGAACTTAAACTGGGTTGAAATAAAAAAAAAAAAAATAGTGGTGTGTTTAGGTGTATGCCGGCAGAGCAGCTGTTCTGTGACAGATCACGTACCTAGTGGGGTCAGAATTTCCAACCAAAAGCTCACATTGAACTTTTCTTGTCGGAAAATTCTGATTGTGTGTACGTGGAATTAGACATGATTTTAAGGTGAGGATACACAAGACAGAAAACATATGTCAGAATACAAACATCAGAATACAAACATCAGAATACCTTGGTGGGGATTCACAAAATATGAGGGCATTAAATGAATCACGCAGAACCTTTGCTTGGGCACCGTTCTTTTGCAGTAAGCAGTCTTTTAGGACTTTCTTATATCAAATGCGTAGGGATTTGTTGGTTCACACAGTCCCAATGCAAGGACAAGGCAAAAAGCCTTGTTTTCTACTTTGTAAGCTCACACTAATACACTGCATTGGTGTGGGCTGAAGAAATGAAGCCGGCAACCTTTTATTGTACCACTACTGTGCATTAACTGAATGAAAATGAATGCCTTTAAAAAAGAAAGAAAAACAAAAAAACACACAACAGCACACGTAAAAATGCACAGTGGCTCAAGCAGAAATGCACATCATGAGCGTATATCAACGCATATGCGCTAATGTATGCAGTATGGTCTAAATAAGCCCTTAAAGTGGCTGTAAGGGCAGAAGTTTTTTTTTTCTTAATGCATACTGTGTGCAGCAGCCCCCTAATACTTACTTGAGCCCTATCTCTTTCCAGCGATGTGCACGAGTGCCTCGGCCGCCTGGCATTATCCCTCCTGATTGGCCGAGACACAGCAGCGGCGCCATTGGCTTCCACTACTGTCAATTAAGTTCAGTTAGCCAATTAGGAGAGAAAGGGGGTGGGGCTGAACCGTGGAGCTGTAGCTCTGCTCAGGTCCCCCAATAGCAAGCTTCTTCCTGTGGGGGGGAAACGACGGGAGGGAGGGACCAGGAGCGCCAGTGAGGGACCTGAGAAGATGAGGGAATGGGCTGCTTTGAGCAAAACCACTGCACAGGGCAGGTAAGTGTGACATGTTTGTTTTTTTAAAGAAAAAAAAAAACTAGACTTTGGTATCACTTTAAACTTGGTTCTTGGTCTTGGTAAAGGCACACCGTTTCCTGTTTAGGCCAACAAATGTCACTGGTGTGTCCTGGTAAAGGGGGGTGCATATCAGGGAAGAAGATACTGACATGAAAATTGGTCATGTGGATGGATGACAGGCAGCATCCTGGGTATGCAAAAGCTGCTTGTAATATGAAAAAGTACAGATTTTCTGGCCTTGCTAAATGTACTGTACCCTTTCACACTGAAATAAAATAAAGAAAAAAGAAAAGTTTGGCTAGTTCACTTTCAGATAAGATCCTGTTTTCTTGGCCTTAAATCACCTTTTGTGGTAGGAATGGGTTTTAGTAATGCTTCATAGCCTTCTATGTCATCTTTATAGTGCATTGCTTTGGTTTGTGGTTGACAGTATCATTTTTGTTTTTATATTGATGAAATACATATGACCTTCTGTCTCATTAATCTGTTTGGTACTGAATTATGGTTCACCCTTTACCACCCTAGCATTTATGCACTCAACTGTATTGATGGCAATGACTGTGCGTGCTTTATAACAAAATTATAACAAAGACAACTTTCTTGTTTTTGTGTAATTCAGATTTTAAGATGACTAGACAAAGATTTCTGGCAACCATTTTCCAGTAAATTCTGTTAGAAAGATCTACAAAAATACGAAACATTTACATTTTTTATTATTTTTTTATTTTATTCTAAAGTGGCACAGAGCAACTCTTTGATGTTGTATTTGTTTTGTGTACTTTATTATTGTGGCACATTCAGAGTTAGAAACTATGGGCCAGATTCACGTATCGCCGTCGTAAGTCCGAATGTTAGCCGTCGTATCTATGCGCCTGACTCTTAGGCCTCGTACACACGAGGCAATAGATTTGTTCAAAACGGTCTGTCCGACCGATTTGAACAAATCTGTCTGCTGTCATTTTGGTTTGCTCGCGTGTACACACGAGCAAACCAAAATCCCCGCCAGCAGACAGCGCGCTGACGTGTCGGTGACGTGGCGGTGACGTTGACGCCGCCACGTCACCGCACCAGGAAGTAAAACACTTCCGCGCATGCGCCGAATCCATTTGGCGCCGGTGCGAGACGACATGTCTGCTGGTAAGTGTACTAACCAGCAGACATGTCGGGCGGACGGGTTCCCACCCGATAGATTTCAAAGCATGCTTTGAAATCTGTCGGGTGGCCAAATGCGTCGGCTCGCCCGTACACACGATCGAATCTGTCTGCTGAAACGGTCTAGCAGACCGTTTCCAGCAGACAGATTTCATCGTGTGTACGAGGCCTTAGAATCAGTTATGCATAGATTTTGCCAAGATACGAGCGGCTTAAGTCTCCTACACCGCCGTATCTTGGGTGTATATTTACGCTGGCCACAAGGGGCGCTTCCGTAGATTTACACGTTGAATATGTAAATTAGGCAGATACGCCGATTCACGAACGTACTTGGGCCCGCTACGCCGTTTACTTTAGGCTTACTTTAGGCGTAAAGTTACCCCTGCTATAGCAGGCGCAGGTAATGCAAAGTATAAATGTCAGCACAAGCGTATCTTTTTACGTTGTTTGCGTAAGTCGTACGGGAATGGGGCTGTGCGTAGGTTACGTTCATGTCACAGGCATTGAGCCGGCGTAACTTAGGGAAAAATTTGACGTGATACTGAGCATGCGCGCGCATGCGCGCGCATGCGCCATACGATTGGCGATTCATTTACATGGGGTCACGGCTCATTTCCATAAGACACGCCCACCTCTTAAACATTTGAATTGGGTGGGCTTACGCTGGCCAATTTACGCTACGCCGCCGCAACTTACGGAGCAAGTTCTTTGTGAATAATGCACTTGCCTGTCAAAGTTGCGGAGGCGTAGGGTAAATAGGAAACGCTATGCCTGCACAAAGATATGCGCTCCTACCTGAATCTGGCACTATGTACTTTAATTGGTTCCCTTTAACTGGACCTTTCAGTACCTTTACATGTCTGGATGAAAAACGTTCTCACATGTCAATATATACAGCAGTATTTTTCAAAAAGCTCCATCTTTTATTGTTACAAAGTAATCCTTCAGCTTCAGTCCAGTGACTTTACCTAGGCTGGGATGATGTTATCAGTCTGCTGCAGGCAGGAGAAAGCATTTTCCTAGTTCCTCTGGGAACAATGTAACTTCATATATGTCAGACATTTCTGAATCCAGCCAAAAACTGCAGAGGTTTACATGAAGGTATCCTTTCTGGTACAGCATTTGGTATACCTTTTTCATACACCATACTGGTCTTGACATCTTGCATAGGGTGCTGAAGGGACCAGTTAACGGCATTGTAGACAACAGACACCGAATATGTCACCAGCACACCTTACCATCAAGTTTGTGTTTTTGTTGAAGCATGATGGAGTCACAAAGTGTTTTAGTGCTAAAATAACGCATAAATAGCGCCTGAAATAATCCTGTCCCAGCATTCTCAATGTGGAAGACCAAGGGCCCAAGGGCTTTCACACTGAGGCGATGCGCTGGCAGGAGGAAAAAAAATCTCCTGCAAGCAGCATCTTTGGAGCGGTGAGAGGAGCGGGGTGTTTACCGCTCCTATACCGCTCCTTCTTATTGAGATCCATGGGAAACCACGGAAATACTGACGGCAATGCGCCTCTGCTGTACAGACACTCCTTTAAACTCATTGGAAGTCTTTCATTCTTTCTATCTTTCTTTCTTTCTTGCTACTTTTACTTTAGGTTAAAATGTATCTATAGACATTTTTTTTTAACATTTATATAGAGTAAGGAAGGGTTACTGAAATGAGAAGAATCGCCATCTTAGACAATTGTCACCAGATAATTTGTCCCCATTTCCTTTACCTCTTTTTAATTTTGGATAGTTAATGATCACCAGGACAAATGGAGGGTGAAGTTCCCCAGTGGGCACACAAACAGTAATAAAAACTGTGACAAAAGTTTCACTTTACATACACATTAAGTACACCTTTGGTCCAGTCTACACCTGCATTGTATATTTGAATCCTGTATGGGTAATTTTAGGGCTAATTCATCTCCATTATGATTGCAGGTGTAGAACATGCTACATGCACATGCAGCTGGCTTGATAATACCTGTGTAGCACAAACCAATTACTCTTGAAACAAGTAGCTGTCAAGTTAAAAAGGGTAGAATCCCAACGAGGTGTGTTATATAATCCAAGCATTCTGTCTGCTAGAAATGCTTTGGGGTAGCCATTTTTCTTGGACCAAAGTTTGACAAAATTCCACTGTCTGTTTGAATAAAAGTATATCATACATAATAGAAGTCACCTTGGTGTGCAGTCATCACTCTTAATGTTGGGTAGCGCACACCACTACTGTAAATCTGTGCTAAATGCAAGTTTATCCTGGTCCTATGTAGTGCACCTGTTAACACAATATAGATTAATTACCACTAAAGGGACCCACTGGATTGATGTGCCAGATTAAGTGCAAATCGACCACAAACTCAGACTGGCATAATGGAAAAGTTCCTTAATCACCAGGGCATGCATACAGTTATTTAGTCACTAATTGACTTAATACATGGCCCTTGTGCCTGCTAGGTGCAGATGTTTGAAATATATTTTGTATTATGAAAAAAACATTATTTGCTAAGATTTTGTGCTGGTCTGGTGGATATTACTGCATTTGAAAGTGTTTTATTTTAGGTGTTTAACCACTTCAGCCTGGGAGGATTTACCCCCTTAATGAACAGGCTATTTTTTCTCTCCGTTAATTTAACTGACAATTGCGCAGTCGTGCGACACTGTACCCAAACAAAATTGATGCCCTGTTTTACCCACAAACAGAGCTTTTTTTTTTCAATATTATTTTATTAGTTTATATAGGTATTACATGGATTTACCCTATGCAAAACAGGTATATATATATATATATATATATATATATATATATATATATATATATATATATATATATATATAGACCATCTACATATACTTAGAGAATACAACATATATTCTTACATATCTTCAGTACATATCTTCCCTAAAAAAAAAAAGGGGGAACAAAAAAAAAACGGTGCTCGATCGGTTATAGAACCGATCGGATGTTATTCCAAGCAAGAAGGAAAAGAAAGGGGGGGGGGAAGGAGAGGGGGGGAAGTTATGAAAACATTAACAATTATATTCACTTAAACGTAGCTAAACAGTGGTAGAATTTTCCTTAACTCAATTTGGAAACTCAGATGAGTATGAGAGAACTGTTCTTCTCTTCCCATTTGCCGCGCCAACAGACCTTCTAATTCTCAAATAAAGTCCATTTCAATTGCCCATTCCCCCATTGGGGGGAATTGTTGTTGATTTCCAGTGTCGTGCGATGACTGCTCTAGCTGCAGCAAGGAAGTGTCTAAGCACATCCTCCTTTGCTTTCTTTAAAGATCCTGGAATCTTAGTTAAGAAAGACACTCGGGGTGATGCGTGGATAGTTGTATCCACTGATTTTACATATAGATCAAAGATATGTTTCCAAAACCTTCTCACCGGGGCAAAGTCCCACTAGATATGGATCATATTTTCCTTTGAATCATGACAACTCCAACAGATATCAGATATTTCCTGGTTAAATTGATGGAGGGTAGAGGGGCACCTGTACCATCTACTCACCAATTTATATGTCTTCTCTTGAGTTCTTGTAGCTATTGACATTTTATGAGTCAAAATGAAGCTTTTTTGCCAATCCGATATAGTTAAAGTCTGTTGGGGTTCTTTTTCCCATTTCCGTGTATACGGGGGAAGATCTGAATGGGTTGATAACAAAAGAATAGAGTATAATACAGAGACCGAGTGTGATATTGGCTCCTCTTGCAAGAGCAAAGATTCAAATGCAGTTGGTTTAGCATAAATATCTTGTTTTGATGGAATAGATCGTATATAACATAAAGCTTGATGCCTTTGTAGACACTGCGCAGAATTATAAGAGAGCATTGTAGATGAAGAGGCTACTGTTAATAATGGATCCGACTGAAGGACTTAAGCAATTCTTCTATGTTCCTGTTTATACCAAGTGCCAAACACAGTTGAGTGTAAGGTTGGTAGAAAATCCGGTGTTCCAAAGAAGGAGGTCGTGGGGCTCAATTGTTTTGATATTCTATAGATGGGTATCATGTGATCCCATATGTGTAGTGTTTGCCTAGTGAGATCTGCTGGAATTGATAGGCCTTTTCAGAGAATGGACAAATTCCACGGAAGGGGACAGAGATCTATAGGATTTATGTGGCCTTCCAATTGTACCCATAGCTTAGATGAGGAGTGGTGAAACCAATCAATAATATGTGTTAATATGGTTGCTTTATGATAGAAACATCTGGTACCCCTACCACACCTTTGTTTTTCGGAAGGGATAATGTCCCAAAGCTAATTCTAGGCTAATTCCATATAAACTTGTAAAATAGCCGGTGAATTTTACGGAAGTACAAGGCCGGGAGATGGATTGGAATCGTTTGAAACAAATATAAGAGGCGAGGGAGTATATCCATCTTAAGGGTATTAATTCTATCGAACCATGAAAGTCTCTTAAATGCATAAGATGTCAAAGCCATTTGAATTTTATGAAGCATCGGGAGAAAATTTAGAGAGTGTAATTGTGATGTTGAAGCTGGTATATTAATCCCTAGATATTAAACCGATACCGAGCAGGTACTGAAAGAAAAGTTCTTTGATATTCGCTTCATATTTGTTTGCGATAAGGATATATTGAGAAGTTCTGATTTACTATAGTTAAAATTGCTGACTTCACCTAATCTCTGGAATTCTATGAGTATAGAAGGAAAAGGAGTATGGGGTTTTGTTAAAAATGAAAGCAAATCATCTGCAACAAGAGCCAATTTTGCATGAAGAGGGCCTACCTGAATGCCCGTTATATTTACGTTTTGCCGCAATGCGTTTGCCAGGTGGTCCATCGTAATAACATACAACAGGGGTGACAAGGGACAACCCTGGCGTGTTCCATTAAAAATAGGAAAAGGAACAAAGATCCATTCACCCTAATTCTAGCTGATGGTGATAGATATAAGAACATAATCTGTGCTATCATATAGAGCTTTCTTTTGGTGGTATTTTATAAGCTCTGCGGTTTTTATTTTTTGACAAAAAAACAAACATTATTTTTTACTTTCTGCTATAAAACATATTCAATAAAAATATGTAAAAAATCCAATTTCTTTATCAATTTTATCCACATTTGTATTCTGCTACATATTTTTAGTAAACAAAATCCCAATTAGCGTATATTGATTGGTTCTTGCAAAAGTTATTGGCCCAGATTCACATACACTTAATATTCCGCTGCGTAATCGAAATACTCTACGCTGCCGTATTTCACCAGGCTCTACACCGAATCCTGGTAGATTTTTGCCCGTACGCTACGGCGGCGTAGTCTATTTCTCGCCGCGTAATCGAAATACGCGATTAGGGGGCGTGAAGCATTTAAATTAAGCGCGTCCCCACGGCGATCGAACTGCGCATGCTCCGTTCAGAAATTTCCCGCCGTGCATTGCGCGAAATCACGTCGTTACGTCATTCGTTGTTTGAGTAGCGGCGTTTACGAACATTCCTATTCCCGGACGACTTACGTTAAAAATAATAAAAGACGTCGGAAAACGTAGAAATTTGACGCGGGAACGACGGCCATACTTAACATGGGCTGTCTAATATTAGAGCAGCAAAAAGCTGGTATAGTGTTACGCAAATAAAAGATGACTAAAGGTGCTGTAAGAGATTGCGATTGAAGATCGTAATTTCGGGGATCGCCGGCAAAAGCTCATTTGCATACCCCGACGCGGAAAACGACGGGAAGTCCACCCAGTGGCCGCAATTTTATTGCAGCGTAGATCCGAAGGCGTATGAACACGTAATCCAGTCGAATTGAAGCCTGCAGCCGTCTATTCATGGTTTGAGGTTTTCGACTAGCTAGAAAACGCGCGTAATTTGAAATTACTCCAGTCTAACACCAGTTAGACAGGCGTAATGGCTCTCTGAATCTGGGCCATTGTGTCTACAAACTATGGGATAGATTTATGGACTTTTTATATTTCTTTACTAGTAATGGCGGCGATCAGCGATTTTTAGTGGGACTGCGTCTTTGCGGCAGACAAATTAGACACCAAGTGACACTTTTTGGGGACCAGTGGCAAAAATACAGTGATCAGTGCTAAAAAAATGCACTTTCACTGTATATATGACATTGGCAGGGAAGGGGTTAATTTTAGAGGAATTCAAATGGTTGAATGTTTTTCCTATGCGTTCTTACCTACTGTGTGGTGGATGCTGACACAAGATGGAGAGAGAGATCGGTGTTCCTGATTGGTAGGAATCACAGATCTCTCCTTCCAGTTTACATAGGTAGACCGCCGTTCTGTCATTCCCTAAACGATCAAGGCTAGCCGGCGGGCCATCATGGCTGCCGGACCCACTGATTGGCTCCAGCTGCATCCAATCGCAGAGGGGGCATGGCATGTGCCCCCCAGACCATGAAGTGCGAACAATATACAGGTATGTTGTTTCACGCAGAAGAGGCCGCCCTGCCATAGTATATGTGCCGTGGGTGGTATGGAAGTAAATAAAATGTAATTACTCATGAATTTTAATTTGCCTTAACAAAATCATTTATATAGTAGGTTACATTTATACAGAACTGAAATTTAAGTCTTGAATATTTTACCACCCTAAGGCCCCTTTCACATTGCGGCGGGAGCCGCGCTGGCGGTATAGCACCACTAAAAATAGCGGTGCTGTACCGTTGGATTTGCCGCGAGTTGCGGCCGCTAGCGGTGCGGTATTAACATCCGCTATCAGCCGTGAAAGGGTTAATACCGCCCGCAACATTGAGGTTGCTTGACAGGAGTTTTTCAGGCGGTATAGCAGTGCTATTTTTTGCGCTGTACCACGCCTGAAAAATTCCTCAATGTGAAAGGGGCCTAATTCCTTTGTATCAATGTTAACTGGTATCAATGTTTTTTGGATTATATATTTAGATGTTTTTAGTTGGTTTCAGAATAGATTAGACAGCATGGCTCTTATGGAAAAAATGTAACCACTTGCCGATTGTGGGATGACCATGAACATTCTTATGTTGCAGTGTTAATACCAATATGATGCCCAGCAGCTGGTGTTTGCAGCTGGTGTTTCCCTTTAAGGCAGAAGTGATTGGAGAACACTCAATCACTTCTGTTGGTGGCGGAATGGGGTCCCCCCTCTCGGCGCTACTGCCTTTCCCAGGCTCTGCTGTCCGATGGCAGCACTACAAAGAGAGAAAGAGTAACTGACATCGTTCCTCCTTTTCTGGGACCCCAGAAATCAGTTTTGGCTCCTTGTTTACCTGGCCGTTAGTGTCCAGGAAATCAGTAGATGCTGTCACAAGGGATGTTGTTCATTCCCTGTGATAGCAATAAAGTTAATACAAAAAAATAAAAATAAAGAGACAGTGTAAAAAAAATAAGTGTAAAGAATATAAAATAAAACATTTAAAGCTCCCCAGTCCCCCCATGCTTACATACAAATGCAAATGCATACGTAAGTCCCGCATGGAGTATGTAAACGGTGATTGCACCACACATGTGAGGTATTGTCGTGAACGTCAGAGTGAGTGCAATATTTCTAGCACCAGGGCTCCTGTGTATCTCTAAACAGGTAACCTGTAAAGGCTTTTAAAGTGTCCGCCTATTGAGAATTGTAAGTACCATAGTCTGGCGCCATTCCACAGGCGGACGCAATTTTAAAGCATGACATGTTGAATATCTATTTACTCGACCTATCATCTTATATATTTTCTAAAAGAATTGCAACAATTGCCATTTTATTCACTAGGGTCTCTGCTAAAAATATATATATATATAAACTTTGGGGGTTCTAAGCAATTTTTTCATGTACTTGAGAAGTGTCAGAATTTGTCTGGTAAGCAAGTGGCTAATTAAAGCGGATCTACACCCTAAAGTAAAGATCCGCTGATCAGAACCCTCCCCCCCTCCGGTGTCACAATTGACACCTTTCAGGGGGGAGGGGGTGCAGATACCTGTCTAAAGACAGGTATCTGCAACCACTTCCGGCCCGCAGTCTCGGGCAAAAGTCGGGTTTTTTGGCGACATCCCGTCGCCCCCCCGTTGTGTGCTGGGAACTCTCGGCTCCCAGCACACAGCGGGAGCCAATCGGCGGGCGCAGCGCGACTCGCGCATGCGCCATAGGGAACTGGGCAGTGAAGCCGGGGCGCTTCACTTCCTGGTTCCCTCACCGTGGATGGAGGGGGGAGCAGCAGGGTGACGAGCGATCGCTCGTCCTCTGCTGCGGACGCCGCTGGACTCCAGGACGGGTAAGTGTCCTAATATTAAAAGTCAGCAGCTGCAGTATTTGTAGCTGCTGGCTTTTAATATATTGTTTTTAATGGGCCATCCGCTTTAAAGAGTAGTAAGTGTTCACTTTGCAAAGCGGACGTTAGTGAATACTGTGAAACTACGTTCACTTCAAACATCTAATCAATCAAAAGTAAAAATCCTTTTTTATTTACTTTACACAGGATTAGATATTAAAAATGAATACAGCTTTACTGTATTCACCTAATTTAGTGAAACTACAGTTTGTTAAAGCGGAGCTCCACCCGCATTTTTTTTTTTCAAAGTCGGCAGCTACTAACAGTGTAGCTGCTGACTTTGAATAAGGACACTTACCTGTCCTAGGCGCCCGCGCTGACGTCCCCCGCCGATGCCGATCCTCGATCCCGGCACCGCCATCCACAGTCAGGGAAACAGGCAGTGAAGCCGTGCGGCTTCACTGCCCGTTTCCTACTGCGCATGTGCGAGCAGCGCGGCGCTTTGTGAATGGTCCGGCTGCTTTCTGGGATACACAGAGTTCCCAGAATGCAGCGCGGCCCATTCACAAGAAGACACCGAGAAGAGGAGGAGGAAGAAAACCACACCGCGGATCATGAGGGCAGATTCGGGACTTCCGCATAGAAACAGCCTATTTAGGGTGAGTATTTTTTTTTTTTTTTTTTTCCATTTAATTTTTTTTTTTTTTTTAGATTTTTGAAAAAATCAGGGTGGAGCTCCGCTTTAAGTAAACATTTCTCTGCTTAATCCTAAATCAACTATACAAGATGCATGACCTAGAAATGGCAGCTTTAACCCTCCCAAAGCTCTACACAGTCTCTGGGTTCGAGGACACAAATACCACTGGCTGGATTGTCGGTACCAGGTATGTCGGTATGTATATATACATACATACACATATACAGTACATGCAGTACGTCAAGTCAGCTCTTGCTTCACAACTGCTCTCCACATTACTCTGCTCTGCAGTCTGACACATTTGCTCTTCAGGGATCAGTTATGGCACAGAGCATTTAAATATGTATATGAATGTTACCTTAACCTCCCCGAGAATGTAAATTCTGAAATTCTGTCCAAATTATCTTTTATGGTTCAGTGAACACTGAGAAAAATGTAGCACAAATGAACTAAGACCAGTCATGCCATTTAGCACCTGCTTGCTGATCCTCTTTTATAGTGAGGCTCGTTTACTGAATAATTTCAAGTTGTTATTCTATATACTTCTAAAGCTAAATTAAAGTTATTATTATTTAAGCTGTAAATATATGTATTTGTCCCTAATTATACATTTCCTGGCTAACCTCTGTTAGACATGCCAAGTGAAAAATGTAGGTTGGCATTGTCTGCATCAGGCATTATTTCTAATTTAAGTGCAAGCATGAATTGTAACCTCCAATCAGGATAATGCCGCGTACAGACGATCGGAATTTCTGACAAGAAAAGTTTGATGTGAGCTTTTGGTCAGAAATTACGTGCGTAGGCCTCATTGGACTTTTTCTGTCGGAATTTGCCGACTGCAAAAATTTAAGAGCTGGTTCTCAAATTTTCCAATGGGAAAAGTTCTGGTCGGAAATTCCAAACGTCTATATGCAATTCCGATGCGCAAAAATACTGCGCATACTCGGAATAAATCCTACGCATGCTTGGAATCATCAAACAATTTTTGTCGGCTCATCGTAGTGTTGTACGTCACCGCGTTCTTGACGGTTGGAATTTCCGACATTTGTGTGACCATGTGTATGCAACACAAGTTTGAGCCAAAATTCTGTCGGAAAAAAATCCACGCTTTTCTTGTCGGGATTTCCGATTGCGTGTACGCGGCATAAGATTTAGTGGCTAGCCTAAGAAAACATATTTCCAATGGGTTGCTTTACAATGATTTTTAAAGGTTGCATACCACTTACCTAATCATTTGTTATTCTAATTAAAAACATCTCTAAATCCAAATACAGAAAAAGTCCTTAGATGTTTTGGCTGCTTTTTTTCACCTGGTATTCATTCGAATAACACACTTCCTGTGTCTGTGTGACTACAGTTACTCCTTTACTGTATCTATGTAGGCAGCCATGGTTGCCACTCCAGGCTGGACTACAAATATGTCTGCCTTTGTTCATCACCATCCCACGGTGACTGATGGGAATAGATATTTACATTTTTCCCTTGCCTTTAAAACATTTAAATGAACGCACCACATCTAAGGAATAGTAAGCTGCAATATATACATGTTTGTTCTTGTGTTTAGTTACGCTTCAAGGAAAGAACAGTGTGGTCAGTATATATGTATGAACAAGATTTATAACTTTTAGCATTGGGATTTAAAGTTTTTATAAATTTATGCTCACAATTCCGTATATGCAAGCTAAATGAAATGCCTCTATATGAAAACATGGACATCATTTTCCTGTTGTAGTGATGGAACTTTCCCTTTCTATAGCACGCACATTAGCAGATGTTTCTAATATTAGCATAAGTAACATTTTACTCCAGAATTAAGTTTTAGACTTCTTTATGATGGAAAGAAAAACTGATTAGCCAAAGCCATGATATTCTTCTTCATATGTGTGTAATTTAGCTTTGATATTGAATTTATTAATGCTCATGTATTATTCATTCATTGGTGAATAATTTAACAGGCTGTAAATGCTTTTGAGCAGGCTGCTTTAGCAGGAGTTAGTTAAGAGAGGCAACGTTATACGACATTATGTAGCAATGACATTCTTGGAAGCCTTTCTTTATGACTGCCCTGGCAACATAGTGCTGATAGTATTCTCTGATAATGTTTACAGACTTATTATTATGAAGCTTTTTTGTAACTTTCATGCCAGGTTATATGTTTGTGCAAAGAAAAAAGAGCAAGATCCTTGTAAGTCATTTGATATGAATGTCAAGTGGTGTTTGTGTTTTATCCATTGTTCATAAGATGACACAAGCAGTAGACATACATTAAAACAAAGTACTTTACTTCGATAAACTGATGTTTTTCAAAATGTGCATTCAGTATTCAATTTTCAGTCCTGTCATCAAGCTCTGTGGGTTTTTTTTTGTCTTATTATAGAATTCATAGAACCAATAAAAAGTCAATGTTTTCATTTATGGAGTGGGATTGTGGAAGGAAGTGCTCTAAAAGCCAATAAATGCAGATTGCAGTTCATTCATTTGATTTGCCCATGAGTAAAACATTAAATATATAAAGGTATATATAAAAGTAAAAATGTACTTTGTATATCTCTGTGTTACAAGGTTGTTGTTTTTTTTAAATTGTTTTTATAGCTGCTATATAAGCACGGGCAACATCTGGCTGGCATTTTTACCAGTAAATGCATGCAGCACACCCCGGGTCCATAACTGGAATTTCAATTTACTATATAGCCTGACAAAAGACTGCACAGAGAACACCTTGGGAAGCATTATTGTTCCATATTTCGACCTTCTGAAACTCCTCTACAGTGAAGACAGTGGGCAGCACATCTTTGTTTGACCAGTTCAGAGCTTGATGTACGTATTATTTTGCATAGGGCGTCTTAGTCCCTCTGGAGAAAGGGCCTGATTGCAACTATTACTACATAGCTGAAACTGATCCTTTATTGTGGGTCATCCATAGGCGTGCGCAATAGGTGTGCCTGGGCTCACCCTATTTCTTGGGTTGGAAACCTGTCACCTGCTCACTATTGAACCGCAATCTTTCCTTGCTGACGCTCAGAACCTGGAAAGGAAAAGCGGCGGGAGTGGAATTTAGTGGAACTGATCTGTATTTTCCTCCTGCAGCTGAAAGCAGGCTTTTCCTCCTCTCCCTCTCGACATACAGCTTCCACAAGAGGAAAATACAGGGGATCGGTACCAATATATGCCACCCCTCCTGTCCCTGTTCCTCTTCTTTCTGCTTCCCGGGTCCCCCTGTGTGCTCCCTGGCTCACCCTTCCTCCCATTGACCCAGAATGGAGAGTGGGGAAGAAGCCAGTAAATATGTCAAATGCATATGTGTTGGAGCTTTAGGGTGCACACCCTAATGAAATAGGGTCATCATTTTTAACTATTGTACACAGCATTAGATATATTCTTCTCAGCCTTTTCTGTTTTTATGTAGTACATATTTTATATTACAATTTAATCTACTCTTGTTTTATTAATCTATAGTGGATTTAATGCTTTATTAGTTTGTTTAAAATTAGATTGTAAAAGGTAGGTCAGCTAAAGGTGGTAATTGTTTATCCTGTTTTGCATATATACCCACTATGACCAATTACACTACATCTTCATTAAATTTAATGAAAACATTTGAAGATGTTAGCATGTTCAAATTTTAAAATGTTTTGTGGTATTCCTTGATCCCCGTTTTTTCCTTTATTATACACATTTCTCTCTTTATGATATGCAAATGAGGATTATTTTTAGTACACCCTGTCAACTCTGCTCTGGTAGTTATTATGTTAAATAAATTACTATAAGGCTTGGCACTATCAGTGGAACATTAATTAAATCTATAAATTAAGCAGTACATACGAATTAACTAATACATTTTCTACTAATGTTTTTGGTTTTACAGCATTTAGCAAAATATATATATTTTAATTAAACCCTGTTGTTGACATTTAACATAATGTAGTATTTGCCTTGTAGATGGAAAAACACAACTATTGAATACAACTTTATTTTATATAGGAATTTTTTATGTTATAGTTATTGGTATTGCCATAGTCACCATAAGTCAAAGTTGTGCATTGGTATTTAAAATAGAAGTATGGCTTTCTAAAAACAAACAAACATACTCACCTAGGTGGATGCAGCATCAATTAGATGCTTCATTGGTCCCAAGCCAGCTCTGTAGTAACAATGCTTTAAGCAGAGAATCTGGACTGCCAGTCAGTGGCCCTCTGTTTTGCTCCCCCCATGCTCAGTGTAGCACTCGGTTGTGGAGGCTGAACCAGGTGGCGCTCCAGTGTTCTGGGTGGATCCTGACCATCTTTTTTGCATTGTAATATCTGGTATTGACCATACAATTTTTGGCATATATAATGTCAAAGATGACCCCTATCCCCCTATCTTCTTTGTCATTCATAAATGCTTCTCAAGTCATTTTACAGAACACAGTTATAACAAAGAGGTAAATACATGGCTGTCATGACAACTGATACTCTCAGTACTCTGTATTTTGTCAGGTATAATTCTTTCAATTGTATCCAGGTAGGGGATTGCTAAGAAGGGATTTATCTTTATATTGCAATTTATGTTGAACAAATTATATGATGTACTTATATGTTGAGGATGATGAGCCAATTTTATTATAGTTAGAAGCTATATCAATGTAATACATATATAACTAGTTTCAAGTCATGGAGTGCTAAATGTTTGATGTTTTACAAAACAGTATTACTGATTAATTTTAACAAAAAACAAACCTACAAAATAAATAAAATGCAATTTTTTTTTTTTTTTTTTTATAGAAATGACAGGCAATAAGTCTATCCTATTTTATTTAAAGGAGAAGCTCTCTGTAGTAAAAAAAAAAAACATATTGTACTTACCGTACTCAACGTGATGCTGCAGCATTGCTGTGATTCTGCACCTGTCCTATGCTGGCTGTATGACAAAGAACTGAGCGATCACATGGCCACTGATCACTCAATTCTTGGTCCTTTTAGAGAAGGGAACAGTGACTGTCAGTCACCACTCTCTCTTGTGCCCCTCCAGCGCTCACTGGCGCACCGGGCTTAAGAGTGGGTGGGCGCAGCTGGCCTTGGCTATCAGCCGCACTCCGAGAGCCTGAGCCAGATTTCAGTCAGGCAGCTGGGTTGATCCCAGCAATATGGTTGGAATCCTTCCAAAGTCTGAAAGGGCTCTATGACATAGACAACAGCAGGTTTTATACTTTTATACTGCTGTCAGCTGATTCTGAATCACAGGAGAGCAAAAGAAAGTGCACTTCTGTGACCCAGAAGAGAATCATGGCCAAAAAAAGCTTTGGTCATGCTCTTCTTTTAACTTTGTCTGTTATGCAAGTAGCGCTACCGGTGAAGGAGCTGTTTGTGTATATCTGGTTCTGTACTCTGCCTCTCAACCCCAAAAATAGTCTCAGACCCTCTGGCACACCTGGCAATAATGTTAGTGCAGACACCACAAAGAAAAGACAACAATTGTAGTAAAACACAGAAATAGTCTTTATTGTGCAATCCTAGGAATGGAAACAAACAGTAGCAATATGTCTGAACAGTAGACAAATATCTCTCAAGTAAGTCAACTGTGTAATAATGACTGAGAATTAGGAGCAATAAAACTTAATGTTACGGTCTGGCTCCTCTCAGAGGATTCCTCAAGGCGAATAATCCCCAAAAGCAGAGAGACGCTATAACAATAACAGACCGTGAAATGGCAAACACTTTAACAGATCTCTCACCAACTTTAGCTAAATTGGGCTCTATGAGTTAAGGCTGGAGGAGGGCAGAGGACCCTTACTTATGTCAGACCTTTCCTACTATCCCCTAACACCACAGGCCCAAAGAATCACAAATACTTTACCTAATGTAGTGTTTAATAATGTAACCCCCAAGTTCAGATTACCCCACTCATACGCTGCATATACTGAGCCCTGGGTATGTGTGTGTGTGCCCGTATGGCACCAGTAACTTCAGTCACTTGGAAGAAGAAAGACTTTGATCTTCAACTAGCCACTTTAGTTGGTGCACTTACATATCCTGTTTAGTAGGAGTGAAAATGCAGTAAGCTGGCAGTATCTGGGTAGCAGGGCGCACACTGTGACTGCTTAACAGGGTGTAAGGGTGACTTAGGTTTAACAGGTGTAGGCAAAATAGGCAACATTGCCTGCATGTGCAGTGTCTCTGTATCTCTGTAAAATGGGCAAGTGCCTGGTCACCAATCCTGTGACCAAGGCCCAAACAAAGTGTCCTGGAAGAGGCATGCTCTTTGGGTTTCCTGACTGGCTACTTTCGCAACCAAAACGCTTCATGCTGTCTGTACAGGTGCGCCAGGAGAATGCACAAGGGGTCCCCCTCTCAGGCAGGATGCCCCTGATCAGTCATGGATGTGTGGGAGGAATGGCACACCAATCCAGGAAGGCAGAACCTTGGTCTGGTCTTCTCCCCTGCCTTGTGGTGTCTACCAGCTCCCAGGCTGCCTCTCGGTGTCCTTTACTTCTTTTCCCCCCAAGGCATGCTGGGCTGTGTAGTTATCCTCCCATAGAGTTACAATGAGGCTGCTTGCGTTTGGGATTACATGTTCCAAGATGCTTTGCCCCAGCGGTCCTGTAATCTCATTGGCTCCCCCCCCTGCCAATAGGGAAGCGTGGAAGGGAGCAGAGCAGACAGCCGTGTCTCAGCGACGCTCAGCACGCTCTGTAGAGTGGGGAGGGGGAGAATTCTCCCACAGGAGCTGACAGGCTTCTCTTCCTGTGAGAGCCTGTGTCCTGGCGGGGGCCGACAGGAAGTGCCCCAGCATGAGTTCCCGCTATTATCGGTGAGTAGGCTGCCAGCACCCAGACGTACCCTGTATGTAATCATTTATGCTGCGATTACATGCGCGTGATCAGCCCTGAACACAGACTGCCATTAGCTGCGAGATCTGGCAGCCTCCCATTGCCTTCGAAGGGGTTGCTCGTTGGCAGCTAATAGCAGGAACCCGCACTAGAATTCTCGCATGTAGTCGCCAACAGGGTGCTTTCGCAATTGTAAATGCACACTTAATAGTGGTTTTAATATGGATTTGTGAAGTCCTTTTTTCTTTGAGCCCATCCAGGTTTTATCCTGTGTTGAGCCTTGCTGAGGGGGGAGTTGTGTTGCCTCTGAAATGCGTTTGTTTTCGTCTTTACGTGTAGAGGAAAAAATATCTCCAAATACAGAAATGTTTCTTCACAGTAATTCCGTGTACACACAACTGTTTTTTCATGATGTGAAAACTGTAATTTTTTACATCGTGAAAAACAGTCATTTGTATGCATCGGCGAGAAAACTGCCCACAAAAAAAATAGAACCTGCTCTATTTTTTCTCGTATTTTTTCCAGTGGTTCTTTTTCTCATCGCGAAAAACCCTTGTGTGTATTTATTTCCAAGGGAGAAAAAAACATGCATGCTCAGAATTTAGCAAAAGCGTCCCAAAGGGTGGCACCATTAGAATGGAACTTCCCCTTTATAGTGCTGTTGTACGTGTTGTACGTCACCGTGCTTTGCTCTAGGGTTTTTTTAATGAACGTGTGTATGCAAGGCAGGCTTGAGAGGAATCACGTCGAGAAAAACTTTGGCCCAGATTCATAAAGCAATTACGCCTGTCTAACTGGTGTTAGACAGGAGTAATTTCAAATTTTGCGCGCCGTATCACTAGTTTGAATCCTCAAACCATGATACGGCGGCTTCGGGCTTCGATCCGAGAGGCTTACGTCTTCGTAAGCCTTCGGATCTACGCTGCGATATTTTTGCGGCCGCTGGGAGGAGTTTGCTTCGTTTTGATGCGTCGGGATATGCAAATGTATTTTTACGGCGATCCACGAAGATACGAGCGGTCTTCGTAATCGCTTACGTCTGTTTTTTTTACGTACTGTTAGACCAGCTTTTTGCTGGTCTAACGGTGCGTAGCCCATGTTAAGTATGGCCGTCGTTCCCGCGTCGAATTTTTATTTTTATTTTTATTTTTTACGTAACTCGTTCGGGAATAGAAATGTCCGTAAACGACGCTACTCAAACAACGAATGACGTAACGACGTGATTTCGCGCAATGCATGGCGGGAAATTTGCGAACGGAGCATGCACAGTTCGATCGCCGCGGGAAGGCGCCTATTTTAAATCCTTCACGCCCCCTACTCGCGTAGATGGATTGCGACGGGAGAAATACACTACGCCGCCGTCGTTTACTGGACAAAATCTACCTGGATTCCACGTAGAGCCAGGTAAAAAACGGCGGCGTAGTGTATTTCTGATACGCTACGAGAATCTCATTCTCTATGAATCTGGGCCGTTGTTTTTTTGCATGACAGTAAAAACGGTCGTGTGTACGAGCTGTGAAAATGTGGAATAGGCTTTAAAAAAGGCCTGGATTCTTCCCTAAATGTACATATATACATATAATATAACTAAGTACTAACATTTATAGGTAAAGTTGATCCGGGGAAAATCCGATTGCCTCTCGGAGGATCAGGAAGGATTTATTTTCCCCTGCTGTAGCAAATTGGAGCATGCTTTGCTGGGAGTTTTCGCATTGCTCTGGATCAACTGAGGGTGAAGGATTGTGTATATGGGATTGTATTTTTTATTTTTTTTTGGTTGAAATTTATGGACTTGTGTTTTTTCAACCTGACTGACTATGCAACTATGTAACTTCTGGATGCATCAAATACCTGCTGTGCAAACGTGTGGAAGTGAACCATACTTGATACACTTGGAATTGTGAGATAACTCCAGGGATCAGAGAACTACAATTTGGCAAAAATGAAGGACAGAGCTCCCACATTGCTTAAAAAGTGGATCTCTGCATTTTGTTCTCTTCCCTCTTCTTGTGTATACATTATAGTTTAGAAGGCTGTGTGTACATTTACATTTCTTGTGTTTACAATAGAAAATAAAGGGGACTGCCATTGCTGACCTTCCTTTTGAAAATTAGCCTGGCTATGTCGGTCTTAAGTACTTGAGTAACAGACTTAGAACAAGCTGGAAATCAGTGTCAGAAAAGTGTAATTTCCTTATCTCTATGCCTGGTCCTGGTCAGTGGCACAGACAGCATGTTAGCCAAAGCATCATCATGACAGCCAGGGAACTAGTGTCCTCAAAAGGACAGTTCCACATTGCTAGCCTACTTAAAGGGGTTGTAAACCCTAGTTTTTTTTAAATAACAAACATGTCATACTTACCTCCACTGTGCAGTTCATTTTGCATAGAGTGGCCCCGATCGTCCTCTTCTGGGGTTCCCCCAACGGTGCTCGCGGCTCCTCCCCGCATTGTTAAACCCCCTAGAAGAAGCGCTCTTCCTGGGGGTTACCGTGTGCCCGTGCTCCCGAGCCCAGCATTTGCGTCTATAGACACAGAATGCCGGACTCGGCCCCGCCCCCCCGGCACCACATCATTGGATTTGATTGACAGCAATGGGAGTCAATGGCTGCACTGATATCAATCTGTCCAATCAAGAGCCGAGAACCTTGGCCAGAGAGGTAGAGCGAGTCTCCGGCTGGGGAAAGGATGGGCTCAGGTGAGTGAAACGAGGGGCTGCTGAGGGACAGAAGTTTTTTCTAAGTCCCTTATAATGGGGCTATGGGTTGTAAGTAGTTGTAAACCCTCCCCCACAACTTTATCCCATGTAAATCAGCATAAAAACCCTAATGAACACTGCTTGTAGATATCTCCTTACTTGCTTAGTATAGTTGTAATACTTTTTGTTCTTTTGAATGATGTCACTGGAGCATGCCCAGATCTCCCCTGATTTACAGCACGCTCTGTTTGCTTGTCTGTCTGTTATCAGGGCTTCCTAAGGCACAACAGTGAAATCCCACAAGATAGGCAAACACTAGATAATCGGCACAAGTAAATACTATGAAATTAAACAAATTGGCTATGAGCAGGGAAGCAGGGTTGGCATAGAAACATTGGATTGAGAAGGAGGCTTGGTTAACAGTACAGGAAGTGCTCAATGTATGGGCGGAAATACACTCTACTGTGGACCCAGAAAACAATACTTACGATGGCACTGCCTTACCTCTGGAAACAATTTTTTTTTAAAGTTTCTTTAAACAGTAAGTAATATGCGATTTTGATAACTACTTACAGTAATATAATGGACTAAATGAAAAGAAGCATCAACGTGGGAGAGTTTACTTCCTCTTTAAATGTCCACATCTTGCCACAGTTCTTCGTTGAAATTTGTGGATATTGGTTCAAAGCTGCATTATTTAACTAGATGCCGACCGCCCGCCGTCATATTACTGCGGGATGTGGCACTGCTACGCGGGAGCACGTAGCTCTACGTCCTATCTTTTTTGGCCGATAGAGGGCACGCCGCCGGCGGCCCGCGCGCGCCCCCCTCGTTCGTTACAGAGCGAGGAACGGGAGGTATGTGTGTAAACACATACCTTTCGTTCCTGTCAGCGGGGGAAACGCTGATCTTCTGTTCATACAATGTATGAACAGGAAATCAGTGATTTCCCCTAGTGAGTCAACCCCCCCCCCCATACAGTTAGAACACACCCAGGAACATACTTAACCCCTTCCCTGCCCCCTAGTGTTAACCCCTTCACTGCCAATGGCATTTTTATAGTAATCCAATGCATTTTTATAGCATTGATCGCTATAAAAATGGTAATGGTCCCAAAAATGTGTCAAAATTGTCCGATGTGTCCGCCATAATATCGCAGTACCGAAAAAAAAACGCTGATCGCCGCCATTACTAGTAAAAAAAAAAATATTAATAAAAATGCCATAAAACTACCCCCTTTTTTGGAAACGCTATAAATTTTGCGTAAACCAATCAATAAACGCTAATTGCGTTTTTTTTTTTTACGAAAAATATGTAGAAGAATACGTATCGGCCTAAACTGGGGAAAAAAAATGCTTTTTTTAGATATTTTTTGGGGATATTTATTATAGCAAAATGTAAAAAATATTGCATTTTTTTCAAAATAGTCGCTCTATTTTTGTTTATAGCGCAAAAAAAAAAAACGCAGAGATGATCAAATACCACCAAAAGAAAGCTCTATTTGTGGGAAAAAAAGGACGCCAATTTTGTTTGGGAGCCACATCGCACGACCGCGCAATTGTCAGTTAAAGCGACGCATTGCCGAATCACAAAAAGTGCTCTGGTCAGGAACGGGGGAAAATCCTTCCGGGGCTGAAGTGATTAAAAAACATGTAATATCTTACATGCAGTCATTTTTTTTTAGTCTTTTATTTTTTATTTTTAGCCCCTAATTGGACATTGCTTGTTCCATCCCACAGTAGGCTTACACAAGGAGGTTGAGGAATTGTGAAAATTGTTTCATATTTGCTGTAATTTTTTGCTGTAATTTTCCTATTTTGGATCCTCATGTCATCCTAGGATTCCTACCTGGTTTCTGTTGTGAAATTAAAGATGGGAACACATTAAGGCAGTCCAGGCTAGAATTTTTAAGAACTAGTGAGGGGTGGTCCTAATGGGGTCAGTAGACCAGAACTGGCCCACAATAGGTTGGCCTGAGTAGAAAGGAACATTAAGACTGGCCATACATTATTCAATTTTCTTTAGATTTACCTATAACTGCACTATATTGTCAAAAGTATTGGGACACCTGCCCCCAGGGCACCATCAGGGGAGTACAGGCAGTACACCTGTAAGGGGCAACCCCCCTTTTTTTATTTATTTTTGATACAAAAATATATTTTTTTAATATATTTTTATTTTATTTTTTTATTAAAGGATCAATTTTATATTTTGGGGGTCTAGAGGGGCCCAGAGATCCCCAGGGCCCCTGATGACAACCCCCCTTTTTTTATAAAAAAAATATTTTTTATATATTTTTTTTACTTCTTTTATATATATATATATATATATATATATATATATATATATATATATATATATATATATATATATATATAATATTATTATTATTATTAAAGGGCCCAGAGGTCCCCAGGGCCCCGGATGACAACCCTCCTTTTTTTAATATTATTTTATTTCTTTTTTTTTTCTGTATTTCTTTTTTATATATATATTTTTTTATTAAAGGGCTCAGAGGTACCCAGGGCCCCATGTATCAAACCCGCTTTTTTTTATAAATGTTTATTTTTTTATTTTTGTTTATATATTTTTTTTATTTTTATTAAAGTGTCCAGTGGTCCCCAGGGCCCTGGAAGGCAACCCCCCCTTTTTTTTAATAAATGTTTATTTCTTTTTTATATATTTTTTTTTATTTCTTTTTTATTAAAGGGCCCCGGATGGGTACTCCCCTTTTTTTATATATATTTTTCTTTATTTCTTTCTCAAGGGCGGGGCCCATGCCTGAAGCTGTGTAAGGGGCCCCATAATTCCTGATAGCGGCCCTGCCTGCCCCTACACGCACATGAACTTTAATAGCATCGCAGTCTTATTCCATAAGTTGGCCTACCTTTTGCTGCTCTAACAGCTTAAACTCTTCTGGGAAGGCTGTCCACAAGGTTTAGGAGTGTGTCTATCAGAATGTTTAGCCATTCTTCGAGAAGTGCATTTGTGAGGTCAGACACTGATGTTGGATAAGAAGGCCTGGCTCGCTGTCTCTGCTCTAATTCTTTCCAAGGGTGTTCTATAATGTTGAACCTTACGGACCAATACTGGGATGCCATTAAAGTTAATGTACGTGTAAAGGCAGACGTTTCAATACTTTTGACACTATAGTGTTTGCTAAGGTTGTGTAAAGGCCTCCCCGATTGCATACAAATTAAAGAGTGTTTTGGTTTAACCTTAATATTATATGGATTTAGTAGAGCTAAAGGAAAATTGTACAAGAGGATTGTATAATGTATGGCCAAACTATGGTAAGTATGAGAGAACATTTGCTAAAATGTCTTTTATTTGATAGAAACAGTGGAGGAAAGATGAGTGAAAGAACAATAGTATAGAAATACAGACACATATCTGTAGCACAGTGCAGAAAACAACGATCCTAAATCCCCTGCCTTATTGATATCAGGTTGAAAGGGGACTGGATGAGTGGCAAAGAAAAGCACAACATGCAGGAGTTTTTCTGTCGCCTTTCAGACAGAAGTATCAACAGGAGATCTATCACTGCATAAAGAACTGTTTTGCTAAACAGCTCTTCATCTTTTCTTTTCCTTATTTATGGAAAAAAAATAAAAAAAATGTGACGGAGGGGAGATTAGTCAAAAGATGCCCATGTTCCTTTACCTTTAGTTCCAGCTTGTAATAGCAAGCTTTGTAATTGTCCACAGGAGAGCAAGAAATGGTCCTATTATTGCAAGCAGTGCTGGTAATCGAGAGCATTGCTTGAATTTATCTGGTCATTTATGTGCACTGCAGTTCAACAGCTCTTTCAAACTGCTTAGAATGGTATTGCATATGGGTGTTTTGAAGTGTTAATGTTTTAAGGCTACTTTTTGTTAGCTTATTTAGTGTGCCCACATTTTTCTTCATTTTTCGGGGTACTTTTAAAGCCCACTCTTACCTCTGCATTTTAAACTGCAGACTCTTAAATCTCAAGTACATAAAAAACTACAGTAAAGCACTTGTTCGTGAATGAGCGCTTAGGGTCCTTTCACACGGGCATCATTAGTTCAGTCATTTTTGGTTTGCTAAGAAAAAACTGATGAATACTGATTCAGTTTACATCAGTTTGCACACCTTTCTTTAATTCAGAATACATCAGTTTGGACTTCTGTTGAGTTCAGTTTACATCAATCTATATCTGACAGACAGATCCAGACTGACTACCTGTGTGAAAGGGCTTAAAGGGGTTGTAAAGGTACATTTTCCCCTAAATACTGTATTTATTGGCATATAACAATCACTTTTTTACCCTGAAAATAGAGGGTAAACTGTGCCTGCTTGTTATACGCAGGGGGCTGTGAAAAGTTTTTTTCCTGAAACTTCCCTCTAAGGCCGCGTACAGACGATGAGACATGTCCGCTCAAACATGTCCGACGGACCGTTTCCAGCGGACATGTCTCATCGGATTTTGGTCCGATGGCGTGTACACACCATCGGACGAAAATCCCCTCGGGCTGAGGACGCGGTGACGTGGCGGTGACGTTGACGCCGCCAGGTCACCAATCCAGGAAGTAAAATATTTCCACGCATGCGTTGAATCCATTCGGCACATGCGGGGGATTTCTGTCCGCTGGTTAGGCGTACTAACCAGCGGACATGTCGGACGGACAGGTTTTTAGCGGACAAATTTCAAAGCATGCTTTGAAATTTGTCCGCTGGACAAACCTGCCCGCTAGCCCGTACACACAATCGGATATGTCCGCTGAAATGGTCCGTCGGATCGTGTGTACACGATCTTAAAGTTAGAGTGCGTGTTATACACCTGTGTGTGTTATACGCCGATAAATGCGGTAGCTTCCTTTACCTTGGTGCAGTCTTCCTTCACTTACCTCATCCTTAAATTTTTCTTTTAAATGTCCTTATTTCTTCTGAGACATCCTCACTTCCTGTTCTTATGTCTGTAACTCCACACAGTAATACAAGGCTTTCTCCCTGGTGTGGAGTGCCATGCTCACCCCCTTCCTTGGACTACAGGAGAGTAAGAATGCTTTCTACGTTGCAGATAGAGAAAAAAGCTGTGTTAGTGGGCGTCCTGACACTCCTGCTCGCCCCCTTCCCCCTCAGGAAGCTTTCTCCACACCAGGGAGAAAGTGTCGCATTACGGTGGTGAGTTACAGACAGAAGAACAGTAAGTGAGGATTTTTCAGAAGAAATAAGGACATTTAAAAGCAAAATCGAAGGATGAGGTAAGTAAAGGAGGACTGCACCTTTACAACCTCTTTAATTAGTATATGTGTTTGTGGTTCATTTAGAACTAGAAGTGATTATATCCACTGGGTTTACTTCAGTTTATTTTTGTGCTAAAAAAAACAAGAATTTACCTTACAGGTTGAAGTTTATTAGCATACCAGTATAAAATCATGTTTTGCTTATGATAAGATTATATAGTGTCCTGTCCAGCTTGTCTGTAGATTTGTCTTTGTTCAGTCATTAAATCTTTGGCATGTTTCAAGAATCAGGGCTGCCTTCTACTTAAAGTATCAATGCTTATCTGAGGTAAAGGTTAATTAATGTTTATGCCATTACAAGCTCACCCAAGCTAAGATGCTACTAAGCTCAAAATGACTGATCGATTTAAGAGGAGTGTTTGACTTTTAGGAGAATCAGAAGGCATTAGTGGAAGTCTTTTGTCTTCTAGAGAAAATTAGCATTAAGAAGCCACCAAGACTACTAGCCTTGTTAAAGCAACTGGCTCCTTTTACTAAAAGTACACTTCAGTACTATAGCGTTTTATCATTTATTAATGAAGCTCAGCACTAGCATTAATTTCCAGAAAATGTGAATGCCTAAACAAAAACAATCTATGTGACCATTTACTAGGAGAAGGGTTGTAATGTAGGAGACGGCCGGGTATATTTTGTAGAATGTACCGGTACTTGTTAACGAAACTTGATTTTTATTCAAAGACACATTATTAACCACTTGACCACTGGGCACTTAAACCCCCTTCCTAACCAGACCAATTTTCAGCTTTCGGTGCTCTCACAATTTGAATGACAATTACTCAGTCATACAACATTGTACCCATTTGAAATTTTTGTCCTTTTTTTCACACAAATAGAGCTTTCTTTTGGTGGTATTTGATCACCTCTGGGTTTTTTATTTGTTGCGCTATAAAAGAAAAACGACTGAAAATTCTGTAAAAAAAAAAAAAAAAAAAAACTTGTTTCTGTCATATTAGCAGGTTATTTCTCACACACAGCATATGCATACCACAAATTACACCCCAAAACACATTCTGCTATTCCTCCCGAGTATGGCGATACCCCATGTGTGGGACTTTTACACAGCGTGGCCACATACAGAGGCCCAACATGCAGGGAACGCCATCAGGCGTTCTGGAACACCCAGACCAATTCTGACATTTCTCTCCTACATGGAAAAATCATCATTTATTTGCTAGAAAATGACATAGAACCCCAAAACATTATATATGCTTTTTTAGCAAAGACCCTAGAGAATACAATGGCGGCCGTTACAACTTTTTATCTCACACGGTATTTTCGCAGAAATTTATTGAACGCGTGTTTTTTAAAAAAACTGTTTTGTGCTTAAAACAAAACAAAACAGTAAAGTTAGCCCAATTTTTTTTCATAATGTGAAAGATGAAGTTACGCCGAGTAAATAGATACCCAACA
Source organism: Rana kukunoris (assembly GCA_029574335.1). Classification (NCBI taxonomy): domain Eukaryota; kingdom Metazoa; phylum Chordata; class Amphibia; order Anura; family Ranidae; genus Rana; species Rana kukunoris. Next base: position 227,307,238 of record CM056053.1, on the reverse strand, counting down.
TGTCACCCTTCAAAATTGCGCACACTCATGGAATGGCGCCAAACTTCGCTACTTAAAAATCCCCATAGGCGGTATTGCAGAGTATTGGGGTATTGCAAAGTATCATGCAGGGTATTGGGGTATTGCCGAGTACTGGGGTATTGCCGAGTATTGGGGTATTGCCGAGTACTGGGGTATTGCCGAGTACTGGGGTATTGCCGAGTATTGGGGTATTGCCGAGTACTGGGGTATTGCCGAGTATTGGGGTATTGCCGAGTATTGGGGTATTGCCGAGTATTGGGGTATTGTTGAGTACTGGAGTATTGGGGTATTGCCGAGTACTGGGGTATTGCCGAGTATTGGGGTATTGCCGAGTATTGGGGTATTGTTGAGTACTGGGGTATTGTTGAGTACTGGGGTATTGTTGAGTACTGGGGTATTGTTGGGTACTGGGGTATTGTTGAGTACTGGGGGGATTGCTGGGTACTGGGGGGATTGCTGGGTACTGGGGGGATTGCTGAGTACTGGGGGGTTGCTGGGTACTGGGGGGATTGCTGGGTACTGGGGGGATTGCAGAGCTGGGATGTTTTGAGGGATGGCTGGATCTGTGACTGCATTTGTCACAGATCCAGCCACAGCTCAGCTGCTGACACCCCGCTCGCCCCCCCTCTCCTCGCACACTGTACAGAGAGGAGAGGGAGGAGAGGGAGGAACCGGCGTCATCAAATGACGCCGGTTTGTTTACAAGTGATCGCGCCGTCATTTGACGGCGCGATCACGTGGTAAACGGCCGCGATCAGCGGCAATTTACCGTGATCCGTGATGCGCCGGGTCTTCTAGACCCGGCGAGCACGGACACTTTCGCGAGCGCGTCCCAGGGGACGCGCAATCGCGAAAGTGAAGGACGACGTCCCAGGGACGTCGTCCCAAGATAACCCCGCCGCGCCGTAGCTGTAAAATGCTTATGGCGCGGTGGGAAAGTGGTTAAAGTCTGACAGCAACATGGAGAAATATATAAATAAACTTCTGTAAATGATGCCTGTAACAAATTGTCATCAAATAAGTATTTTGTAGTGTGTTCCTTCAATCTCTGTATCTGAAAAAAAAAAAAATAGCTTATTCTATTTCTGTCTATATATATAGTTACTTGTTTCTCGCCCTAAGCTGTGTAATGGACATGGATCTTGGTATAATGTACTGTGTTAGGGGTGTGCTTTATTTCTATTTATTGTTAAGATGTCCAGTTGTATAGATGCAGGAGTGTCTTACCACCATTATACTGATGGCTTAATAATGCAATTGTGTATCTAAACCCCGAAACAAAATGTAATAGATTGCAGCTAGGCTTTAACATGAGGTTTTGTAACTAACATAACTTCCTGTCCTTGGGTGGCTACGCTAACTAATTGTACCAAGGCTGGTCTTTAAACATGTTTGATTTGTTCATCTAAATTACAGAACACAATTTTAATCCAGTTTGCTTGACCCTTACATAAAACATGCAAAAATAGTGTATTTACACACTTAAAGGGGTTGTAAAGGCTCTTCTTTTATTTTCTAGGTTCCTTTAAGCTAGTGTATTGTTGGTTCACTTACCTTTTCCTTCCATTTCCCTTCTATTTTTTTTTCTTTGTTTGAATTTCTCACTTCCTGTTTCTCCTCAGTAAGCTTTCCACCATCATCCAAGCGGTGGAAAGTCATTTAGAACAGCTTACTGAACACCTTACCCAGGAGGAACAGGAAGTGAGAAATTCAGACAAAGAAAACAAAGAAAAAAAAAACATTTGGCAGGGAAATCAAAGGAAAAGGTAAGTGAATCAACAATGCACTAGCTTAAAGTAACCTATTTAGAAAATAAAAAACAAACCTTTACAACTTCTTTAAATACAGAATAACTATTGTAAAGGGGCTTTTTTTAATGATTTGAACGGAGAAGCTACGATGATCTGTGTACAAACACATGAGATAGGATAGATAAATAGATAGACAGACAGACAGACAGACAGACAGACAGACAGACAGATAGATAGATAGATAGATAGATAGATAGATAGATAGATAGATAGATAGATAGATAGATAGATAAATAGATAGATAGACAGACAGACAGACAGACAGACAGACAGACAGACAGACAGACAGACAGACAGATAGATAGATAGATAGATAGATAGATAGATAGATATATGAGATAGAGATAGGATTTCACCATGTCAGAAGAGTGTCTTGTTGCCACATCCCTGTTTCCTATAGGGAAAAAGAGGACCCCCCTGATTGGGACTTTTTAGGCAACAACCACACAAATAGAATGGAAAATATATTTATTTTACATAAAATAGTTTGATCATTAAAACATGAAATGATCGTTTAAATACACCTCATATCAAAAAACAAAAAGAAGATAGACAAAAAAAACATAACAGATTACATAGTAAGCATGAAAAAGGAGTTAAATACTCTCCGGTTATTAAATAATATCTCCGGTACCCAATGCGTTTCTGGTTCAAACCCTTCGTCAGAATTGGATATGCAGTCATAAATTTGTCATGCGGTATGTTCTACTATGCAACTTGAAAAAATTGATGAAGCACTGCCAACAATGGCATCAATGGGAGCTCACCAACATTGCCCCATACAGTGGAATGATTCCCAAAATAGAAAAAGTTTTAATTTGCCGGGTGGTTATTGAGAATCATATGCGAAATGCAGCAAAGAAGTTGTGGTACACAGTGTTTTTAAAGTTGTAGAGTGATGCTATCCGAAGCCTCAATGTAGCCTCTTATCATCCATCTATAGCACACTCTGGGTAACTTGAGAATACCTCTTGTGTGACATCCTCCCGACATTGTAGAGTGATGAAGGGATTGAACCAGAAACGCGTTGGGTAACAGAGATATTATTTAATAACCAGAGAGTATTTAATTCCATTTTCATGCTTACTATGCAATCTGTCATGTTTACTGTCTATCTTCTTTTTGTTTTTTGATATGAGATGTTTTTAAACGATCATTTCATGTTTGAATGATCAAACTATTTTATGTACAATAAATATATTTTCCATTCTATTTGTGTGGTTGTTGCCTAAACAGTCCCAATCAAGGGGGGGTCCTCTTTTTTTCCTGTGTACAAATGCAGAGTGCTCTGCTGTTAGCACAGAATACCAGTGGAAACTAGTATATTTGAGATATATAGCTCCTATAAATGACTGGTAACTGGATGTACATTAAGGAGTAAGTGTGTACAGGTCCTCAGTTTTAGTTTGAATCCATATTAGAGTTTTCTTCGTTTATTTAGAGCTTCCTGGTCCTGCTGAGGTTTAGAAAAAAAACATTTTGTTAGTTAAACCTATTACAAGCATTCTTCTTTCAGGACTGAAAATGATGTGTAATGATTCACGTCTTCATTAAAGACTGTGCTGTCGTACAAGTTTATACAGCTACAAATGTCTTAAGAGACTTATGTACTCAAACCCAATTGGATTAAATGATTGTTCATCTCTTTAGCAGGCCAGCAGATGTATACTACCATATTATTCACAAAAGCCAGGGTGATGTATAATAGTTGTTAGACAATTACGGCAGATGCCATGAAGAACGGAAATAACTTTACACCCACTTTAGATTAGAAGAAGTTCCTCTCAGTTTTTGCAAAGGGATTTGCAGAATTCATTTTGGTAATATTGCATCTTACAGCCGGAAAATAAATATTACAAATATAAATATTATAGATAAGAAATAATAAAACTACAGTATATATAAATAAAAAAAATGAGTCAGACTCGATGGACCATTTGGTATTTTTTCTGCCATCACTCTTCTATGTTTATATGTTTCTAAACAGCAATCAGTGATTATGTTAGGTTCTTCTATAGATTATTCCATACATTTCCTAGCTGGATACATGTGTCTCTAAAAATCCATTCCGAAGCTTTTACTTTTATGTCATTGCTTTGGCAAGTTCTCTGCAGCCTATCAGTAAGTGTACATTCCAGTGATGGATCAGTTAAGCCTCGTACACACAATCAGACCTTTGTCCGATCAAAATCACATTGGACTACCGACGGAATTCCAACGGAGTAGAATAGAACATGTTCTCTATCTAAACTCCAATGGAATTCATCGGAATTTCCGATGGAATTACTCCGATAGGGCATACACACAATCGGAATTTCTGATGGAAAAAGTCTGTCTGACTTTTTTCATCGGAAATTTCGATCGTGTGTACGCATCTTTAGACTGCCTGTGCAGACAATTCTCTTTAGCTTTCTGAGAGAATTAAATTAGTCAATAAGTGCCCATTGTAAAATGCTAGTATTCTGATTGGGGAAGGACTTTCTATTAGAGGTCGACCGATATATATCGGCAGGCCGATATATTGGCCGATATTTGGCCGTTTTGGAGAAATCGGCATCGGCCGATTTTTCTCCAAATTAGGCCGATATTTAACATGGCGCTAGCGCTGCCTAGGCTCCGGAGCTAGGCCGAGGCCGCGGCCTTTCCTGATGCTGTGACCGCAGCGGCAATCCGCGGATTGCCGCCGCGGTCACAGCATCAGGAAAGGCCGCGGCTTCGGCCTAGCTCCGGAGCCGCGGACATCTTAGTACACCCAGCGTTGTCGGCGGCGGCGGCCGCCGATTGGCTGTTACAGGCGTCAGTAGATAGCAACGAGCGGGCCCCTCCTCCTCTATGGGTGTATACAGAGAGGAGGGGCCCGCTCGCTGCTATCTACTGACGCCTGTAACAGCCAATCGGCGGCCGCCGCTGCCGACATTCTACACTGTAAAGAAAAACATCCCCTGACGTGCAGCGTGCCCGGCTTCTGCCTACAAACCCCAGAATGTTACTGGCCCGCTCTGCATTCTGGGGTTTGTAGGCAGAGGCCGGGCGCGCAGCACATCAGGGGACTTTTTTTTTTTTACAGTGTAGAATGTCGGCAGCGGTGGCCGCCGATTGGCTGTTGCAGACAGGGGTGGATGGCACAGGGGTGGATGGCACAGGGGTGAATGGCACAGGGGTGGATGGCACAGGGGTGGTTGGCACAGGGGTGGATGGCACTGGTTGGCACAGGTGGTGCACTGGTTGGCGATGCACTGAGGTGATTGCACTGGTGGGCATTGATGAGGTGGCACTGGTGGTGGACACTGATGGGCTGCACTGGTGGGCATTGATGAGGTGGCACTGGTGGTGGACACTGATGGGCGGCACTGGTGGTGGACACTGATGGGCTGCACTGGTGGGCATTGATGAGGTGGCACTGGTGGTGGGCATTGATGAGGTGGCACTGGTGGTGGACACCGATGGGCTGCACTGGTGGGCATTGATGAGGTGGCACTGGTGGTGGGCATTGATGAGGTGGCACTTGTGGTGGACACTGATGGGCTGCACTGGTGGGCATTGATGAGGTGGCACTGGTGGTGGACACTGATGGGCTGCACTGGTGGGCATTGATGAGGTGGACACTGGTGGGCATTGATGAGGTGGCACTGGTGGTGGACACTGATGGGCTGCACTGGTGGGCATTGATGAGGTGGCACTGGTGGTGGACACTGATGGGCTACACTGGTGGGCATTGATGAGGTGGCACTGGTGGTGGACACTGGTGGGCACTGACAGGATGCACCCCACCTCTCCACCCTAAACAATTATCTCCTCCCCACCTCTCCACCCTAGGTTTTTTGAGTTGAGGAAAAAAAAATCAGCCTAAAATATCGGCCGCAAAAATCGGCAACACATATCGGCCATCGGCCGCCCCGATTTCCAAATATCAACATCGGCATTGGCCAGAGAAAAACCCATATCGGTCGACCTCTATTTTCTATACTTATTTTAAACACTGTACGAGCCACAGTTCATAAACAGTTGAGTGTAGAGGCAACAGAGTTGGTTCTCCCACTTGAATTAGAGAACTACATTGGGAAATATACAGAGGAAATATCATGTTTCATTCCTTTTGTATGTAATAAAATGTCTAGGCCTGTTTAAATAACACCATCTAGTGTGCTCATTTATTAGGCAACATTGCTCATTGTAAGCCAAAGTGACCTGCTGCCATGGTCTCCCGTGACATCTCAAAGCAATCCCTATCTGTATGTGTCTGCATAACATGTAATTGCCACGCATACATCTTTGTGTTAAACCAGATGGTTTTTCACAGCTCTGCTTTCAGTATTACGATTTTGAAAAAACTATTAATATAGAATGTTAAAAAGCTGTTACTTATAAAATAAAATGTTCAGTACCAAAACTGCAACAATTGGATACATATGCAAAACAATTTTCTAACATTACATTGAGCTCACTCTCGACATTGACAGTATGACATTTTTATTTTGCTGTACATACCTCGTATAGCTATTTTCCTCCCCGGCTTCTGGGTAGTGCCTCCCGCAGGAGTGGGCGTTCCTATACAGCAGTTAGTGATTGACGTGATGACAAAAACTGCTGCATAGGAACGCCCACTCCCGCGGGAGGCACTACCCGGAAGCCGGGGAAGAAAATAGCTATACGAGGTATGTACAGAAAAAAAAAAAATACTGTCAATGTCGAGAGTGAGCTCAATGTATTGTTAGAAAATTGTTTTTAGGGTGAACCCCCGCTTTAAATGCAATTAAAGTGTAACTAAATCTCAAAACAAAAATATAATATATTCCAGCCTACCTTTCTTTAGATTTGGTGGCTTTACTTTTCTTTCATAGTGCTGAGCTGTGCGCAGGCAGCGCAGATTAGTGAATGGACACACATTGACTGTACCAACTCACCTGCATAGCCGAGTACGACAGGTACGCAGGGATGGGTGCATGAGCTCCGATGCAGTGTCTGTGTATCTAGGTTTCAGGTGATGATCCGGCCAGTAACATACTTCCTGTCCTAATGGGTGAACTCAAACTCCCTAGTAGGTGTTTGTGGACGAGCAACATGATCACCCAAGGCTAGTCTCTGGATTTTGCCTACAAACACCTTCTCCTCTACTCATCTCCATTACATAGGTGTGGTGGAATCTTAGTTCACAGAAGATAACTGACAGAGAGTGACATGTACATTGCATTTCTGACAAGCTCAACAGCATTATTTGTGCACTTGCATTAAAGGATCACTAAAGGATTTTTTTTTTTAGCTAAATAGCTTCCTTTACCTTACTGCAGTCTTGGTTTCATGTCCTCATTGTTTCGTTTTTGCTTTGAAGTGGCTGTAATACTTCTGATCTCCACACTTCGTGCTTGTCTGGCTCCTTATGAAAAAACTCATGCTAGCTTTTTACTGTGGTCCATGATCAAAGAGGTGTGATTACTATGTGTCTAAAACTCCTCAGAACCAATCAGATTCATTTTAAAAACAAACACTGCCCTGTATTTATTTGTTTTTGTTCTGTGTGTCTCTTTACTTCACAGAAACATGAAACCAGTTTAAAAGTGAAACTAAAACTGTAGGCACATTATATGTTTGATTTTTATCTATTTTTAATCATTTTTAAAAGGAATGTCTCTATACCCTGTAAACAGTCATTTCAGCAAAAAATTGTTTTTCCTTTAGTGACCCTTTAAATTCACCACACAGCCACCACATCTAAGGACTGGTAAACTGCAATACATGACATTTTGGATTGGGTTTAGATAAGGCTTTTTCTTCCCTTTAACACTGTGGTGCTGATGGTAAAATTGTCATAAGCATGTCATTTTATTTAAGACAATGGTTGACATGTTATGTCTAGAATTTTACAAAAATAGTCTCTAAAATGGGTAAACATGACCAAACACAGAAGACAAGCTTTTTTAGGTAGCTGTCTAGATTAAGAACACATATGTCACTTGCTGCATTTCTCAACATTTAATTGTTTAAATTGAATTGCCTTAAATATATAGCTAATGTCTTTAGAAATCACCAGTTCCCCTGTTAGCATTATTTAAATGGACATGGGTTTTCTTAGTTTAGTTGTTGCTGGAGATCTCCCCTTTGAAAAAAATCGATATGAATGCTAAGTTGGCTTAATTCCCTTGGGTATGTAGGAAAGAGCAAGTCATCACTAGGGGAGCAAGAGCTGTTTCCTAGCGACTAAGATGGGCATCTTTAAAATGCTAAATCCGCAAAGAATTCTGAGTAATGATATTATCACTACAGGGATCGGAGACCTGAAGTGAGCTGAAAAGTGTTCTGCTACCTCCACTGACATCCTCCTCCTCTGTGTGACGATTTCTAATATCCTCATAATATATGAGAATAAAGAAGGAAAGGTTATGGAAAAGCAAGGGGAATCTGGAAACAGAAATGAAAGGATTTACTTTATTGCCAAACTTAGTGGGCTTGATACATTTCGGAGCATTAAAGCAGAACTAAACCGCGTGGCGAAGAACCGAATGCTTTTTTTCCCTCCTCTATAAAAAAAAAGGGTACTGACCACCCCTGAAATTATGGAACCTACCATAGGCTTCTGCCCTCTTGAAAAAAGAAGTTCTGTGACATGGGTTCTATGCTCTGCAATTAACAATTATTGTATCCTATATGACTAGAAAAGCTGGAGCTACAATAATTATGCATCAGTTATTATTAATGAAATCACTGCAGACAATTTTGTTTAACCACTTAAGACCCGGACCATTATGCAGGTTAACCACTTCAATACCAGGCTTTTATACCACCTCCATAGCGGGCCTATTCTGGCACTTCTCTCCTACATGTACAAATCATAATTTTTTTGCTAGAAAATTACGCAGTACCCCCAAACATTATATATGTTTTTTTAGCAGACACCCTAGGGAATAAAACAACGGTCATTGCAACGTTTTATCTTGCACGGTATTTGCGCAATAATTTTTCAAACACCCTTTTTTTGGAAAAAAAAATGTTTCATGAATTAAAAAACAACAAAACAGTAAAGTTATCCCAATTTTTTTGTATTATGTGAAAGATTACGTTACACAGAGTAAATAGATACCCAACATGTCACGCTTTAATTATGCACACACTCATGGAATGGCGGCAAACTTCGGTACTTAAAAATCTCCATAGGCAACGCTTTATTTATTTTTTACAGGTTACCAGTTTTAATTTACAGAGGAGATCTAGTGCTAGATTTGTTGCTGGCACTCTAACGCATGCGGCGATACCTCACATATGTGGTTTAAACAACGTTTACATATGTCGGCGGGACTTACGTGTGCGTTCGCTTCTGCACGTGAGCTACCGGGGACAGGGGCGTTTTAATTTTTTTTTCACTTTTATTTATTTTTTTACTTATTTTTTATTTATTTTTTTGCACTTTAAAAAAAAAAAATGTTTTTCACTTTTATTCCTATTACAAGGAATGTAAACATCCCTTGTAATATAAATGTGTGTGACAGGTCCTCTTTAAGGAGAGATGCGGGGTCAATAAGACCTCACATCTCTCCTCCAGGCTGGAAACCATGAGATCGGTGAAAAAAAATTCACTGATCTCATGAATTGTTGCTTACAGTCGCAATCGCGGCTTTGTTTACTTACGGGGACCCGGGCGTGACATCATCACATCGCGCCTGGGTCCTCCGACGGTCATAAAGATGACTGGTGACCATCTGGTCACCAGTCATCTCTATGCTTCCTGCCGACGCCGGACAATTCGAGCCCGGAGAAGCACCGGATGGCGGCGGGAGGGGGGGGATGTCCTCTCCCATGGCCTGTAAGAACAATCAAGCGGTGGAACGGCGCCGCTATGATCATTCTTATGTTGTGCAGAATCGCCGGGTTAACAAGAGGATATCTGGATGATGCCTCTGGCTGCAGGCATCATTCAGATATTCACCCACAAAGCCCAAGCCGCCATTTGACGTCCACTTAGGATGGGAGATCCCATCTCTGGACGTCAAATGACAATGGGCTGGTATTGAAGTGGTTAAGGACCTTTTTGCGATTAACTGACAATTGCACGGTCATGCGACGTGGCTCTCAACAAAATTGGCGTCCTTTTTTTCCCCACAAATAGAGCTTTCTTTTGGTGGTAATTGATCACCTCTGCGTTTTTTTTTTTTGCGCTATAAACAAAAATAGAGCCCATATTTTGAAAAAAAAAATATTTTTTACTTTTTGCTATAATAAATATCCCCAAAAAAGATCTAATTTTTTTCTCCCCAGTTTAGGCCGATACAAATTCTTCTACCAATTTTTGGTAAAAAAAATTGCAATAAGCTTTTATCGATTAGTTTGCGCAACATTTATAGCGTTTACAAAATAGGGGATCGTTTTATGTCATTTTTATTAATATTTTTTTTTTTTACTACTAATGGTGGCGATCAGCATTTGTTTTTTTCGTGACTGTGACATTATGGCGGACACATCAGACAATTGTCCCATTGGGACCATTGTCATTTTCACAGCGAAAAGTGCTATAAAAATGCACTGATTACGGTGAAAATGACAATTGCAGTTTAGGAGTTAACCACTAGGGAGTGCTGTAGGGGTTAAGTGTGACCTAATGTGTGTTTCTAACTGTAGGGGGGCGGGGCTGGACGTGTGACATCAGTGATTGTCTTTCCCTATATCAGGGAACAGACGATCACTGACATTGCCACAATGAAGAACGGGGAAGGTGTGTTTACACACACCTCTCCCTGTTCTTCAGCTCCTGTGACCGATCGCGGGACACCGGCGGCACGGTCACAGAGCTTCGGACCGGGTCGCGAGCGTGCAGCCGGCGACACGCTCGTGAACCCACAGCTGGGCTCTCAAAGGCGTGAAGGGGTCCTTAAGTGGTTACGTTTTTTATGATTGGTGGATCTTGCGTATTTACTACATACTGTAGGTATCTCCATTTTGTACAATTTATTAAATCCAATTTATTCAAACTTTAACTTATGGAAACAGCATGCCACAACAATGGCATGCCACAACAAATAAATCTGAAGGGAATATATATTATATTCGTTTTGTATTTATTTTCTATATTTTTATTAGGAGTAATGAAATATTGTATTGTATTTTCATATCCAGCCAGCATGTGATTTAGTTTTTTTATGTTTTACAGCTTGTTACTTACTAAGGAGCCTGCTGTTTCCAGAACTTAGAAGCTCAGGCTGAAATTTAAATCCATAGGTTCAAAGGTCACAGCAGTGGCTCCTCTTGCCCACTGCCTCTGTAGGCTTCATCTGATGTTTCAGTCTCATTCTCTCTTTAGAAAAACCCACGGTACTCTGGGAATTCTTTGCCATGCGTGGCCCTATAATAATTGCAGATTTTAAAACAATATATAATTATATAGTAAAAGAGAAAACAGATATAAAACATCAGTTAAATATATATATATATATATATATATATATAAATAAAAAAACACACAAAGCTTGTGTGTAATTCAGCGATAAACTGAACCTAGTAGTTACAACAATAGTATGCAAATGTTCATATATCATATATAGATACTAATACAAAAGAGAGACATCAAAAGGATTCAAATGAAAGTTTGTAAGAAACAAAGGCCCAGATTCATAAAGCAATTACGCCTGTCTAACTGGTGTTAGACAGGAGTAATTTCAAATTTTGCGCGCCGTATCACTAGTTTGAATCCTCAAACCATGATACGGCGGCTTCGGGCTTCGATCCGAGAGGCTTACGTCTTCGTAAGCCTTCGGATCTACGCTGCGATATTTTTGCGGCCGCTGGGAGGAGTTTGCGTCGTTTTGATGCGTCGGGATATGCAAATGTGTTTTTACGGCGATCCACGAAGATACGAGCGGTCTTCGCAATCACTTACGTCTGTTTTTTTTACGTACTGTTAGACCAGCTTTTTGCTGGTCTAACGGTGCGTAGCCCATGTTAAGTATGGCCGTCGTTCCCGCGTCGAATTTAATTTTTTTTTTTTTTTTTTGCGTAACTCGTTCGGGAATAGAAATGTCCGTAAACGACGCTACTCAAACAACGAATGACGTAACGACGTGATTTCGCACAATGCACAGCGGGAAATTTGCGAACGGAGCATGCGCAGTTCGATCGCCGCGGGAACGCGCCTATTTTAAATCCTTCACGCCCCCTACTCGTGTAGATGGATTGCGACGGGAGAAATACACTACGCCGCCGTCGTTTACTGGACAAAATCTAACCGGATTCCACGTAGAGCCAGGTAAAAAACGGCGGCGTAGTGTATTTCTGATACGCTACGAGAATCCAATTCTCTCTGAATCTGGGCCAAAGTATGTGTTTCAATGAAAAGTAATGGGGGGTAAACCCCTTATAAAATAGTCTGTTATAATTGCTGCTGTGGGTGGCGAGGCTGCAGGGCCGGCCCAAGACATTGTGCTGCCTGGGCCCAAGAATGAAATGCTGCACCCCCCCCCAAAAAAAAAATCACACCCACTAAAAGGCCTCCACATTCATTATTTTATATAATGATAACTAAGATTTAATTTATTAGAAAATCTGATTAAAAAATTCATAAATCTATTTCCTATTTTGTAGAAGCTATAACTTTTACGCAAACCAATCAATATACACTTTTTGCAATTTTTTTAAACCAAAAATATGTAGCAGAATACATACTGGCATAAACTGATGAAGGCATTTTTTTTATAGCCAATATCTATAAGAGGGGTTTTCACCATCCCTGCTAAGTTGAATTTTTTACAGTATTTCTTATTTTCAGTTTGATGTGTATTATATGTGAAGTTGCGTATCGGAGACCAATATTGTCGTAATATTGAAGCCTATTGAGATTTCCATACATTAGAGGACTCCACCATTTTATTGTTAAGTTATTGATCAATAAGTTAATGCTTTTTTTTTTTTTTTTTGTCTTGTGGGAACACATAACAGTGCTTAGAGGCAGGCCTTTTACTGACACTTTTTTTATTTTACATCCAGTAGCTTATTGTAAATAGTAGTGTGGTGATTACCCATTATACTAAAGATCGGCATGTGTAATTAATAAACATCAACAGATTTCAGCTGTGCCCCACCAGGCCGGCCCCTCATGGACAATGTGCCTGCCTGCCGAGTTCATCGCCCCATCCCTGCACTCAGTGTACTGATTGGCACTGATTGGCAGCACTGACAGGCAGCAACAATTGGCACTGGTAGGTGGCACTGATTGTCACAAATAGAAAGACCTGATTGGCACTGATAGGCAGCACTGATTGGCAGCATTTAATGGCGCTGATTGGCAGCACTGATGGGCACTGATTGGCGGCACTGATTGGATATACAGATTTGCACTGATAAGTTGCATTGGTTGACACTGATATTAGGTGGCACTAATTGGAAACACTGGCACTAACAGGTGACACTGATTGACACTGACAGGTGGCACTAATTGGCACTGGCAGGTGGCACTGATTGGTACTGATTAACACTGGCATTTATTGTAAACTGTGTGTGACACTGTCATGTAATCTAACTTACAACATAGAAATAGTGCAGCGCAAACAATACAATATAGTGTCTCTAATGGTGCTTCTCATGCACCAAATATCTAGGACCTATGTGCATAAAAATAAAAAGTGATATATTACACCAATTGATATGTGCATAAAATATCTTAACGAATGTCCATATAATAATCTGTGCAATGGATCCAATTTTCCAATTGGTCTAATTAAAGTCCACCAAAGTGCAAACGTGATGAGGATTGATCCAATATGAATTGATCTAATTGAATTCCACCAGAGTGCAAACGTGATGAAAAAGGTATATAGTGATCCCGCCACCAAATGGGTATTCTACTATTACCTCCAAGAGAGACCACTGTTTTACCAGATGGTCATACTGCGCATAAGTATCCAACAGGAAGCCCAGGGGAGAGATGTTAAGTAGAGTCCTCAAATGTCAGGCATGATGATGTCAAAACAAAGAGAGAAAGCAAACATCTAAGAGCCTCCATAAAAACCAGGAATTTATTGCAGCATATAGCATACAGTTTACTCACATTTGGTGAGGAAATAAAAGGCATCAAACGAAAACCAAAAGGACCGGACAGAGAGGTTACTTCAGGAAAAGGTTCAGACCATGAGCGAGCGACTGTATAGGTATTCCTGTCCCCGGACGCGTTGCGTAAAAATTACTTCTTCAGCACAGAGAGCCCAGCTGTCAAAATTGAGCGTTGATGCCGGGGGTGGGGGACCCAGCAGCTATCAAACACCAACCAATGGGATGGAATGTGGTCGGGCCGCTACGTGTATGCAGCCCCAATCATTGGCTGGTGTTTGATAGCTGCTGAGTCCCGTCCACCCTGGGTCCCGGTGTCGGTGGGACCCAGGAGATATCACACACTCAGCGGATTTTACAAGCAGAAAGATCTTCTCAGTGTGGCAGGGGCTGCACACTCATTGGATGCAGCTTTTCACAGCAGTCCCACAGGCCACCCTCTTAACCACTTAAGGACCGCCTACTGCACATTTACGTCGGCAGAATGGCACGGCTGGGCACATCAACGTATATATACGTTGATTTTAGTACCCAGCAGTGGGTCGCGGGCGCGCGACCGCGACCCGGTCCGAAGCTCCAGGACCGGGACCGCGGGATTCGCGGACCCGATCGCCGCTGGAGTGCGGCGATCCGTCCCTGGAGCGGAAGAACGGGGAGAGCCGTGTGTACACGTTCCCCGTGCTTCTCTGTGGCGGCAGCATCGATCGCGTCATCCCTGTAATAGGGGGACGCGATCGATGACGTCACACCTACAGCCACACCCCCCTACAGTTGTAAACACACACATTAGGTCACACATCCCCTACAGCGCCACCTGTGGTTAACTCCCAAACTGCAACTGTCATTTCCACAGTAAACAATGCAATTTAAATGCATTTTTTGCTGTGAAAATGACAATTGTCCCAAAAATGTGTCAAAATTGTCCGAAGTGTCCGCCATATTGTCGCAGTCACGAAAAAAATCGCTGATCGCCGCTATTAGTAGTAAAAAAAATAAAATAATAAAAATGCAATAAAACTATCCCTTATTTTGTAAACGCTATACATTTTGCGAAAACCAACCGATAAACGCTTATTGCGATTTTTTTTACCAAAAATACGTAGAAGAATACGTATCGGCCTAAACTGAGGAAAAAAAACTTTTATATATTTTTGGGGGATATTTATTATAGCAAAAAGTAAAAAATATTGCATTTTTTTTAAAATTGTCGCTCTATTTTTGTTAATAGCGCAAAAAATAAAAACCGCATCAAATACCACCAAAAGAAAGCTCTATTTGTGGGGAAAAAAGGACGCCAATTTTGTTTGGGAGCCACGTCGCACGACCGCGCAATTGTCAGTTAAAACGAAGCAGTGCCGAATCGCAAAAAGGGGCAAGGTCCTTTACCTGCATAATGGTCTGGGCCTTAAGTGGTTAAAATGCTGCCTGGGACCATAAGCCCACTGGGTCCCATGGTAAAACCGGCCCTGCGAGGCTGCTTCAGGAAAGGGCTGGGGACCCAGGAACTGTAGAACCTTGAATGATGAGCGGGGAGCTGGAGCCTTGAGGGACCTTGGGTGGTCACCAGTGATATGTCATGGGCGTGATCTGTAACTGCAGACATGGGAGCCACCTACCACTGGAATCGGCCAATCAGAACGTGTTTTGGAAGCATGGCCATGCCTCCATCAGGTGGTATTCATAAATTGTCATAGGAAGTAGTGGAGGCTCTAAACTGCAGTTTTTGAGACATACTGGGTACAAATTTAGAAACATTTTTTATAAATTATACTTCACACCTTAACCACTTAAGACCCGGACCAATACGCTGGCAAATGACCCAAGGGGTTTTTGCGATTCGGCACTGCGTCGCTTTAACAGACAATTTCGCGGTCGTGCGACGTGGCTCCCAAACAAAATTTGCGTCCTTTTTTTCCCACAAATAGAGCTTTCTTTTGGTGGTATTTGATCGCCTCTGCGATTTTTATTTTTTGCGCTATATATAAAAATAGAGCGACATTTTTTAAAAAAAAATCAATTTTTTTTACTTTTTGTTATAATAAAAAAACAATAAACTAAATTTTAGTCAAACATTTAGGCCAAAATTTATTTAGCCACATGTCTTTAGTAAAAAAAAAATCGCATTAAAAAAAAATTAGCTACCTAGCGGGAACAGCGACACTAATACAGCGATCAGAAAAATGATCGCTTAGTGATGCTGGCAATAGGGAGTGAAAGGGTTAACTAGGGCAGTGATCAAGGGGTTAAAACTTTATTGGGGGGGGTGGGGGGGGGCTACCCTGACACTAACACTGACTGACTGTCACACTGACACTAAATACAGTAATCATACATGTATGATTACTGCATTCAGTGACACTGTGACAGGGGGGAGGGGGGGGGGCGATCGCGGGGGTTAAATGTGTTTGTGTCTGTGTGTAAGTGTGCTGTTGGTGCAGACTTACTTGTAGTGTTGTGATCTCTCCTCATCGGCGCTTGAAACAAACGCTGAGGGAGAGATCACGTCGCTTCCTCCTTCCTGTGTTTACACAGGAGGAGGAAGTGACAGGGCGGGCGGGCGCGCGCATTGGCTGGGAGCGATCCGGAGGGGGCGGGTGAAAACGGATAGCCGCCCCCACTTGTCGGATCGCTCCTGCAGCCGCGCAGACCGCCGCATGTACGGGGGGGGTCCGATCGGACCCCCGATCCCCCCCAAGGCACCAACGTATATATACGTTGATGTGCCTGTCGGTGCCATTCTGCCGACGTAAATGTACATGCGGCGGTCCTTAAGTGGTTAATATAATTGGTGCTTTTACATGGCTCACTGTCCCTGACTTTCTGTTAGTAAAACTGGTAGCCACTGTTTCCCAGGGGCCAGTGGTCAGTAACAGCCCCTGTGCAGTTTTAGCACAAGAACCCCGGCTTCTTGGACTCCCACTTCTTTTGACAGCTGTGCAATGATGGGGCTAGAGAGAGAAGGCTAGAGGCTGCCTTGCACGGCTTGAATTTTGATCAATTCAAGTTGAATTGGTCAAAATTTAAACTGTGGGTGCCCCTGTTGGCACCCCCCTGCTTGATATCGGTCAACATCTGACCTGACAACGTTGATTGTTTATTCAACTTTTGCTGAAGGAGCCAGATGCAAATTTATCAGCCAGGTAGAAAGTCACAGTGACTGCATCCATTGTTTGAGTACCCTGACAGCCAGGGGCGGACTGACCATTGGGACTTTCTGGCACTGCCCAAGGGCACCATGCCACTAGGGGGCCCCATCAGGGTTGCCAGGCTCAATAAAACCAGGGACAGTATGTAAAGATCTGTGTTTTTTTTACATCTGTCCCTGCTACTGTATGTCTTAAACCGAAATGCTTTTGATGTGAAAATCCTGAGATTTTAGCTGCCCTGCCTCTGCACTGCTTCCTGGCGTGGTGTCCATCTGTAAGCCCGGGGGCCCCATAATCTTCTATTGCCCGGGGGCCCCATGGGTTGTCAGTCCGCCCCTGCTGACAGCTAAAGTCCAAAGAAAAAGAACCGCTGCTCCAGGTGCATGTATCAAGCCTAGATGGAACCTCTCTCAGAGTGCCAGCCACAGCCCACCTCTGTGGTAAACTTGAAGAGACAGAAAAAAACAGCTGCAGCTATGGATTTGTCCATCTGCATGTATGGCCAGCTTAATAGTGATACATGTGTAATCACCAACGATTATACCCGCTGCCAGCGATTATAGCTATATAATGGGACTTGCAGATTATTTATGTGGATACTGAACTGATATGATGTTTGCCTGTCAGTTATTTCTCCTCTTAGTATATGGGCATAGCTGCACTTTACTCTTAAAAAATGTGTTATGTCATCTTAATGTCATTTTAAGAAAAAAAAGGTACATTGAAAAAAATGCTAATTTTAGAGCCTTGGGTAAGGAATTATTGGGAAACATTGGAAAGTATCCTGGAGTTTAGCTTTAAGGGGTTGCCTTTTACATTTTTTATTACAATAGTGTGATAGCTTTTTAGAAGTCCATCATTTTAATTGATACCATACATTCACACCTAGTTATATGAACTCCTTTCCTTCGTACGCCAACACATTATATATCTAGACAGTGTATACAGCTTCTCTCCAGGCAGACAGGTTCTGCATCCACTTATATGATATTTGCAGTAACCATTGCTCTACAGGCAGGAGCTTTTAAAAGCCCAGCCCTTTGATGTCGTTCACTTATTATGTGGAAGTGTTTATTTGTTTTTTACTTTGTTATTCTTACATAGACGACATTCTGTCTCTACTTCATAGACTGTCCATTACTTCCTACCACACACATGGAGGAACGGGTGAAAAAACAATGCCACATATGCAGTAATTTTCCATCCATTATGTATGAGACCCATTCAATGCTATATCTTTTATAGTTGTGTTCACATATTTAATTACATGTATCCTTAAGACTTACAAACCTAGAATCTTAATGGAAATTTAAATGCATGCACTATCAAACAACAGTGCAAACACCCTGCAGCTCCCTTGTTTTACCCACTCTTACAATAGTAGATCGTTTTCTTAAGGATCTCAGAGAACAGTAAAAGACTCAGCAGAAATCCCTGTTAAGTCCCAGAAGGATTTTAAATTTCCGCCTATTACCAGTCAGTGGTTTCACCTATTGATCTTCTGAAGAAGCACAACGTTGCTTTTGCATGCTTGCGCTTGCTAATGTTGTGGCAGAGAATTCAGCTAAACAGTAATTGTAAAAAAAAGACGGCTCTGGATCTAAGAGACTATTTTTGTGCAATATTTTATGATAGTTATGATAATTTCTCAAAGTATTAAGAAAAAAATGAAAAAAACAAAAAACATAATGTGGTTATTTAATGGTAATATTAATTCCGAAAAATTATTTAAAAGAAGGCTTTGATTTAATAACAGGGATTTGTTTTGTGCAATAATTTATAGTAAACCAATCACATATGAGCTTTCATTAATCTAGTCAAGATTAACGCTTGGTGACACTTAATTTCTGTATATCAGTTATAGGCATGATTTACTAAGCTTTAATAATCATTATTTTCCACGAAAGCTGAAAGCTACAGGAAGCAGAAATACTGTTTTTTAAATTTTATTTAAAAGTGTGCAAAAGATGTAGACTTCACATAAGATCTCAATCAGTTATAAATCGCTTAAATCACATCCAGTATTCTAATAAGTCCTTCAAGGAAACTAGGAAAATTGCGAATTATTGCTTATCATCTGTATTATTTAACAGCACCACATCTCCTTAAGAATACATAATATAGAGAATAAGGTATTTTTGGTATTTTAAAGGTGCAAATTCACAACAAGAATATAATGAAAAATATTATTTATTAAAGATTTAAAAATTACATAATCAAAATATGAAAATATCATCATACAGCACAGTTGAAAAGTGAAGGCTGAATATTTCTCTACATAATAGCTTCCTCAGGAGAATTTATTTTTCAGGCACTGTAAACACTGAAAATAGAGAAAAATATATATATATATTTTTTTTTTGAGAAAAACTCGTAAACAGCTATCAGTTTAAGGTTACCAGATATGTTAGGATTTACCAAAATAAAGATCCTCTGGAGTCTGGATCAACTGTGGGTATAGGATTGTGTATATGGCATTGTATGATATCTATCTATCTATCTATCTATCTATCTATCTATCTATAGATATCTATATATCTATATATATCTATATATATATATATCTATATAGATATAGATATATATATATATATATATATATATACACACACTCGAGTATAAGCCGACCCAAATATAAGCCAAGGCACCTAATTTTACAACAAAAACTGGGAAAACGTATTGACTCGAGTATAAGCCTAGGGTGTCCATCTGCATGCCTCACTCTGCCTCACTGTGTCCATGCGCATGCCTCACTGTGCCCATGCCTCACTGTGCCTCACTGTGTCCATGACTAGACTTACGATTAATATGGGAGTATATAGAAGGGGTGCCTGGCTTTGAAAAATCAGTGCTCCCCAGTCGTAGGTTCCCCAGACAGCAATCTTTGCACACTTGTAGAGGAGAACTGGGGCTACATGTGTGCCAAGTTTTGGGTCCAGGGGACCTATGGCCAGCCGGTACCAGGTCCCCAAATTTACCAGGGAAATTACCTTTAACATGGGAGTCTATGGAAAGGGTGCCTGACTTTGAAAAATCGGTGCTGCACAGCCATAGGTCCCCCGGACAACAAACTTTGCACACTTATAGGGAGAGTGGGGCTATAAGTGTGCCTAGTTTCAAGGGGCCTATGGTCGGCTGTTACTGGGTCCCCAAATCCAGGAGATCAGGCGCAAAAAGGTGACTCGAGTATAAGCCGAGGGGGGCATTTTCAGCACACAAAAAAGTGCTTATACTCGAGTATATACGGTATATATATACATATATATATTTTTTTTATTGGTTGCTTGAGATGGACTTGTGACTTTCCACCAACTAACTGAGTGTAACTATGTAGTCAGCTTGCAGTATATTGATGAAGAACAGACATATAAAACAATATCACTTCTCATATATACTAAAGTGTCTGTATTCTCATTTTCATGAACATCCTTGACCTTGCTTCTCCTGGCACATATTTTGATGGGGAAATGTTTCATAACATCTAATTACCTATGTATAAATGACTGCACATTATGAATAAGGTGATGAGCACACTCCCGTTTTAAAAGCACCAGTGAACGGAGCTTAATTGGTTGCTAGCCATTAAAAATAAAAAAAACACACACTTTAAGCCGGCACACTTCATTACTCAGTGATGACAAGGACAGCACATTTATAGTCCACAGTAAAGGGTTATAGGGCACATGACATCCATTGATTATGTATGATTTACTTCATGCAGGTAATATGGAGCTAAAGCTTTACTCTGCTTTATTTGTGATTTTCAATATTCAGGTCATTGCATCTGTTTAAAAGCAGATTTGAGCGAATACGACACATACAGTAGAATACTTTAATGGTTGCAATCAATTTTTGTTTATACAATGTCGTTTAAAAAAAAAAGTGACAAAAATACTGTTATGTTGTTAAAATTAAACTTTAAATAATGTAAAAGAACAAAAGAACAATTGTACTGAAGGAAGCAAATCTGTTTTTATTTTCAAACCAATCTCTGTATGAACCAAGCTTTAAACTCACCAAATAAGCTTTACTGATTTATGGCTGCCAGCTCAGAGTTAAGATGATGGTAGCTGACAACGCAGCAAGAATAGAGAGTGGTTAACCTAGAAAAATTTAGAGGGGGTAGTTTACAGTGAGGATATAACATCAGCTGCAATCTACAGAATGTGGGAATTTCTGTTTTCATGCATTTTTAACTAAATTAGGAAATGCATAGATAACAGACAAACATTTGGTTTAGCAGTGATGCATAAGAAAATATGGAATACACAGCCGATTCTCAAGATGAATAAGAAACGTACATAGTCTTACAACAACATGCCATTGCAGGCATCATTCCAGTATGAACATTTTGAGAAGGCAATTCCCTTTTAGGCAGAAGTGATTTGAAAGGGGGTCCCCCCTCCCACCACCACCGTTTCGGAGCTCTGCTGCCCAATAGTGGAACCCAGGAACAATGTGATGGCGGCACTACACAAGAGTTGTTCCTACGCTGACATTACTCCCTCTCTGTGTTCTATCCAAGGGGAAAATTTCTCGCGCTAAAGGTGTGTTACTTAATACAAAATCAATTAATGGAAATTAATCAACTAATTAATTGATTGATTAAAAATAGTGACAGCAAAATTAAATAAATAAATAAACAAATATATCCAGCAGCAACAATAAACATGTGATATACACGAAAAAAACGAAATGGAAAGAGAAAAGTTGCGCTCAGAAAGCACAATATGACATTGTGAAGAAAAATAAATGAATAAATAAATAAATGAACCACATCTAATTGTAAATAAAGTCCATAAATGGTGGTATGATCAAGTGTAATAAGAGTAGCTCATTTTACAACCCAATCTTAGTTAGTCCATATGAGCTGGTATCACAGAAATATAATTGAACGGTATGTTTAAAAAATTGTCCAATAATAACCAAAGAGCGATGATAGCCGTAGATTAGAATATCCTGGATAAAAATCACTATCGATCTCATAAATTTCTGCAGACACATCAAAGGTAAGTAAAGATGTACTCTTACCAGATCCTGGTGTTTTCAGGCATATCAATCCACTGGCATCTGAAGGGGGAGATCACCTCGACCACTTGCAGTACATCCACATAGGATTGATGAATTCCACTGGAACATATACTTCCCACTGGTATAGACTCCTCGTCCAGT
Organism: Rana kukunoris; assembly: GCA_029574335.1. Taxonomy (NCBI): domain Eukaryota; kingdom Metazoa; phylum Chordata; class Amphibia; order Anura; family Ranidae; genus Rana; species Rana kukunoris. The sequence goes on along the minus strand of CM056053.1, from coordinate 227,285,064 downwards.
TCAAAGAACCGAGGGGGAGAAAAACGAGGGCTCGCAATGGTGAAATACTTCCAGGAAGTTTTATTAAAATATGTGCAGCAGTTTACACATTCAAAAATAGCGGCTAAACAAATATAAAAATATGTTCCAGTGGAATTCATCAATCCTATGTGGATGTACTGCAAGTGGTCGAGGTGATCTCCCCCTTCAGATGCCAGTGGATTGATATGCCTGAAAACACCAGGATCTGGTAAGAGTACATCTTTACTTACCTTTGATGTGTCTGCAGAAATTTATGAGATCGATAGTGATTTTTATCCAGGATATTCTAATCTACGGCTATCATCGCTCTTTGGTTATTATTGGACAATTTTTTAAACATACCGTTCAATTATATTTCTGTGATACCAGCTCATATGGACTAACTAAGATTGGGTTGTAAAATGAGCTACTCTTATTACACTTGATCATACCACCATTTATGGACTTTATTTACAATTAGATGTGGTTCATTTATTTATTTATTCATTTATTTTTCTTCACAATGTCATATTGTGCTTTCTGAGCGCAACTTTTCTCTTTCCACTCCCTCTCTGTGACCTTGGAAACTGGAAGTGATGAGGATGTCGTCACTTCTGGTTTTCAGACATTTGTTTACCTGGCCATACGCAAGTCCCAAGCGCATATGTAAACAGTGATCTCACACATGTGAGGTATTGCCACAAACGCTAGAGCAAAAGCAATCATTTTAGCTCTAGACCTCTTGTGTAACTGTAAACTGGTACCCTGTAAAGGCTTTTAAAGCATCCGTGGAAGAGATTTTTAGGTACCGCAGTTTGACGCCGTTCCACGGGCATACGCAATGTTCACGTTAGGTATCTATTTACTCGGCGTAACATCATCTTTTATATTTTAACAACAAAATGGGTATTATATTGTGTTTGTATGCAAAAAAAAAAAAGTATATTTAAAATTTGAAAAACTTCCATACAAATAGTGTGACATAAAAAATTGCAACACCCACCATTTTATTCTCTAGGGCAGTGTTTTTCAACTCCAGTCCTCAAGGCACACCAACAGGTCATGTTTTCAGGCTTTCCATTATTTTGCACAGGTGATTTGATCAGTTTGACTGCCTTAGTAATTACCACAGCCATTTCATCTGAGGGAAATCCTGAAAACTTGACCTGTTGGTGTGCCTTGAGGACTGGAGTTGAAAAACACTGCTCTAGGGTCTCTGTTAATTTTTTATATATATATATATATATATATTTTTGCTAGTAATTTTCTACCAAAAAAACGACAGATTTTTACATGTAGGAGAGAAACATCAGAATTAGCCTGGGTGGGAACTGGTTTACGGGGTTGTAAAAAGCTTCCATTACCTTAGTGCAGTCCTCCTTCACTTACCTCATCCTTAGATTTTGCTTTTAGGGTCCTTTCACACGTCCTCTCCGCTCGTCCGTTCATTACAAGTCCGTTTACGGACTTGTAATGTAGGGGTGTTGAATTTAATCGTTGCATCGATGCATCGGGATTAGTTGGGCCACGATGCGATTTCGATGCTGTCACTTTAAGAAATCGATTATGGATGACGTCATCCTCGCGCCGTGCATCTGAGTGGAACCGAGGGTTACGTGCCGTTTTTCCCACCTCCCGCTGACATTATTCCCTTGTGCTGCGAGTAGAGGAGGCCTTCTACCAATCCCCTTCCCTCTCCCCTCATCAGCCAATAGCAATAGCCTATAGCACGTGATTCCACATTCCAGGCAGCGTAAGGCGGAAGTGGGGAGCCCACGCTGTGTGCTGTGCAGGTTGGCGGGAACATGGAGTGCTGTGGCCGGAGTTTGAGGTGGCTGGAGCTGTCCCTGCTGCTGATAAGAGTGGCGGTGGCGGCGGCGGGCTTATGGAGCACGGAGCTTTGCTGAGGAGAGTGGAGCCATCACTGTTTTAGGTCCCGGAATGATTCAGGGCGGCCGCAGCGTATCCAGCAGGAGGTGTGATGGAGGAGGATGAAGCGGAGCTGGAGGAGAGCCAGAAGAGCGGTAGAGCCAGGTGAGGGGGCCGTGGGGAGGACACTGAGAGGACTGACATGGTAAGGTAAGTGCCAGACTGCATACAGAATGTAGATAGGGCAATACAACCAAAAAAGGTGTGCAGTGCTTTGCAATGATAAATGTACAAAAGAGTCTTATTAAGTAGTGAACAAATATAGTCCTGATATATATTTATATATAACTCTGATCTGATTGAAAGCAATCTTCTGTGTATTCAAAGTAATTCCAGCGCTGTGTGTGCTCTGCTGTGTTTAAGTCATTCCTGATTTCTGGTGAATGACTTAAACACAGCAGAGCACACACAGCGCTGGAATTACTTTGAATACACAGAAGATTTCTTTCAATCAGATCAGAGTTATATATAAATATATATCAGGACTATATTTGTTCACTACTTAATAAGACTCTTTTGTACATTTATCACTGCAAAGCACTGCACACCTTTTTTTGTTTTATGGTCTATTTAAAGTTGTATATTCACTACCTTGTGCTAGCTGCCAACTAATCATACAGCGCCCACTTTATTTTGTTTTTAATGGAGATATGACAGCATGTTCCCCAGCTGGCTGTCAAACTGCCTAATGTCCTTCACAGCCCCTTCCTACCCCCGCAGTTCCCACTATCTTTCACCCAACTCGGGCCCCCCCCCACCTTTTATATATGTCTCAAACTACTCCTGATCACTCAAACTACACATCAAATGGATATGGCTCCTAGCCCATTCCTCTTCCACCTCCCCATTCAAACCAATGGCCACCGCATAGCCCTCACCCAACTCGCCTCCATTCACAGGCTCCAACCCCCACCCTAAACCCTAAACAATAATTCTATTAAAAAAAAATTATTTCTGGACCGACCCCTCTATTCTTCAGTTCCTATCACCCCCCCAGACTCGTCCATCTAATAATATTCTTGGACTCTTCCAGCCTTCCCTTCCTATGCTCTGATTCTTCAATCCTTTTTTTTCCTTATTCATGGATTCCTATTTCCCTATCCCCGAATTCTTCCATTCTTCTCTCTCCATGGATTTCACCATCCTTCAGTTCTATCCCTGGACTCTTCCATCCTTTAGTTCCCATCTCCAGACTACTCCATCCTTATTTTCCTATTCATGGATTCCTTCTTCCCTATCTCCAGACTCCTCCATCTTTCTAATCGTGATGCATCGTGATGCATCGCGGAATCGAATCGAATCGCTGACATGATAATCGTAATCGAATCGAATCGTGTGGCGAGTGAAGATGCGCACCCCTATTGTAATGAACCCCTATGGGAGCGGATCCATTAGCGGATGATGCATCCGCTAACGTCCGCTAGATCCGCATCCGTTTTTGCGGACGGAAGAATGCCCTATTTTTCTTCCGTCCGGCCAAACGGATCGGATGCAAACGGACAGACGGTCCGTTTCCATCCGACTCCCCATAGGGGAGAGCGAAGGAGAGACAGGGCGGTCCCTGCACAGTGTGCGGGGACCGCCCCGTCCGCCGACAGCTGAGCGGAGACCCCCCCCGCTGAGCTGACGGACACACGGAGCGGACCGAAAAACGGTCCGCTCCGTGTGAAAGGACCCTTAAATGTCCTTTTTTCTTCTGAGAAATCCTCACTTCCAGTTCTGTCTGTAACTCCACACAGTAATGTGAGGCTTTCTCCCTGGTGTGGAGTGTCATGCTCGCCCTCTCCCTTGGGCTACAGGAGAGTCCGGACGCTCACTAACACACAGCTCCTTTCTCTATCTGCAACGTAGAGAGCGACCTGACTCTCCTGTAGTCCAAGAGAGGGGGCAAGCATTCTTATATGTCATATAACAAGCATTCTTATATGTAATATAAAATGTAAAATGTAATATATTACAAGTTTTTAGATGTGGTGGCTGAATTTGTTTTCTTTTTTAGGCTTTTTTCTGTTATTTCACCTGGCGATCCTGCCAATAACCTACTTCCTGTCTTAGGGTGTCTGCATTCTGGATGAAGTAGTAAAGCAGACATTTTTGGACAGCAGCATTGTCAGTCTGTGGACAGGGAAGCTTTAGGCCTTGTTCACATGAGCATACTTAAGCATACACCCATGTGAAGGGTTGTGTTTGTCCACATGGGATGCACAGGTATTCCATGCTACATGTGCAGGCAGTACTATTCATGGGACTTTGTTGCCTATTTAACAACATTGCGAATCTGGGTGTACGTTCCTGAACTCACACTGTCCGTGTTTTGGGACACACACCTACACTTCCTACATGTGGATGCATTAAAAAACACCTATTTGGATCCCTTGTGGGCAAACACGACTCTTCATACAGTGGTGCGCTTAAAGTGATTGTAAACTATCACCTTGTGAAACAACCCATTCAGTTAAAAATAGTAATGAAAGACGAAACATTTTTGTATAGACATAAAAAATAAAAAGATAAATACCCTTTTCCCTTTTATGTAAGTGATCACATTCCCTCTGTTATCAGCTGCATAAGAGCTGGGGGAAGGAGAGGCAGCAGTACACTGAGCTTGCAAGTCAATGGCTGTACAGTGGGGGGCGTATCAGGACAAGTCAGATCATTGGAGGAGAGCAGGCTGAGTTCCCAGCATAGCTAGATAACTGACCATGCTGTGCTCTCCGGCTTAGTGTGGTCAGTTGTTAATAAGAAATTAAGGGGACTAGCAGGAACACCAGATATTTCACATAAAGGAAGCAGTACAAAGAGAACAGGATACTGTCTCATACAAGTACACAGTACAGCGGGCACATATCAGGAATATTAAGTGTTGGGTGTTCATCCGTGTTAACAAGGCCTTACACTAGCAGATTTAGATGGATGTACCTAACAAATTGAAACCTAACTCCAGATAACACTTTATAAGCAGTTACAGCAAGCATTTTTTTCCTTTTGGACTAAATTCTGAATGATGGGAGAATAATTTGGAGACCACTTTTTCAGATCAACAAAAAGATTGGATTCCTCGGTTTACTCATTCAGCACATATTTTTAGCAAAATCCAAGAATATGGATTTGCATAGTGTTGCGTTGGTATAGGGCAGTGCTCCTTCTGCTGAAGATCCCAACAGCATGAGGATTGTACACTGGATGTATTGTGGAAATCTTGCTTAACCATTTCTGGACCGCCGCACGACTATATACATCGGGACTTTGACTAGCTGCCATAACCCTGGTATCCTCGTCTTTAGGCGGCAGTCCGGTCTACGATAAGTGTGGTCTCTGCAGTGGATTCGCCGCAAGATCACCGTTATCACTCTCCAAGGCCCTTTGCCGCTTACCGGAGCCATCAGTAGCGACGGAGGTGATCAGGTCCTCTCTGTGGCTGGGTATGGAGAGGAGTGAAGGTAAAATGGCCCCCACAAGTTTCGATACCATAGCAGGGTTTAAGCGACGTCAAAACATCACTTCCGCCCATAGCTCTTAAAGGGACATTTTTGTAATTGTAATTTTTTCAAATGTCAAACATTTTGTTTTTCTTATTTGTATTGCATTTTTGTTTAAATATGAGATCTGAGGTATTTTTGACCCCAAATCTCATATTTTAGAGGACCTGTCATGCTTCTTTCTATTTACATTCCTTGTAATAGGAATAAAAGTGACCCATTTATTTATTTTTTACTAAAAACAGTGTCAACATTGTTTATTATTATTGTTTATTGTTTGTTTCTTATACAAGGCGCATAGTTCACAAAACATGTTTGCATCGATGCGCCTGCTTCCCAACATAAATAAAATAAAGTAAAATAAATAATAACATTTTATTTTTTATTGTATTTTTGTTTAAATATGAGATCTGACCAAAAGCCCTGGAATTGATTCAGCTCCTAAAGGCCCATACACACAATCGAATATTCCGACAACAATTGTCCGACAGACGTGTTTTGTGAGACAATCCTGTATGCCCCATCGGACAATTGTTGTCGGAATTTCCGACAACAAATGTTGGCTGTGCATGCTCGCAAATTGTCAGACAAAACAGGTGTCCGATCATGTGGACACAAATTCGCCAGACTAAAATCCAAAGTACAAACACAGATTAGTATTGTCAGGCCTCATATTTATCCCATGACAGGTTTACTTTAAGGCCCTGAAACTTCTCAGGTGGGTTTAATGAAGGCAGACCTTCCCATTCAGAGACCAATTAGAGAGAGGTCAGAGCAGAGAAGAGGAAAAAGATATCCATCCGCTTAGGCTTATTGTGATTAGAAGCAACTCCAGCCTATAGTCGTTTGGGTGACTCTAAACAAACCCGTGTGCAGTCTGACCGCAGGTGTGGTCAGGTGGTCTGGTAAGGAGATTATATTTTCTGACACTCGGGTGTATCTTTGGTGGAAGGTGGTGTCAAGCTTTTGAACATCTCTTTGGAAGACTTCTTAAAGCTCACTTTTACACGGATACCTACTTTATGCTTTTGGGAATATTTATGGACTTTTTCATTTGCTTCATATTTATTTTAATGTGCACGTTATTATGTTTTTTTAGCTATAATTTTTAGGTTTTGTATACCGGTGTTATATTAATTCAGTTTTATGATATATTCGATTTTTTTTTACATATTTTCACAATATAATATTCAAAATTGTTTTTTTTTACATATTTCACAATGTGTGTTCATATAACCAATCGTGTTGTCTAGATTGGTCTATTATTCATTTATATCTATTTCTGATATCACTATCATTAATTTCACGGATTTTGGTTTTGCGCTGTACCTCACTGCCTTTTTCCTACGCATTCTCTGAACCAATGCTAAACATCAGACAACAATAGCAGAAGTTGCCCAAAGGGTGGCAGTAAAGAGCTGGAAAACCACGTGGTTTGGTATATGTTGGTTGAAAATATTCTGCTGTGTGTATGCATACCATGTTCCCGGTCAACGCCCCTTTGAACAAAAATTCACGGATTTGTCAGATGGAAGTCCGATCATGTGTACAAGGCTTTAGAGCTTTAGATTATTGTTGTACCGTGGCTGTCACTGACAGCTAGGGGTTCCAAATATAAAACCTGCCAGAGTAGCTACCACTCAATGTGCAGCCCGCTGTGTTCCAGAGCTAATTTGGGAGATTGAAAGGAAGTTGGTGAACAAATCAGGGCGGTCAACTTTTATATAAAGCTGACTTTGTCATTTGTTACGAAAGCTTGTTTTGTTTGCCAGTAACAGATAACACTTTGTCAAAACATTATCCTGTTTATATCACAAAAGCTGAGAAATGCACAGTTTACATGCACACAAGTCTTGAGTATAGCCTCCTGTAAACCGATTAATAGTTAGTAAGGGTGTACCATCATCCGGGAAAGTATGTAACAACAAAAGAGGGTAGGGCAAGAGGGAAAAAGGGACAGTGGCTGAGGTTGGCCCAATAGTATTCCCTCCCCATAAAAATTGAGATCTGTCTTGGTACGATAAAATTAACATACATGTAGAGTAAAAAGGAAATTTATTACATATAGAAAAATTATACAATTAATACATAATTAAAATTGGAATTGAACAATTCCAATTTAAATTATATATTAATTGTATAATTTTTCTATATGTAATACATTTCCCTTTTTTTTTATAAATTATTTTATTCAAGGTTTCCAAAATTATAACATAGTACACAAATAATACAAACAATATCATGGAAGTTAGTAATCCCAACTTGCAGTACAACTAGAACATGTCAGGCCATCTGATCTATCTACACAACATAAATACATCCTTAATTCAAGCCCTCTCCCTATCTAGTTACTTCTTCTGGGATTAGAAACTGTATTACCCTTTGCCTATTAAAACACAAAAAAGAAATCACCAGCAATATCAGTTTACCCATTTTACCTAGGTACTTCAATAACTCTTAATTGGGCGCTATCTCCTCCTTACTATAACTTCCAATAACCCTCCATTTTTTATTTATCCCCTTATTTAAGTATCCAACTACTTCCCTTTCAACTCCCTTACCTTTTACCCCCCTTCCCCCCCCCAAAAAAAACACCCCCCCTTCCCGGTTCCCTGCTCTCCTCTCTCCACCCCCGCGCCCCCACCCCCTTCAAAATGGTATCGGGCTTCACACGTACCAATATAAACTGACTAACTTATTCCCTATTCTCACTCCCCAATAATCTCTTCCCTTCTGCTGAGTATACAAATGCATTCCATGCTCCCCAAGTTTCATTATATTGTTCTTTTCTATCTTGAGCTGATAGCACCAAGTCTTCTATGGTCCCTATGTTTCTAACCCTATTTAACCATTCCGCAATTGTAGGTGGCCTAGGGTTTCTCCAAATCTGGGCTATACCTGCCTTGGCCTCATTAATCAGGTGGCATGTAATTGAATTTTTATATGTCTTTATTGGGATCTGTGATAGGTCTAACAAACAGAAGGCTGGATCATCCAATATTTGATATGATGTAAATTTTTGAGAAATCCTTTGTACTTCTAACCAATACTTCCTAATCTTTGGGCAAGTCCAGAATATATGGAACAAAGTTCCCTTATTCCTATTACATCGCCAGCACATATCTGAAGTTCCAGGAAAAAACCTACCTAGTTTCGCTGGTGTATAATACCACCTATTTAAAAGTTTATAATTTAGTTCCTGTGTTCTGGTACATATTGATGTCTTCATAGAGAGGTGAATTACAGCCTGAGTAAAATTCAGATCCATATCACTTGCCCATTTTTTCATTAAAAAAAAAAAAAAATTAGTTTTTTTTTTACCCTACATGTATGTTAATTTTATCGTACCAAGACAGTCCTCAATTTATATGGGGAGAGAATACCATTGGGCCAACCTCAGCCACTGTCCCCTTTTCCCTCTTGCCCTACCCTATTTTGTTGTTACAGTTTACATGCAGCTACTTTTGCCAACCCCCTCCCCCATCTAGTAGCAAGAAGTAGCACTGCGTCAGAAAACATTGCACCACTTACTAGGTCTCAATTTAACATGTATAAATATTCCAGATGTGTTGATAGCTTTATCACAGTTCTAAATAAAAGGCTGCAAACAGATTTCCTGATATAAAACAGAACTTCGCCCAAAAGTGGTAGCTCTGCTTCCCCCCCCCCATTAATTCTTGGGCCTTTTTTTGGGGGGGGGGGCAGATAGTTAGCAAATAGGTACTTATTCCCACTTAGGCAATCTGAGCAGAAACCCCCCCCCCCATTTGCCCATCTGAGACACATCACAGGTCCCTGAATGCTGCGCGACCATTCACACAGCTTATATATGTGCACTGGGAAGCCACAAGAAGTCACAGCCAACATCCAACACTAGACATGGTGCCACTGGAGACCTAAAGACGGGGAAAGAGTTGAGGACAGCACTGGATCACTGGAAAAGTATGTTTTAAAAGATAGCAGCTAAAGTATTTGTAGCTGTTGACTTTTAATTTTGGGGGGAGTGGGGGTTGAACATCCTATTTCAAGTTGCAGTGGTTGCAAATTCGAGGAACGATAATGTAAATTCCTTGATAAATAATGTACAATATGTCTACACATTGGATAGAAGTCCGACTTTCCTGTACCTTATTCTGTAATCACGTCCACTATTTTAGTTGTATTATGCATAAACAAAGCAGAACGTAATGCATTTGAAAGTCAATTCCCTTCTATGCCTTAATTTATTGGAGAAGAAAGGGCCATTCATCATATTCACTTCCACATTTCATCTGCATCTTATTGCCAGCACATGAGACACCGTATGTTGACAAACGCCAGATTCTTACTGGCTGCTTATGATCACTATTGAAGCTCTTCAACATGTCTCGAATGAGTATGTAACAGGAGAACAAAGGCACAGAACAAGTAGACATCATGTAAAAGCCAGATGACTCTGCTAGAGAAGCACTTCAAGAAGTGGAATAGCTTTTCTTACAACTTACACAGAGGATGAAACTGCTGTTTGCGATGTCACTAGCAACTCCATTGCAGAAAGATTTAAGTTAATTGCTACAAAAAGTCATCATGTCTTCTGGGAAAAGCTGCTTATTTTTTTTCTGGATGACTTTAGTAGTTCCAGGCATGGCACTGTACCCAGTGACACTTTGCATAATAATTAATGTAGACTTACTGGAAGGAAATGAGAGGCCTGGAACTTTAAATCAATTCCTTGTTGAAAGACAGTGATGGAATGACAGAAGGAGGGGAAAGCTTGCCAGAAACAACATTACTATCTGTCGCCATCACGACTGCAATTTTACTGCTACTATCTATTGAACAATTAACATTTTCTCCAAATCATTCTAAAACACAAAGCAAATATATCTGATATTTCAGTTAATGTCCAACATCGATGTGTGCATTTATTTTGGCAATTTTTTTATGTTGGCTGTTAAATAATATCTGCATTTTTTACAGTCAGCTTGCTTTGTTTCTATGCCTGTTATTATGAACATGACATTTTGATGAAAAAAGATAATTATAGCCATAATGCGTTTTAAATGATACAATATTAATAACCATGCATACTTTATTAGATTAATATGATCTAACACAGTAAGGCACAAAAAAACTCAACAAAATGTAATAAAAACACACAGCTACAATTACATTATAAAAATGGAAATTAATGAATTAAAATGAAAATTCACATCTGATATCATTTCATGCACAGTATTGAGAATGTGGTAACTCTAAGGCCGCGTACACACGATCGAACATGTCCGCTGAAACTGGTCCGCAGACCAGTTTCAGCAGACATATCCGATCGTGTGTACGGCCTAGCGGACAGGTTTCCAGCGGACAAAAAGTTTTAAAACATGCTTTAAACTTGTCCACTGGTTTGCGGACGTCGCGGCGGCAACGTCACCGCGCTGTCTGTCCGTGGGGATTTTGGTTTGATCGTGTGTACACACCATCAGACCAAAAGAGCCTCAGAGGCATGTCCGATGAAAACGGTCCGCGGACCGTTTTCATCGGACATGTCTCCTCGTGTGTACGCGGCCTAAGAGCCAGTTCACACCTGGAACCACACAGGAATGTGCTCTGTGCAATTTACATGTGGTTCATTGCAGTACAATTTGAGCCCATTTATTTTGAATGGCCTGAATCGCACATGGACGGCAGCAGAAACTACTTTATAAAATGCAGTGTGAAATGCGTTTAGGGTGTCATTAACCTAACACTGACATCCACTGTAGATTACAACTGCAGTGCATTTTGAACATGGTGAAAGAATGGGAAGGGAAAGAGAGTAGCCGTTTAGGCTCTCCTTTCCTTATGGGACCACGGCAGGGGCAGTTAGATAATTTTTAGCTGGGTGCTGGGGTCATTCGCAGGTCAGCTGAGCTGACAGGGAAAGAAGGCAAAGGAATCTATATGGTTAAAGGGGGCAGGTTTTGCGCTGATTAGGTGCAGGTGGGCTGGTAGTAGCCTGGGGTTACCAGAGTCAGTGGTTGGCCAGCTTGGGTCAGGTGGTAGAGTGGAATGTTCTGGAACCCGGTCCAAGGCTATATAGGGGCCCGGGACCTGGACAGGAAGGCTGCTACTCAGCAAGAGGTTCTGCCAGAGGAGCTCCCCACCCTTCCCTCCCTCCCGTCGCGGCCTTGATTCACGTGGTTCTTCCCCCCCCCCCCGGGGGGTTTATCCACGGGGTGAGTTAAGTTAATTTCAGGTGAAATGATAATCAGCTCGAGTCTCAGTGGCTGGGCTGGGTGTGATGTTGATGGAATTTAATGGTTTGACCGATATTCAGTATTTGATAACATATTATTTATGGTTGATTAAATATTCTATCTAAAACCAGTGAATCAGGCCGTGGCCAATTTACATCCAAATCTTCATATATATATGTCTGCAATATATAGTATGTTTTGTTTCTTTACGTTAATAAATTTTTGAAAGAAACTTTGGTTTTGTGTTATTTTCTCGTGCATGTTTGGTATTGCATGTTTAGTGGTAAGGCATAATGCCTGTGGTCCCATCGCGCAGAATGCAAATTTCCCGCACCACATTCTAATGTGAATGGGCTCTAAGGACTGAATGTGGAAGAGACAAATCCAGGCCTGCTCTATATTGTCTGTATCTGAGGCAGTCTGGCATGTCACTGGAAGGTGCCTAAGAAAATACAAAGACTCCCAAGTGTACATATACAATGACATAATGACATCTGCATGACCTGATGAGATGACCAAATTAAATGATGGTACATTTTTATAGAGAAAGCATAACAATTATTGTACATCTGTAAGCTTTCCAGATAACCTTAAAAGGGAACCCAAACCCACACAATAGTCTGCCCAGTATATTTACTATAATCTATTGTTTAACCACTTAAGACCCGGACCAAAATGCTGCTAAAGGACCTTGCCCCTTATTGAGATTCGGCACTGTGTCGTTTTAACTGACAATTGCGCGGTCGTGCGATGTGGCTCCCAAACAAAATTGGCGTCCTTTTTTCCCCACAAATAGAGCTTTCTTTTGGTGGTATTTGATCACCTCTGCGGTTTTTATTTTTTGTGCTATAAACAAAAATAGAGCGACAATTTTGAAAAAAATTCAATATTTTTTACTTTTTGCTATAATAAATATCCCCCTAAAATATATATAATTTTTTTTTTCCTCAGTTTAGGTCGATATGTATTCTTCTACCTGTTTTTGGTAAAAATAATCGCAATAAGAGTTTATCGGTTGATTTTTGCCAAATGTATAGCGTTTACAAAATAAGGGATAGTTTTATTGCATTTTTATTAATTATTTTTTTTTTACTACTAATAGCGGCGATCAGCGATTTTTTTCATGACTGCGACATTATGGCGGACACTTCGGACAATTTTGACACATTTTTGGGACAATTGTCATTTTTTACAGCAAAAAATGCATTTAAATTGCGTTGTTTACTGTGAAAATGACAGTTGCAGTTTGGGAGTTAACCACAATGGGCGCTGTAGGATATGTGTGTTCACAGGGTCTGTTTACAACTGTAGGGGGGTGTGGTTGTAGGTGTGAAGTCATCGATCACGTCCCCCTATAACAGGGATGACGTGATCGATGCTGCGGCCACAGTGAAGCACGGGGAAGTGCGGCGATCGGGTCCGCGAGTCCCGCGGTCCCGGAGCTTCGGACCGGGTCACGGGAGAGCGCCGCGGGCGTGCGCCCGTGACCCACGGCTGGGTACTAGAAACCAATGTATATATACGTTGATGTGCCCAGCCGTGCCATTCTGCTGACGTAAATGTTCAGTAGGCGGTCCTTAAGTGGTTAACTGGACATCTGGAACTAGATGAATTATTCAGAAAAAGATCCTGAAAAAAAAGCTAAAACAAAAGAAAGTGTATAGAAAGTGGCAGGGAAAATTGATTTTTGTACTTACCATAAAATAATTTTATTGGAGTTCCTTGAGAGACACGTGATTCGGATATCATTGGGTTATACTGCCATTTACAGGAGGATTTGGACATTGGCAGGCAAAAAAAGTAGCCAGCCTGGAATAAACCCTCACACTCCCAGCATGCCCCAGTTATTTTAATAAAGCAGTACAGAGAGCAAGACAATAAACGCAGAGGGGTGGGACCTGTGCCCCTCAATGTACTCCAACAAAAAAAAAATTTGGAGGTGCAAAAATCCAAATTCTATATCATTTGTTGTGTGACACATGATTTTGTGACTATTGGGCTATCCAAAGCAGTCCAACTGAGAAGTGGGCAACAGCAATAAAACACTATCAAGCCCACACAATAAGTGAATCTGAATTTGGGGCTGCCTGCAGCTCAAAGAGCTGCCTGAAGGACAATAAACTGGAAGCTGGCCTTAGATGAGGCCATCTTTTGTGAACAGAAAGCCAGATGGCAGCCTTGAAATCTGGGAAAGTTACCTGATGCCGAAAAAACAAAGAAGCACAAACAGATCTGGTAGAGGGCACCTTGACAGGAAAGGGTGGAACACGATCCTTAAAGGGGTTGTAAAGGGAAAAAAAAAAATCATAATAAGCATCCTTTACCTGCAGACATTCCTCTTTTCACTTCCTCATTGTTCGTTTTTGCTCAGAAGTTGCTCTATTTCTTCTCTGTTCTGTTCACTTCCTTCCTTCCTTGTCTGATTTTACTGACCACCGTGAAGGGAGGCTTTACTGCGGTGGTCAGTGACGTGCTCGCCCCCTCCTGGGAACTTCATCTGTGCAGCAGGACGCTCTCTACGTGTTAGAGACTTCAAGAAGGTGTGAATTACTGGACGTGTTGCAATTCATACTGGGAAATGTAGTTCTTACATGAACGAGCGCCTCAAACTAGGAAGTGAATGAGAGAACAGAAACTAGAACGCCGGAGGTGATATAGATGAAGGAATTTAATAGGTATTTACTAGTTTTTTAACAGAATCATTACACTATTCTGTCTGTCTACCTTGCAGACATTAATTTTAGGCAACAATTTTTTTTTCCTTTACAACTCCTTTAAGACCTGAAGCTTGAATTATGATCTGTTTTAAATGGTGGAATGGGCTGCTAGTTTTCCTTTGTGGTGACCATCAGGAAAGAAAAAGTAAGCCAGTCTTTCTTATGGAAGCAGTGGCTGCAAGGTAGAAGCATACAGATCAAACTACATCCACACAATGAAATTTCCTTCTACTGTACTATGGCTAGACAGAGGGATAGAAGCACAACGTCCTGGTTGAGGTGAGAGGCCAAAATCAAAAGATCAAAAGAATCATTGGGCCTGAATAACACCTAAAACCTGAAAAAACACGTTTGTGACATGTCAACTAACCAGATTTAAAATACCACTAAGTGACAATGAGCACACGGGGAACCACATGAGAGACACCCTGTACAAAATTCTTAACCAAGGTGTGGGCCACAAGACCTCTAGGACCAGATCACATTCACTGAAATTTGACTTCTAATGGCCAAATACTGATCCACAATAATTGCAAAATAGGTCAGGTATATTTTCTGGGAAAACTCTTTTTACACCAAGCAAATTCTTTCTTCCAAGTGCAGTGGTAGACTTTGCAGAAAGTGGATTTCCTGGCTTTTAGCATCATAGAAATTACAGAGTCAAAAAGACCCCCATTCCATGTTCCTCAAGACTTGTACTCCAACAGTAATGTTAATAAAGGCAGTGACCCTGAAGCAGGTAAATTGGTCCCTGGGGCAGAAGATCTTGATGATCTCAAAGGGCCCAAGTAGCATCTTTCAGAGTGCCTCATCTGCTTGGGCCAGTCTGCAGCTATGAGGATCACGAGAATACCCTCTCTCTGGATCCACATCTAGTGGTCCCCATTTGTGACACGGTGCCTGGGATCCATTCCCCTGGATCCAGATGTTTCTGGCTGGGAAAGTCTGACTGCCAGTTGTCTATTACCTGGGATGTAAATGGCAGACAAGGCTGGAACATGAGGTTCTGCCCTGGACAAAATCCTTTATACCCTTTGTAGCAGAGCGTCCCAGAGAGAGCCTGGGAAAGTCCAGTTCGGGGTTTATACCTCTCCCAGGCTCCTCTCTTACACGTTCAGAGATCTCTGATCCCTGATCCAGGTCAGGTGTTGGCCCTCTCCCCCAGGCCAATTTAAGCTCACCTGAGCTAACAGCCATTGCTCTGTCCTGGGAAACAGATAGTGTGGATCTGTAGGAGCAAGGAGGTTGTTAAAAGACTGGTGAGCAGTTTGTATTTTGAGCTAACAAGCGGTAGGCTTGTTCAGCTTAGTAGTTAGGGCCTACATATCGTGTAGTTAGAGCCGAGACACGGCTAGGTGTTTGTTTAAACTACTTTTGTTTGTTTTGTTTTCTGCACACTGTACAGCACCTGTAAATAGACTTTGTATAGCACCAATAAAAATCCCACTGTTGTTCACTTATCCTATGGACTTTGGTATCTGTGCCTGCTCATCCCAGGGAGCTTTTGTACCCGCTACCTATCCCCAGCTTACATATGGTGGAGGCTGCGATCAGCAATAGTAAGTTACTATTTAAAAGGCCAGTACCTAAAGTGACAACATGGAGGAAATCCTCAAACAAATGGTGCTATTCAATGCTGCGCAACAGCAAGCAAACGCTGCACAACAGCAAACTAATGCTGCGCTGCAGCAAGCCAACGCTATGGTACAGGAGCAATCGCAGAGGCTGTTTGAACAGCTTGCCACTGCTGCAGAAGCGGATAGGAAAACCCTGACTAAGGTTGCAGAGACGCTAGCACAGTGGGCACCTGCGGAAATTAAGGATATGGGAGACAAGCCTTCAGCCATCCATGTGGCTCGCTTTCTGTCTAAAATGACTACGGATGATGATCCAGAGGCCTTCCTGTTAACGTTTGAACGGACCGCTGAGAGGGAATGTTGGCCTAAAACCAAGTGGGCAGGACTGATTGCCCCCTTACTTTCTGGTGAATCGCAGAAGGCCTACTATGATCTGGAGTCAGCAGAAGCAGAAGACTACGAAAAGGTCAAGCAGGAAATTCTGGCGCGACTCGGCGTCACCTTGGCCGTTCGAGCCCAACGGGTCCACAGCTGGTTCTTCAAAATCGAGAGGCCCCCAAGATCGCAGATGTTCGACCTAATCCACCTAGTGCGAAAATGGCTACAGCCTGAGTCCCTGTCTGCGCCACAAATAGTGGAGCGCGTGGTCATGGACCAATTCCTGAGGTCACTCCCAATTCCCCTGCAGAGGTGGGTGAGTCAAGGGGACCCCAAGTCGGCAGATAACCTGGTGGAACTCGTCGAAAGGTACTTTGCTGCAGAGAACCTGGTCACCATCCCAACAACCGCACGGACTTTCCACCCAAAGCCACGGTCTCCCCAGGCAACCGGTAAGACTGTTCCAGGGGAAGTGGGTGGTAAGCATGGCAAGGAAATAGGGGGGAGGATTTTTGGTGCCAGGACTGAAGTTTGGCGTCCCAAGCAAGGGAAACCACTGCCTGTCAGCAAACCAACTTGGGGAAACATCAGGTGTTTTCGTTGCCAAGAGCTGGGACATGTTGCAGCAAACTGTCCATTGACTGATGAACCAATGCAGTGTGATCTGTCTAATAGAAGGCAGTCCATGTTTGCTGCTGTTTCATGCGCCGCAGCGCCAAATGTGGGGAAACACATGTGTCACATGACTGTTAATGATAAGCCTATTACGGCCTTACTGGACTCTGGAAGTCTGGTTACTTTGGTTACAGCTGAGATGGTTGAAACTGTGAATTTTCATGCTAAAAAAGTTGCTGTGATCTGTGTACATGGGGATACCCGGGAGTATCCTATAGCCACAGTTCAGTTTAAAACTGGCTTAGGTACGGTGTCCCATGCGGTCGGACTTGTGCCCCACTTGGTGCACGAGGCCATCATTGGTAGGGACTTCCCTAAGTTTTGGGAACTGTGGGATCGTCCCGACCCGGTCGCAGTACCTGACTCAGTCGCAGAGCCAGAGCTCCTGACTACTTCCGATATTGTGGGTTCAGGGGACTCATCTCAGGGCTCTCCGAGTTTTCCTTTCTCGGTTATGGCAGGAGAGCTGGAGGAGCCTGAGGAAGTCCCCACAACCAGTAGAGCCGGACAGCCGTCTGCCGACTCGGAGCCTATGTTGGAGTTTACTGACCTTAATGTGCACAAGGAAAATTTTGGTACTGAGCAGAGAAAAGACCCTACCCTTGCCAGGGCCTGGGAAAATGTAATGGTGATTAATGATGTACCTGTTGAACCAGGGGATAGGCCCTGTTTTCCTTATTTCAGCAGCAATGATGATTTACTGTATCGTGTATGTAAAAAGAATGATGAAGTTACTGAACAGTTGGTGGTCCCCAAGCCTTACAGAAGGGTGGTGTTGGAACTTGCCCATGGGCACTTGCTAGGAGGCCATTTAGGGGTTGAGAAAACCACTGAAAGAGTGTTGCGCAGGTTTTACTGGCCTGGGATACAGAAAATATTGAGAATTATTGTCAATCCTGTCCTGTGTGTCAGATGTCAGCCCCCCAGCCCCACTTCCGAAGTCCTTTAGTGCCCTTGCCCATTATTGAAGTGCCCTTCGAGAGGATTGCCATGGACCTTGTGGGTCCCCTCCCCAAATCCGCCCGTGGTCATCAGCATATCCTCGTGATTATGGATTACGCTACCCGTTACCCTGAGGCCGTTCCCTTACGCGCCGCATCTGCTAAAAATATTGCCAAAGAGCTGTTTATGGTGTTCAGTCGGGTGGGCATCCCTAAAGAAATCCTGACAGACCAGGGTACCCCATTTATGTCACGGATAACTAGGGAGCTGTGCAAGTTATTTAAGGTGACGCAGTTGCGAACCTCTGTGTATCATCCGCAAACAGATGGCTTGGTGGAACGTTTCAATAAGACGTTAAAGGGCATGTTAAAAAAGGTTGTTGACAAAGATGGGAAAGACTGGGACTTCCTGATACCGTACCTGATGTTTGCTATCAGGGAGGTTCCCCAGTCCTCTACAGGGTACTCTCCATTTGAGTTGCTTTATGGGAGACACCCTCGGGGACTCTTGGACATAGCCAAGGAAACTTGGGAGGGGGAACAGACACCCCACAAAAGTGTAATTGAGCATATCGCTCAAATGCAGGACAGGATTGCAGCCGTAATACCAGTGGTGAAAGAACATTTACTACAGGCTCAAGCAGCCCAACAGAGAATATACAACCGGGGGGCCCAACTCCGTGTTTTCTCACCGGGTGACAGGGTCCTCGTTTTAGTTCCCACTGTTGAGA
The DNA here is from genome assembly GCA_029574335.1 of Rana kukunoris. Lineage (NCBI taxonomy): Eukaryota > Metazoa > Chordata > Amphibia > Anura > Ranidae > Rana > Rana kukunoris. The sequence continues at coordinate 227,266,422 of CM056053.1, read as the reverse complement.
GCAAGTTCCTGGCTAAGTGGCAGGGCCCCTTTGAAGTAATTGAAAGAGTTGGGGAAGTCAATTACAAGGTGTATCAACCAGGTAAAAGGAAGCCCGAACAGATTTACCACGTGAACCTGTTAAAGCCCTGGAAGGATAGACTGGCGTTAACTGCGAGGTCCCTACCGGTAACGCCTAAGGGTACTGAATCCCCTCTGATCCCTGAGGTCACGATTCCAGACACCCTGTCATATTCCCAAAAACAGGAAGCTAGAGAGTTCCTAATAAGGAATAGAGAGAAATTTTCAGAGTTGCCTGGCACGACTTCAGCGGTTCAGCATGATATTGTTACTGAACCTGGGGTCCGTGTCAAGCTCAAACCATACCGAATTCCTGAAGCGAGGAGAAAGGACATCAGTGATGAAGTTAGAAGGATGTTGGAACTAGATGTCATTGAGGAATCCAATAGTGACTGGTCTAGCCCCATCGTGTTGGTCCCAAAACCGGATGGCACTTGGAGGTTTTGTAACGACTTCAGAAAGCTCAATGCAGTAACAAAGTTTGACACGTACCCGATGCCCAGGGTAGATGAACTTATAGACCGACTGGGCAAGGCCCGTTATCTGACCACTTTGGACTTGACCAAAGGATATTGGCAAATACCCCTGACTAATAGTGCCAAAGAAAAGACTGCGTTTGTGACCCCGGAGGGATCATTCCAGTATAAGAAAATGCCTTTTGGGTTGCAAAATGCCCCTGCAACCTTTCAGAGGGCCATGGACAGGACCCTAAGACCGCACCAGCAGTATGCTGCAGCTTATTTAGATGACATAGTGGTGCATAGCACTGACTGGGAGTCTCACTTGCCCCGTGTCCAAGCTGTCCTTGATTCCCTCTTCAAGGAAGGTTTTACGGCAAATCCCAAAAAATGTGCCATTGGTTTGGAGGAAGCCAAGTATTTGGGCTATACTATTGGCCGTGGAGTTATTAAACCCAAGTGAATAAAGTAGAAGCCATCCAGGAGTGGCCACGTCCTGCAAACAAGAAGCAGGTCAGGGCCTTTCTTGGCATTGCGGGATATTATAGAAGGTTTATTCCAAATTTTGCCACTATAGCTGCCCCACTGACAGACCTGACGAAAGGGAAAGACTCCGTAATGATAAAATGGTCCCCAGTAGCAGAAGAATCTTTCCAAGTCCTGAAGAAGGCTCTTTGTGCACAGCCAGTGCTATACTCCCCGATTTCTCCAAAGATTTTTTGGTTCAGACAGATGCCTCTGATGTAGGTATCGGGGCAGTACTATCACAGGTATACAATGGGGAAGAACACCCTGTGGTCTACCTAAGCAGAAAGCTCAATGATCATGAGAAAAAATATGCAGTCATTGAAAAGGAATGTTTAGCCATAAAGTGGGCCGTGGACGCGCTCAGGTACTACCTGTTAGGGCGCCAGTTTGAGTTAATAACTGACCATGCTCCCCTGAAATGGATGGCCCAAAAGAAGGAGACTAATAGGCGGGTGAACCGGTGGTTTTTGGCCCTCCAGGATTATTCCTTTTCGGTAAAACACAGGCCAGGGGTTGAGATGGGTAATGTAGATGCCCTGTCCCGTGTTCACTCCTGTTGGGCTACAGGTGTTCCAACCCTGGGGTTGAAACAAGAGGGGAGGGTGTGTAGCAGAGCGTCCCAGAGAGAGCCTGGGAAAGTCCAGTTCGGGGTTTATACCTCTCCCAGGCTCCTCTCTTACACGTTCAGAGATCTCTGATCCCTGATCCAGGTCAGGTGTTGGCCCTCTCCCCCAGGCCAATTTAAGCTCACCTGAGCTAACAGCCATTGCTCTGTCCTGGGAAACAGATAGTGTGGATCTGTAGGAGCAAGGAGGTTGTTAAAAGACTGGTGAGCAGTTTGTATTTTGAGCTAACAAGCGGTAGGCTTGTTCAGCTTAGTAGTTAGGGCCTACATATCGTGTAGTTAGAGCCGAGACACGGCTAGGTGTTTGTTTAAACTACTTTTGTTTGTTTTGTTTTCTGCACACTGTACAGCACCTGTAAATAGACTTTGTATAGCACCAATAAAAATCCCACTGTTGTTCACTTATCCTATGGACTTTGGTATCTGTGCCTGCTCATCCCAGGGAGCTTTTGTACCCGCTACCTATCCCCAGCTTACACCTTCTTGACTTACCAGGAAATCTGATTCCTCCCTGATTATGATATGTCACTGCTGTGGTGTTTCCTGACTGGATCCTAATCAGGTGACCTTCCAGCCAGTGTCCAGCTTTGTAGGGACAACCAAATTGCTTGGAGTTCTAGAATGTTGATTGGGACATGGGATTTTGCCAGCATCTAAGTACCCTGCACTGACAATGTGCATAGCAGTCCAAGTATACTTATTGACTCTGCGGTCAGAGGCAGCTTCCAAGGTTTAAGTTTGTCCTATGGAATCTAGCATAACTTGAAAAAGTCTTCCTGGGATAGAACCAAGGAAGGGGTCATGCATGATAGAGCTAAGAAAGATCCAAAGGAGTGTAGACACCCAAGCAGGGGCCAGCATTTCAGGCTATTTGTCTCAGGACCTCAACGACCCATTTTTTAGAGCCAAGCGATATCAGAGGCTGTGCTACAGCTCTAGACCTAGAAAACACTCCACAGCTTAACTAACACAGTACACAAAGGTCTGGAAAGCTCCACAATGCGAAGCCTGATGGCTAAAGGTCACATTCTATGCAAGCTCCACAATTGTCCAGTTCAGCCGGGTGTTATGATTTCTAAGATACAAGCTATTGCCAGGGACACACCAATACAGATAGCTATATAAAGACCCCAGCTCAAGCAGCTTGTAGTGAAGTGTTGATTGAAGGAACAAATAATCATGAAAACAAGAAAAGTGGCTAGCAAAAACAGTTAAACTTTTCTCAGTAGAAGAAAGGATGCTATCCTTCTAGGACACTGGCAAAAAAACTGAGGCATGCTGGGAGTGGGAGGGGATGTAGCAAGCTGGTCACTGTTTTTTTTTTTTGTTTGCCAGTGTCTACATCGTCCTGCAGGTGGCAGTATACATTAGTCTCTAAACCCTGTGAAATTCAACATACATAAATAATATCCACTCTTTCTTTACTATGTTACAGAATTTGATATGGATTTTTGTCATACTGGTGCAAGTTACAATGCTATACTTCGTACAATTGAAAAACTTGTCAGATACCTAAAGTATACATGTATACTGTTCTGCTCCATTAATTCAAACTTTAGAATCTGTATTTTATTTACGAAGATTAGAATGCAAGGGACATTTGTATTATGGGAAAAAGAGTTTGCGTTAGTGTTCTTGAGACAGCTTGTGCCTAGAGCAGTTGATTTAGGAAGCTTTCTACAAACAAACTATAATACTCAACAAATCACAGTGTAACATTGTAAAGCAAATTTGTCAGTACACCTAGAAACTCTGCCTGAAAGGATAATGGATGGAGGAAATGTTTCTAAGTATATGGTAAATCTAGATCTGCAATACTGTGTATTCTAGAAACAGTTTTACGGTGTTTGCCATGTCTTTGCTTAAAAGGGAACCATAATTCCATTAATGCTTTCAGTGCCTTGAACAGTCTAACATTTCCTTCAGGAAAAGATTAAGAATTTTAAATTCAGACTTTCAAATCCAATCATCAACAAAGCTTTATGGTACGTCAAGAGTTTGAGGATATTTTATTTATTTTTCTCGGCATTTGGGTATCATATTTTTTTCTAGAAAGTAGACCTATCATTTAAATGTAATATCTCGGAACAAAATAACATATCAGATATAAAGACAGGGGCAATTTGGTGCTTCCTTTTCCCAGTTAAAACACGCCATGCGTTTTATTTTTTCCTGTGCGTTACATTCCACGCTTCCTCACATACTTCCCAACGCAACACCTACCAATGGCAGGAGTCACTGCAATGATTACAATGAGTACATTTAATCATTAAAAATAAATTAACACGCAACATGTGCATACAGCAAGTAAAGCAGCAAGTAAAACCTTTACACCAAGCTGTGAAAGCAAAAGCATTGGGCATTTATAATTGGAAACACGTACAAAGGCAGTGGCATAAAAAATTGTGACCATGGAGCCATATCTATGCATGCTAACTTTGATACCCAGGCAGAGCAGGCACCATGACTTTTATACTTTTTTCCTATTAGGCCCTGTACACACGAGGAGACATGTCCGATGAAACCGGTCCACGGACCGTTTTCATCGGACATGTCTGAAGGGATATTTTGGTCTGATGTGTGTACACCCCATCAGACCAAAATCCCCGTGGACAGAGAACGCGGTGACGTAGAGGACACCGACGTGCTCAAACATGGAAGTTCAATGCTTCCACGCATGCGTCAAATCAATTCGACGCATGCGGGGGATTTCGGTCCGATGGCTGGGCGTACTAACCATCGGACATGTCCGACGGACAGGTTTCCAGCGGACAAGTTTCTAAGCATGCTTAGAAACTTTTGTCCGCTGGAAACCTGTCCACTAGGCCGTACAGACGATCGAACATGTCCGCTGAAACTGGTCTGCGGACCAGTTTCAGTGGACATGTCTCCTCGTGTGTATGTGGCCTTACAGTCTCTGTACAGATATCAGTACCTATTGTAATGTAATAGAGATTTTTAATAATTATTGATTTACAAGAAACTTAGCAATAGTTTTTATGTTTTCAAGTATGGTAGTGTATAGGTAATTACTTCTGTGTATATATATCTATACATATACTGTATGTATCTATAGCTACAGTACTTCTGTATACTCTGTATACTGTGAATTCTGACTCACATTCCTTGCTCCGAAAATGTTAATTGCTCAGAATGGTTAAAACCAGTTATTTGGTGAAACTGGTTTTAACTAATTTCATAGTCAATATACTGTATATGGCTGGAAGACAAGAGACAAATAGAGCTCACCTTGGTCAGAGGATAGAGCACCGGGGAAAAGAGGACTATAGCTTCCAGGAACTTCAAATGAAATTACAGACTCCCCTGTAGACTTAGACTCCTAACAGTTTAGTCAGTGAAATACGCTTCTAAAACCCTTGTAACGCATGCAAAATGCTCAAAAACTCTATAAAAAAACACCTGAAAACACCTGAAGGTCTCTACCATCTTAGGCCACGTACACGCGATCGGTTAAACCGATGAGAACGGTCTGATGGACCGTTTTCATTGGTCCAAACCGATCTTGTGTGGGCGCCATCGGTTATTTATCCATTGGTTAAAATAAAGCAAACTTGTTTTAAATTTAACCGATGGATACCTAACCGATAGCAAAAAAAACGATCGTTTGTAGGCACGACCATTAGTTAAAAATCCACGCATGCTCAGAATCAAGTTGACGCATGCTTGGAAGCATTGAACTTCATTTTTTTCAGCACGTCCTTGTGTTTTTCATCACCGCATTCTGACACAATCGGTTTGGTGTGTAGGCACGACTGACCATCAGTCAGCTTCATCGGTTAACCCATGAAAACGGTTCATCAGACCGTACTCATCGGATGGACCGATCGTGTGTACGCGGCCTAAGAGTCTGGATAAGACGCTCCATTGTTGTTGTCAATTAATGCATTACATACACAGTGTAACCTGTCTGTGCACAGTGTGTGCATGCCTATGTGCATTGTGGGGGCATACTACACATTTATTCAACTTATATACCCTGGTGCCTGTTCAGTGTGTCTACACTTATCATGGGTGAATGGTAAATGCCGTAAGGATACAGTATGGTTGTCCATAAACAATGGATGTGCTGGCATATTCACATAACCTTTAATAAGCCAGGCCTATATCCATCTAGATGGATGCAGTCACTGTCTGACCACTGTCTGAAATTCAAGTGGTCTGTGTCCAGTAAAATGGCAAACACTTGCATGCATATAATGTACCAATTAGGCATCTAAAACTAACATGGGCTAAGCAGAAAAGGCTGAATGAGGGCTACAGAACCATGGAAAAAAAACAAAAGTCTGACCTCAGATTTAGATACTGTATGTGTTTGTGTGTGTATACTGTGTGGGTGTGACAATATGTAAGACCGTATGTTTTAACTGATACCCTCAAGTACTGGCCATGCATTGGTCCTCTAATGAAACGTCTTGGAGCACAAGCAAGTGACTCAGATATCTTAGAATGTTTCATTCATCAGTGGATCTGCATAGGGTGATTGAGTTGGTCCCTGTGAAATTGATGACAAACTGTTGTAAGAGAGGTCTTTGGCCAGTCTAGGTGTGCAGCTAAAAGATCTGCTTGAAAAAGAGTTTCTGACATTACATGTTTGCCTTGATAACGCTTGTGATAAGTTTTTCGTTAGTAAGATGATTGACTAGTGAAACACTTGATGGAACATTAAGTGCATTGTTGGACTCAGCCCAGCATATTATATATGCTGGTATATGGTTAATTATCATGCACATTGAAATATGGAGCATGAGTACATTATTTATGTGCACTTTGCCGATGCTAAGATTTCTCTGGGCCTAGAGCATGTTTCTTGCATTCATTTGAAAATAATTTTTACACATCTCAATCTAACCATACATGCCCTGTCGGCACCACTCGGCTCAAAAAAACTAGATTGAAAAAATAGAAGGAGGCAGATGGAAAATTGTTGACCAAACATTGGCTGCAGTCACTGTTCAGGTATTCAGACAGTGGCAGATGTCGCTATCCAAACACAATAGCCAGCATTGCAGGCTCCTCTATCCATGCCATACATGTATACCTAGTCTACATGTGCTTCATGTACCTGTCTTGTTGTGCTAGGAATGAATGTGACAAACAAATAAATGCATTGATTCATGATGAAGATGAAATGTTAGAAAAATACTGGTGTTATAGCAACTGTGGGTAAAACACTAAAGTAAATCAGTGTTTTCATTTCTGCAGACATTACATTTGGTAAGATAACGTCAAACAGCAAAATGAAGCTTTTGGATTTGCAAAATACGATGTCTATATTATCACCAAATAACAGCTTTGATTCTTATCATGCTGGATCTTTCATGAAAAGGTTGTCATAGACAGTTGATGTCATCTAGTTATAGTTTCAGCAGGACCGATTAACAGTCAGACTGTCTGGGACAGAGCGCACAGACACATGCATACTACCAGCATCAGGGGAAAATCTGAAGGGTTTGTGGATGCCATGTTTCTTCTTCTTTAGCCACTTAAGGACCCGCTCACGACTATATACGTCCTCTTTTTGAAGAGGGATATCTCGGTAACGGCATCGGTTTCTGCCACAACCGAGATATCCATCTCTTCAGACGCCAGTCCTTTTAACGATAATGGAGGCCTGCGCGGCGGATTCACCGCAAGATCAGCGTTATCGCCGGCGGGAGAGGGCCACTCTCCCGCACGGTCGGTCCTTCCTACAACCCATCTCCATAGCATAGCAGGGCGGAAGCGACGTCAAAACGTCACTTCCACCCATGCTTCTTAGGCCGCGTACAGTACACACGATGAGACATGTCCGCTCAAACATGTCCGACGGACCGTTTCCAGCGGACATGTCTCATCGGATTTTGGTCCGATGGCGTGTACACACCATCGGACGAAAATCCCCTCAGGCTGAGGACGCGGTGACGTGGCGGTGATGTTGTCGCCGCCACGTCACCACTCCAGGAAGTAAAATACTTCCACGCATGCGTTGAATCCATTCGACGCATGCGCGGAGATTTCTGTCTGCTGGTTAGTGTACTAACCAGCGGACATATCCGACGGACATGTCTCCGGCGGACAAATTTCAAAGCATGCTTTGAAATTTGTCCGCTGGGAAAACATGTCCACTAGCCCGTAGACACGATCAGAGATGTCTGCTGAAACGGTCTGTCGGACCAGTTTCAGCAGATAAATTTGATCGTGTGTACGCGGCCTTAAAGCGGATTTCCACCCTAAAGTGAAGATCCACATATCGGAACCCTTCCCCCCTCCGGTGTCACAATTGACACCTTTCAGGGGGGAGGGGGGTGCAGATGCCTGTCTAAAGACAGGTATCTGCACCCACTTCCGGCCCGCAGTCTCGGGCAAAAGTCTTTTTTTTGCGACATCCCGTCGCCCCCCCCATTGTGTGCTGGGAACTCTCGGCTCCCAGCACACAGTGGGAGCCAATCGGCGGGCGCGGCGCGAGCGCGCAGACGCGAGGGAAGGGAGTGAAGCGAGCGACTTCCTGGTTCCCCTCACGTGGGATGGAGGGGGGAACAGCAGAGAGACGCGAACGCTCGTCCTCTGCTGCGGACGCCGCTGGACTCCAGGACAGGTAAGTGTCCTAATATTAAAAGTCAGCAGCTGCAGTATCTGTAGCTGCTGGCTTTTAATATACTTTTTTAATGGGACATCCGCTTTAACCACTTCCTTACTGGGCACATATACCCCCTTCCTGACCAGGTGAAATTTCAGCTTGCGGCACTGCGTCGCTTTAACTGACAATTGCGCGGTCGTGCGATATGACTCCCAAACAAAATTGGTGTCCTTTTTTCCTCACAAATAGAGCTTTCTTTTGGTGGTATTTGGTCACCTCTGCAGTTTTTATTTTTTGCGTTATACTATATTTTTACGACAATTTGAAAAAAAATACAATATTTTTTACTTGTTGCTATAAAAAATAGCCCGATTTAAAAAAAAAAATTCAGTTTAGGCCGATACATATTCTTCTACATATTTTTGGTAAAAAAAATAAAAAAATCGCAATAAGCGACTGGTTTGCGCAAAAGTTAGAGTGCCTACAAAATAAGGGACAGAATTATTATTTTTTATTATTTATTTTTTTACTAGTAATGGCGGCGATCTGCGATTTTTATTGCGACTGCGACATCATGGCGGACACATCAGACACTTTTGACACATTTTTGGGACCATTCACATTTATACTGCAATCAGTGCTATAAATATGCACTAATTACTGTATAAATGTGACTGGCAGGGAAGGGGTTAACACTATGGGGTGAGGAAGGGGTTAATGTGTATCCTGCATTGTGTTCTAACTATGTACAAGGAACACAGATCGGTCTGCTCTCTCCCTGACAGGATGCTGTCATTGTGAGAGCCAGCAATGAGAGATGATCTCATATGTTTACATATGAGATCATCTCTCATTCGCTGCACAGATCGCATCGCAAACGGCCACTCTGATTGGCCGTTTGCGCCGATCTGTGATTGGCTGTGTCCAAGAGACACGGCCAGTACACAAGTTCCCTGCTGTGCGCTCTGGAGCGCGCGCTGGGAATAAAGAAAGGGGCTGCCGTGAAAACACGTCGGCCCGGAGATTTAGAACCACCCTGCGGCCGCATATAGTCGTACGCCCGTAGGGAAGTGGTTAAAGGCACATTTTCCTGTTGTCATTTTTTGACAATTTTTTTTTTTTATTATTGCATTTTTTGTCTAAATATGAGATCTGAGGTCTTTTTGACCCCAGATCTCATATTTAAGAGGACCTGTCATGCCTTTTTCTATTATAAGGGATGTTTACATTCCTTGTAATAGGAATAAAAGTGACCAATTTTTTTTTTTAAAACAGTGTAAAAATTAATAAAATGTATTAAAATAAATAAGAAAACAAGAAGCATAAGAATAAGAAGCGAACACATACGTGAGTAGCGCCCGCATATGAAAACGGTGTTCAAACCGCACAAGTGAGGTATCGCTGCAATCGTTAGAGCGAGAGCAATAATTCTAGCCATAGACCTCCTCTGTAACTCAAAAGATGCAACCTATCGAATTTTTTAAACGTCGAGATTTGACACCATTCCACAAAGTTTGACACCATTCCATGAGCGGGCACCATGTTGGTTATTATTTTACTCGGCTTAACATTATCTTTCACAATATAATTTTTTTTACTGTTGTCTTATTTTTTAATTCCAAAAAAGTGTGCTTGTAAGACCGCTGCACAAATACGGTGTGACAAAAAGTATTGCAATGACCGCCATTTTATTCTCTAGGGTGTTAGAAAAAAGATATATAATGTTTGGGGGTTCTAAGTCATTTTCTAGCAAAAAAAAAACAGTTTTAATCTTGTAAACACAGCGTCTGAAAAACAGGCAAGGTCCTTAAGTGGTTAAAAGCATACATAAAATGGGGCAATCTGACAGTCTTCTCTACCCTTACATGGTCATAGGATATGAATGTATGTGCAGTATAACATGTAAATATCAGCTATGGGAAAGACCATGTGTCATTTCCTAACATCTAATTGCCTCTGAATGTCTAAAACTGAGCACATATGAATATTGAAGCAAGTGGAACTAGTAATATATTGTATATATGTTTTAACCTTACGTGCACAACTGCTAAGAAATATGCATGTGCAATACTTCCAATCAATTATCCCTCACCGTGATCACAGTACTCCCCCTGACAATGTCTTTGCTCAGGCTCCATCCAGGGTCATGATCTACTCCATGGACTGAGATGCTGTCTCAGGCCGCGTACACATGATCAGACCGGTCCGATGAAACTGGTCTTAAGACCAGTTTCATCTGACCAATTCGATGGTATGTACGGCCCATCGGACCGTTGTCCGTCGGACCAAAGTTTTAAAACTTGCTTTAAAATCTGTCCGACGGACACCTGTCCATCGGACCAAAACGATGCTCAGAATCAAGTCGACGCATGCTTGGAAGCATTGAACTTAGTTTTTTCAGCACGTCGTTTTTGGTCCGATGGTGTGTACGCACATCAGACCATCAGGCCACTTCAACGTGGTCCGATGAAAACGGTCCGTCGGACCATTCTCATCGGACCAGTCTGATCGTGTGTAGGTGGCCTCAGGGATAGGATAACAAAGTCATGTAATGTGGTGTTTGTGGGTGTTCTTGGCTGTGTTCATAATTGTCTGTCATAGGTCAGCCCTCTACTGCATCTATAAACTTTTGTATATTTCTACAAAGTTACAATGTTCCAATCTGATTACTGCATGCTTCCTCCTGCCTGCAGCCGACTGATTATTGCAGCCTAATTCAAGTCACTGAAATTGAGCTTAATTAAAGTTTTTAAAGGATGAAATGTGGAGTTTTTGGTCTTTGCTGTATATTGTGACCCCATGTAGTATTTTGGGCATCTATGGGTAAATACAAGGTAACTCACTCTATATACGGTATATTTTTTTTTGGACAGTCACCCTTGTAACCATCAACGATTGCAGACTATAATTGTTATAAATGGGATTAACAACCTTATATGCCCCTATTCTTCTCTTTATTCAGATCCTAAAATGGATGGGTTGTGAGTACTACAAGAGTGTGCCAGGAAGTTATTCTATTTTGACTATGGACCCATTCTCTTTGAGAGCTATTATACCCTTGTAAACAATTGATATTGCATGCACATCATTTTCACAGGATATGTAACACCTAAAAAGAAGATACCAATATTCCATCATTAAATCTCCACACACTGCACTACAGTGGGATTTTTTTTAGGTACCTATTAAACAAAACCAAATGTACAAAATTCATAAATGTATTTGTCTACTCATAAATGTATTTAAAAAAAAACACACATAAGAAGCTGGTACAGCACTTAACACAAAATTAAAGTTGTTGCATATCCCCTTTAACTCGTTATCCCTGCTGCATAGTATCATATACTTAAAATGTACAAAACCATCCAAACAGATCTTCCATATCGGCAAAAAGGGAAATAAGGAATTGATCTTGACGCATTTCATAAGCCAATTTAGCCACTTCCTCAGGACACTAACGGAGCGTGTATGTTTTGCAATGTAACATCAAGACTGAGCTAGCCATAATGTAAACCAGCATATGGATGGCATCTTTCCCAAGGATGCCCAAGGTGGATCAAACTAACCTTACAGAATACCAAGGACAGCTACAATGTTATCAAAAATTATAAGGTATTGGTAGCAAATAAAACTGTCTCAAATTTATTCTAGTAGACCACTCCACTGTTTGGCCACATTTTCTATGTAATCATCTCCACAAACTATAGTCAATAGTTCACATAGGATGGTAGTGGTCGAACCTGGATGTGCACTATCCTCGCAGGTCACAATTGTTACATCGCTGTAGATGTTCTCCTATACTTCTTGATAAAGAAGTTTAGATACTTGATAAATACTTCTTCCACTACCCCCTCCCTTTAGGATGTAAGGTCTACGAGCAGGGCCCTCCTGTAACTTTCGTATCGAATTGTACTGTAATTGTGTTGTCCCCCTATACATTTTAAAGCACTGCGTAAACTGTTGGCGCTATATACATTGTGTATAATAATAATAATATTAATAATAATAAAGCAAATTGAGTTCTGAGAAAAGTATTGAATATGATCCCCAATATACTGTTAATTACCAGCTACTTCTGAAAGAACAATCTGTTCTAAATTATAAGGCTATTTGTGTGTTTTAGCGGATGGTAAAAAGTAGACATATGGGAATATATGTACTTACCTGTAATTAAACTAATAACTACTATATACTTTTCAGGATATTTTTTATGTGATTTTAGAACAATTATAATAAAAATGGTTTTATAGATGTTATATTATTTCTCATGTAGTATATGGACACTTAGAAAGGCTATGACTCAATATTCTCTTGTTGCATTTGTTGCTAAACTGTCCTATTTTTTTCTCTAAGTATTTTATTCTGTTTATTGCTATATATGCCCCTCATTCTTTCAGTAGTGTATTGTTTTTTCAAGGCACATAAAAACAAGCTTTAAAAGCCCTACTTTTACATAGGCCCACATTGCCCAGTGCTGTATCCTTGATGTATAACATTATAAGAACCATTCTCAATGATTTTATCCGTTCTGGGTCAAGGCACACATGCTGTTTAAGAGCAACTGTATGCAATTAACTGGGGCCTTGACTTTGTTTTGCTTCAAAGAGTATTTCAAGCTTTAATGATGAAACGTGTGCTTTAAAAAGGTCATGAAAATCTTGCAGTAACGGCAAAACAATGGTCCACAGAACTTGAGTAAGTAAACATTCATGTATGAAGAAAAAAATGTTTGGAGAGAGCTTTTAGAATGCCTCTGTGTAGCCCAGCTGCTATCAAAACGAGTTAGTTTGACACAGATGTCTAAGAAAAATATAGAACTTAATGAAGAATCCTTCATTGTGACATTTTCATATTGTAATGCCGCGTACACACGGTCGTTTTTTGCGATGAAAAAAAACGAAGTTTTTTGTGAAGTAAAAAACGACGTTTTTGAAACGTCACTTTCAAAGACGATGTTGCATACACACCATCGTTTTTTTTCACAAAAAACGAGGTTACGTTCACCACACTTTTCCATTGAAGCTCGCTTCATAACTAGCTTCTGGGCATGCGCGGGTTGAAAAACGTCGTTTTAAAAGACGTTTTTGCTACACACAGTGACTTTTTTTGAAACAAAAAACGACGTTTTGAAAAACGACACAAAAAATTCAAGCATGTTGGAATTTTTTTTTGGTCGTTTTTTTTAAGACAAAAAACGACGTTTTGCCCACACACGATCAATTTAAATGACGTTTTAAAAAACGTCGTTTTTTTTCATCGCAAAAAACGACCGTGTGTACGCGGCATAAGAGTATTGCCTACTTCAGAAATTGTACATTCACAATGTTGAGTTAATCAAATAATAATATATGTTTTATGGTACATTTGTAAGTTCAAGTATATCAATTTAGTTTTTTAAGCAAAGAGTTAAACTTGAGGTATACTCTTAGGCCGCGTACACACGATCGGTCAAAACCGAAGAAAACGGACTGAAGGACCGTTTTATCGGTCCAAACCGATCTTGTGTGGGCCCCATCGGTCTGTTATCCTTCGGTCAAAAAAAAAGAGAACTTGCTTTAAAATTTGACCGATGGACGCCTGACCGATGGGTCAAAACCGATCGTTGGTATGCAAAAGCATTGGTTAAAAGGTCGCGCATGCTCAGAATCAAGTCGACGCGTGCTTGGAAGCATTGAACTTGTTTTTTTTCAGCACGTCGTTGTGTTAAAACACATAAAAGTCACGCGTTCTAATCGTTTTTTTAACCGATGGTGTGTAGGCACATTAGACCATCAGTCAACTTCATCAGTTAACTGATTAAAATAGTCCTTCGGACCGTTCTCATCGGATGGACTGATCGTGTGTACACGGCCTTAGGGGCCTGTTTATTAAGACTGACAGAATAATTGCTTTTCATTTAGATAAAACATAAAGAAAACCACAGCAGGCCCTAGCAGTTTATGATTGATGCATCCTTGGTATTCTCCATAAGACTTTTGCTTGTCTGCGTACAACCTTTTTTGTAATTTTACTCTAAGCTTGAATATTGTACTAGAACTTCAAACAAGGAGTTTGATGCAAGCTGGATCATTTTAATTATTAACAATAAAATATGTCTCTGATCCTCCTGAATACAATATATTGATTTATACCACAGTTGTTTATGTCAGAAGTAGGATTCAAAACCATAATGTATTCCTAGGCAGATGGACTTGGACTTTCCGAAAGCTAAATGTATGTGCTTACACTGAAGGAGAACAACATTGTTCACATCTAGGCCAACCATTCTGGTTTTAAGTACATAAACCACATTATGCTTTCTTACACATTTAAGCACATTTAAGCAAATACTTTCACACTAATAACACAACGTTGGCACTACTATGTAGTGACGAAAAAAAATACTGTTGGAATTACGCATCCATTACAGGCATACTGCTGGCACTATAGAGCCTTTTGCAGTAACAATTCCTGTTTCTATGTTGTACTCAGGAGAATTAATTCATGATACCAAGTGAAAATTACTTTTTAGAGGGCAGCATGGTACGGGTGGCAAGAACAAAGGTGCTCATCTCTTGTACTAAAATACTCAGATTTCACTGAAGCCCACCTCATTTCCTGTCTGGGACATAATTCCGAGCCCACTTCTTTCATTCACTGGATTTCAGTTATTTCAGTCATGGAGGTTTAGCATCAGATGTGGGTGTTATCACAACTTCCGTTTTCAACAGGCTATGTACATCCCACCAGCTATGGCTTTCCTGCAATGTATAGCAAAACCTAGAGCCCTGATGATGATGTAACTGGTATCCACATAAGGCATGTAATAAAAACGGGTTTTATTTTATAATTAAACTAGCATGTTGATGAGGGGATAAGGAGGTACCAGGGATGGCAAATACTGTATAAGCTGATTTACTTTAGACGTTTGTACTTGCTGTTGACTGGAGTGCATTGCTTGATGTATTAGAATCCCAATGCTTGGCCACCAACACAGTAGTCACAGGAGGCCTACAACATTTAAAATAATATTTAAGTGGTTGTAGACTCTTAGGCCGCGTACACATGATGAGACATGTCCGTGGCCTTACATATACCCAATGAAGTGTGATACACAGAGGTGAAACAAATCCAGCTACATAAATTATGCTTGTTTATCTGCTGTCTTCTCGACTCTACATCCATTCAAAGTGCAGAATGTATACAGCTTGTCTGAGCATTTAGAAAGCAGGGGGCGGAAAGTTGAAGTTACACTCTGCAGAGATCGGTGAGAAGAGCTCAGAGCTGATTGGAGGGAAGGCACACCCCCCACACTCACTTCGCACAGCACATAGGAACAGAGCTAAGGCTTTCAATTGCAGGCTGTGTGCTGGAGCTCCTACCTTGTCACATTTTTTCTCTTGGGGTCGGGAAAACCTGTCAGAAGTGCCTTGTGCAGATAACAGAACAAGGAGGGAGCAGACAAAAATTACATTTAGTGCTCTGGATTGAGACTAGTACAAACTATTTCATATCAGAGGTTTACCACCACTTTAAGGTTGTAACTAACCTGAAAAGCAAGGAAGGAGACAAGCAGTTTATATGAGAGATCTTTCTTTCGATCCCCCTGGGAGGCTACTGATTGGAAAGTGGATCTGATCGAATGTGGAAGAGATGAGACCATAGCTAAAAGAAAGAAAGGAATAGTTTTGAGTCTTTCTGACTCATGTATGAGGTGAGCAGGTATAACGGCTGGTGAAAGTGTGCACATTATCTGCTGAAGACACAATTTGCACAGTGGTGGATGATATATGAATTGAGAAATCACAATAATTGAGAAGTCACAATAATTCAACATAGAAAAGTTTCAGCATATGATCTTAAATTGAACACATTATTATATAGATTTATTTATTTATTTGAATATAATTTGATATCACTGGATATTTCACATAAGCACTGTACTTATATTTTTCATTTTATTTTATAAGTTATATGGTGAGGTGAATTCACTGGAAGCGTACAGCAGCTGTGGAGTACTAATTAGTATACTTTATAGTTTATTTATAGCATATAACACTTTAGGTAGGTGGCTAATTGTCCTTTATCACGATTAAGTACTAGTGTTATAATTACAGGAAGGTGAGAGGGCCTTAAGCCGATCATACTTGGATCAAAAGGAACGGCCAAATTTCGATCTATGTATCGGCTAGCTGGTTGTACCTTTACCACACCTTTAAATCTCCTTGGGGTTTTAGTAGTGAAATCGTTTCGCTTGAGCTTCCAGGTCTGTACACCCTCTACAAAAATAAGAAGAGGTTCTATGGAAAATATAGCAGAAAGAAAAATCTGAAAAATAAAAAGGGCAAATATTATGTATCTTAGACAACAATATATTAAGCAAAAGTATTAGATTATATTAGAAAAATAAAAGGGCAGGAATTACTTACGTTAAAATATTTTACATGTTTAACATTATATTAGAAAAATAAAAGGACAAGTATTATGTATGTAGCGCTACCCCATTCAGGAGCCGCTGGTTACATTGGGATCAGCGAATTAAGTTACCTCTGTGGTGTCTAGGGGTAGATATAGTGAGCAAAGCAGTAACGAATGTCCAACCTGTAGCTGAAGTTTTCTGAATGCTTTATTTCTCTGGTCCAACACGACCAACACATCAACATGAGGTAGATAGTAAAAGGTTGATGAAGGAAGAGTAACTTCGCAGAGTCAGGCTTGGATAGAGAAGGCAGTCCTGCCTTCTGTTTTTAAATCAGTCACATCGGCACTCCAGCCGGAGTGGGTGTGGTGCACCCGGACAGGCCTCTCACACAGACCTGCCACCGACTTGGCTCTAGAAGATTAGTAGAGGCCTCTGCCACAGGTCCAATACATAGGAGCAATAGAGCATATCCTCTCAGTTCTGTCCTCTTGAGAAGCGGAACCCTCAGTAAGTCACTGAGGTTCCCCAGTAACTTCAGTATCTCTGAGCCATGAGGGCCCGGAACCAGAAACCTGCGAAGAGCCCCGAAAAATGGCGTCTGCCACACATATACCCCTCCCCAGCATGCCCCGCGAGGGAAACGCTCCTCCAATTGGCTGCCTGAACCCCTCTAGTGCCACCTGCCACCCAGAGATGGGACCACATCCCTGGAGCGCAGAATAACCCACAGGACAATTCAGAACTGACAGCTGCCAAACCTGAACAAATCAACCTGGATGAGAGCAAGTAAGTCTTTCATCATACTAATTTTAGCGTAACACCCTTTCTGAAAGTAAGGGGGCGCTACATGTATAATATAGAACACTATTTATGTAAATAAATATATTTATATACTCTTATATTTGCATACCAGTGTTTGTCTCAGTAATGTATAGTCTTACTAAATGAATAGTGAAGATGAGGAGTTATGCAGACAAAGGCTAAAAAGAGATAGCTAAGGAATGTTGTCTACATGCATGGTATCCTAAGCATCTCTACTTCTGACGGAGAGAGGGCAGCTGCCACAAGATTATTGCTGGCTGTCTTTATTGCATGATCTCCTGCTAAGTTTAAATAATTACAGCTTTTTGCTGGTTGTAGGACTTGAATAGTTTGCTGACAGCAGACACTTACTTAAGCAACCAGCAAGACATTTGTGTGTTCCTATTTATCCTATATATTTACCAGCTCAAGTAACGCTGGCCTAATTTAGTGGTATAGCCTGGTTGTTAGAGCAAAGTCACACTGGTTTTTAAACACTTTTTAATTAGGAATTGCAGCCAGTTCTGTATGCTAAGATCAAAACTCTAGTACCAGCTCTGTTTAGGTATTTATCTGATTCTCTGCTCCCATAGGTGTGAGGGAGAGCCACCCACTCAAAAAGAACTCCGGATTAGGAGTGTTGTCTTTTGGTGTTCATAGTTATGATGCCTCATATCATAATCACAGTCTTTTAAGCATTTATTTGTGTTATTGATTGAGTTTAGGTTAGTGTTGTAGATTGGGTTAAGCGTTTATTAACCATTAACCACTTAACCCCCGGACCATATTGCTGCCCAATGACCAGAGCACTTTTTGTGATTCGGCACTGCGTCGCTTTAACTGACAATTGCGCAGTCGTGCGACATGGCTCCCAAACAAAATTGGCGTCCTTTTTTCCCCACAAATAGAGCTTTCTTTTGGTGGTATTTGATCATCTCTGCAGTTTTTATTTTTTGCTCTATAAACAAAAATAGAGCGACAATTTTGAAAAAAATGCAATATTTTTTACATTTTGCTATAATAAATATCCCCCAAAAATATATATAAAAAAAATTTCCCTCAGTTTAGGCCGATACGTATTAGGCCGTAGCGTTTATTGATTGGTATGCGCAAAAGTTATAGCGTTTACAAAATAGGGGGTAGTTTTATGGCATTTTTATTAGTATTTTTTTTTTTTTACTAGTAATGGCGGCGATCAGCGTTTTTTTCAGTACTGCGACATTATGGCGGACACTTCGGACACTTTTGACACATTTTTGGGACAATTGGCATTTTTATAGCGATCAGTGCTATAAAAATGCATTGGATTACTATAAAAATGCCATTGGCAGTGAAGGGGTTAATACTAGGGGCGGGGAAGGGGTTAAGTGTGTTCCTGGGGAAATCACTGATCTTCTGTTCATACATTGTATGAACAGAAGATCAGTGTTTCCCCCGCTGACAGGACCAGGAGCGCTCTGTACCGAGCGATCGTACCCGCCCGGCATGCGCGCGGGACTCGGGGGCGAGGGCGCACGCGCCCCCTAGTGGCCGCAAAGTAGCCGACGTAGAGCTACGGGCTCTCGCCCAGGCGTGCCGACTTCCCGCAGTAATATGACGGCGGGTGGTCGGTAACTAGTTAAAGATCAAGTGGGCTGTGGTTGGACGAGAGCTGGTCATACCCCAGTAGAATTCATTTTTTTTGTTAAATTGTCTAATGGTTTGTGGGGTTGAAGTATATGTCAATGGAATTTGAACACTGAGTGAGTGAGTAACTTGTATAGCGCTACAAATGCAAACTAAATCGCCTCAAGGTGCTGTATCCAATGTGGTCGTCCAGCCACGCTTCAGAATAGTGTCTAAAGTTTTTTTCTGAAGGCCCGATGGTTCACTTCCATCCGAATGTCTGTAGGTAGAGCGTTCCATAGCCGTGGTCCTTGGACTGCAAATCTTCATTCGCCTTTAGATTTGTAGCCGGACTTGGGGATGTGGAGGAGGTTCTGATTAGTTGATCGTAGGGCAAGATTTGGAGTGTAGTATTGCGGCGCATTTCCTTGCGTGCATTTGTGGGTGAGACAGAGGGTCTTGAATGTCACCCACATTGGAAAAAAAATCTCAAACAAATGAAGTTTTAACTGTGAATGGTGTTTTATTGAGGAATATTATACATATTGTAATGCGCATGTGCTAGGCACAAAATAAATCTGTTTGATGTGATTCAAATAGCAGGTCTGGACAAAATATAAAAAGCTTTTGAATGAAGTTAGCTAACAGAAGGATGGCAAGATCAAATTCTTTGGCTAATCTTCTATTGTAAAGTGCAGCACAAACTGTTGGCCCTATATAAATCCTGCATAATTATAATAATCATTTTCAGAATTTCTTCTAATAATCATTAGTAGAAATTTCTACAGGTGTATGGCCAGCTTTCATTTCTTTTCAACTAATATGAACAAGTTTCAGGGTTTAGATTAATGGCTAAATGTTAAGATCTGGTTAAGTAATAGATTTTATTTTAGCGGTCGGGCACGATCATCGCCAGCCACACTTGATCGCCTGCACAAGTGCGAGCATGGAGATTTGTGTGTAAAAACACACAAATCTCTGTGATTTCAGAGGAGATAAGCCATATCGTTTCTTTCTACAAAGTAAGAAAAACGATATGGCTTCTCTCCTATTCACTCAGATCCCCACACAGTTAGAACATGCTGAGGGAACACACATTTAACCCCTTGATCGTTCCCTGCCAGTGACATTTACACAGTAATCATTTTTTATAGCACCTACCGCTGTATAAATGCCAATGGTCCCAAAAAAGTGTCAAAAGTCTCTGATCTGTCTGTTGCATTGTCGGAGTACTGCTAAAAATCGCAGATTACCGCCATTACTAGTAAAAATAAATAAATAATAAAAATGCCAAAAATCTTTCCCATAGTTCGCTATAACCTTTGCGCAAACCAATTTTTACCAAAAATATTTAGAAGAATATATATTGGCCTAAACTGCGGGGGGGGGGGGGGGAAATGTTTTTTTTTTTTAAAAAAAACTTTGGGGATATTTATTATAGTAAAAAGTTAAAAATATATTTTTTTTTGTCAAAATTGTTGCTCTTTATTTGTTTTTGTATAGCGCAAAAAATAAAAATCACAGAGGTGATCTAATACCACCAAAAGAAAGCTCTATTTGTGGAAAAAATGCAAATTTAGTTTGGGTACAGCGTCAAAATTGTCAGTTAAAGCAACGCAGTGCCAAATTGTAAGAAGTGCTCTGGTCAGGAAGGGGGTTAAATCTTCTGGGGCTGAAGCGGTTAAGGCTTGCACTTTGTGCAGTATAGTATTTAATGTAATCTGTGCCCAGTCTTGCCACGAAGAGTTAATCCAGCTCTGAGCAGTCCTCTTGTTTCAGTGAGATAAAAACTGACACACACAGAAATAGTAGTCAGTTCTTCCCCCTTGCTGTGAGTGACATGTGATTTACATATCTCATGCAGGAGCCTGAGAGAGGCATTTTGTGTACATCAGATCCCTTCCTCCTTCAGCTCTCCCAGCATTGGAAATTCCACACCTCAGCATGATTGGGCATGCGGAAGTCATGTGGTGACTGTTCTGGGTTTGGACTGGATGTTAGTGATCATAGCAGAAGTTCAGTGAAAGAAATACACAGGGAAAAATGCATGTTGACAAGGGGAGTGTAGAGGTGGGCGGGGAGTCTGCTGACATCACGACTCCACCCACCGAGCTCTGGACAACAGACTCACCCACAGAATCTGCAGTATTTCAGGTCTCATAACAGAGGGGAGACATTTGACAGGTAAGGATACATGCAGGAGGCATCTATATCCCTATAGATAACCACTATGCCAGTAGTTTAGAAACGATGAGAGTGGGTTTACATCCACTTTAAAGGGGTTGTAAAGGTTTTTATTTTATTTTCTAAATAGGTTCCTTTAAGCTAGTGCATTTTGGTTCACTTACCCTTTCCTTCGATTTCCCTTCTAAATGTTTTTTTTTCTTTGTCTGAATTTCTCACTTCCTGTTTCTCCTCAGTAAGCTTGCCCCCATCTTCCATAGTCAGCCAGAACAGCTTACTGAGGAGGAACAGGAAGGGAGAAATTCAGACAAAGAAAACAAAGAAAAAAACATTTAGATGGGAAATCTAAGGAAAAGGTAAGTGAACCAACAATTCACTAGCTTAAAGGGGTTGTAAAGGTTTTTGTTTTTTTTCTAAAAAGTTCTTCTAAGCTAGTGCATTGTTGGTTCACTTACCCTTTTCTTCAATTTCCCTTCTAAATGTTTTTTTTCTTTGTCTGAATTTCTCACTTTCTGTTCCTCCTCAGTAAGCTGTTCTAAATGACTTTCCACTGCTCGGATGATGGTGGAAAGCTTACTGAGGAGAAACCGGAAGTGAGATATTCAAACAAAGAACAAAACATTTAGAAGGGAAATCGAAGGAAAAGGTAAGTGAACCAACAATGCACTAGCTTAAAGGATATAACAACAAGAACCTGGGGAATGCCCAGGGAATAACCAAGCCTACTTACCGACCAGCTAGCAGAACAACCAATTAACCTGTCTAACAATGTGCGTTAAAAACAGGGGTTTTGTCCGCACGCATTTGCAAACGCATGCGTGAGCCACAGAGCCGCGCCAAGGCACCCCATGATTCTGTGGTCCTAACACTAACAGTGAGTGTCCTCACAATGGAGGCACATGCATTTTAATGGATAGGTAGGGGCAGGTGGACTGAAGGGGAGCCACCCCTCCTTAAAGGTACAGAAGCACACCAAGCACCTAGCTTAAAGGAACCTATTTAGAAAATAAAAAACAAACCTCTTTAATGCACCACAGTATATTTTAACAAACATTACAGTTTTTTTCAGTATACTACAACACACGGATGGTTCACATTTGTGCATTGCAGTGTGCTAAAATGCAATTTTGGTGTGCTAGTTGCATTAGGGTGCTTTTCCAAGTGAGTGCCACAACACAATTCATGTGGCTTCATGGATTACAGTGCCTTGCCATAAAATGCACAACTTGTTACTGCAACGCACTAGTGTGAATTAGCCCTTAGGGTCATGTTATTAATTAAGGATCAATGTAATTTTTGGAAGAACTTCAATTAAGCCTTGTATTCAGTGCCAGAATCTGCTTGCCAAGGTTCTTAACGTACACAGAAAACACTACTTTCTAAATTAAACTGAAAAATGCTGAATAATTTGTATTACATGATATGTGGTAGTAGACCTATGAACCTTTTAGTTTTCTTCATACTTACAGTATCTAACTATTGTTTTTAATAATGTAAAAATATTTGAACTTGGCACACTATGTCAAAACACTCCATAGAAGTGGTAGTACTTCTAAACATCCAGCGTTTTTAAGATACATTATTTTGCTATTATTTACTAGAAATGTGTTTGCAAACTCAGAAACATAATGGGCTAGATTCTTAAAAAATGGCGTATCCGGCGGCGTAGCGTATCGTATCGCATTTACACTACGTCTACGCAAATTACTGGAGCAAGTGCCGTATTCTCAAAGCACTTGCTCCGTAATTTTCGGCGGTGTAGCGTAAATGCGGCGTCGTAAGGCCGCGTAATTCAAATACTGAAGGAGGGGGCGTGCTGTATTTAAATGAAGCGCGCCCCCGCGTCAAACGAAGTGCGCATGCGCCGGCCGGGAAAAAAGCCCAGTGCGCATGCTCCAGCTCACGTCGGAAAGCGTCGTTGAAACCAACGTCAAAACGACGTGTTCGTCACTTACGCAATTCCCTATTCGCAAACGACTTAGTAAAACAACGTAACCGTCGGAAAAAGACGACGCTGACCCGACGCCATACTTAACATGGCAACGACGGCACTTCAGAAACATACCCCTCATAAAGCAGGGGTAACCTTATGCGTACGCAACCTACGTAAACTACGTTGCGGCTTTTGCAAAAACGTTCGGAAATCGGCGTATTAGGCTCATTTGCATAGGCAAATGAGAAAACAACGTAAAGGCCACCTAGCGGCCGGCGTTGTCATTACATCTAAGATCCGACGGTGTAATTGTTTTACACCTGTCAGATCTTTAGTGTATCTATGCATAAGTGATTCTAAGAATCACTCGCATAGATACCAATTGATAAAAACTGCGATACGACGGTGTATCTGAGATACACCGTCGTATCTCTTTTGAGAATCTGGCCCAATATATTCAGAACATATATACCTGAAAAGACAGTACATTTCTATTATTTTGGATAGTGTTTATAATGAATTCAACAAATTGGACCTGATTTTGTGATGATATTTTAGCTAAACAAGTTCTAAACTCTTTAAAAAAAAAATATATATATATATATATATATATTTATGGTCGTGGCCCTCTGACTGAGAGTGATGTGGATCACATAAACACGCGACAAGACTTACAACATAAATAGACCTGAAGTGTGCCTTGGTGGTCTGGTCAGTATGCCAAGAAAAGGGGGCATACCCAAAGTAAGTAATGGGTAGTTAATTGAAGAAGGATATGCTGAGAAGTGCCCTGAAAAAGGGAAGGATGGGAGGGTGTCGAATGCGATTGAATGCGCAGACTCACAGACATGAGGTGAGCTGGGAAGAGTCGGCCCAGTGACGTGTAGTACTGCACACTGAACCGACAAAGAGCATGTGTGAGTGGGCTGCTTAAATACCCTCCGGGCTCCTCCCATAAACTCAGGCCACCATACTGGCCTTCTTATGTATATAAAACATCCTTGAAAGCAGGGACTGATTTGTGGCATATGCAAGAACCTGTAATATTAATAATATATGAGGTGGTATCAAAAAGTTTTGAGACCAACGCTGTTTACAAAAAAGTACTTTATTTATCTACGTTTACACACTATCACCTTCAAAATAGTCCCCTTGCACAGCAATACAGCTCCCGGCTTCTGGTATGTAACCTGGAAGTCTTCTTTCCAAACCTTTTAAAGGATCAGTAAAGGAAAACATTTTTAATGCTAAATAGCTTGCTTTACCTTATAGCAGTCCTGCTTTCATGTCCTCCATGTCCGTTTTTGCTTAGAAGCTGCTGCAATCCCTTGCTGAACTCCACACTTCCTGCTTGTCTGGCTCCTTATGAAAAAACTCATTGTAGCTTTTCATTGTGGTCCATGATCAAGAAGATGTGATTACTATGGGCCAGATTCAGGTAGGACAGCGGTTCTTTATTTCGGAGTAAAGTAAGTCATTTACGTTACTCCGCCGAAACTTTAAGAGCAAGTACTGTTATTCACATAGCACTTGCTCCTAAATTTGCGGTGGCGTAGCGAAAATGAGCCGGCGGAATTCAAATTTGGCGGGTAGGGGGCGTGTATTATTTAAACTAGGCGCGATCCCGCAGCGAACGTACTGCGCATGCGTCGACTGTCAGTGCGCATGCTCCAAATTCTGTCAGTGAACGTCAATGACGTCAATCCCCATTCACGGACGTTTTACGCAAACGACGCTAACATTTTTAAATTCGACACGATGACGACGGCCATACTTAACATAGGATACTCCACCTAGGGGGCATGTTTTTCTTTACGCCGCGTATCGCTTACGGAAACGTCGGAAAGTCACTGCGTCGGGCCTGCGTACGATCGTGAATTTCCGTCTCTCGCTGATTAACATATTCTCGGCGTTAATCAGCGGGAACGTCCCGAGCGCCATTTTTAAAATTGCAGTTCTGATACGACGGCGAAATACAATTACGCCGCTCGTATAGGAACTCCAACCCGGCGTATCTTGTTTTCTGCTTACAGAAAACAGAAACGCCAGCTCAAAGTGAGAGTTATGCTGGCGTATCACTGATACTCCAGCCTAACTCTACCTGAATCTGGCCCTATGTGTATAAAACTCCTCAGAACCTCCTTTAAGCACCTTCTGCTGTTTGCACTAGATATCCGCAATGGTGTCAAAACAGCGAACTTTGAGTTGGATCTTCAACTCATTGCAGCATCACCATAAACTTGCTGATTTATGTCAAACGTCTCTGTGGCAGATTTGCCCAGGTTTTAAGCAGAATTTCATGTTTGCTCTTTGTTCTAACTTGCTGTCCATGCTAAAATAGCAGAAGTGGTAATGCACATGGTCAGAATAGCACCAGTTACACAGCTCCCGATGTACACTGGATGATGTCTTTTGGCACACAGACTTATGAAGGTCGGTGCTCCCTGTGACTGGGTGCAACCTTGTGCTGCCATCTATTGGCATGTCACAAACCCAGTCTCAAAACCTTTTGTTACCACCTTGTATGAATAAAAAGACAAAGTAATAACTGTAAGCGTAAATACTTATGTACATGTAAAAATATGACAGGCAATGTATGAACAATAACCGCTCATAAGTCCATAAAGGAAACAGTTCTTAAAGTGAGGTGAGAGGCGGCAGCTGTCCTCAGAGAAAAGCCAACTCTGTAAACAAGATGGGAGAGGGAGGAACGCAGGAAGCACCACCTGAGTGTAGTATGTTAATATACAATTTATTCAGCAATGGGTAGGTAGGTAACATAAAAACAGGCTCATGTGATATTGTCCGGCATCTGAATGTCCACAAGCGCCCACGGGTCTGGCTGGTGTTGTGATATCCATCCTGTGGCCACCAGGAAGTCGGCCTGTGCCAGCATGGAAGGCAGGGAAATGATGTCACCGGAAGCAGAGAGACATCAAGGGAGGAACGGCTAGGTATACAAGGCTACATGCTCGGAGAATCAGCTCCTTCTACTGGCCACTTGTGGACGCTCGTGGACGTTTGGACACCAGACTACATCTACATCACATCCCCACACAGATGAGCCTGTTTTTGTCTTACCTTCTGTAAGTGCATTACTTACCATTGCTGAATAAATTGTATATTAACATACTACACTCAGGTGGTGCTTCCTGTGTTCCTCCCTCTCCCTTTGAATAAAAAGCGTTATAGGGGTTATATAGATCAGTCCTTTAAAATAAACTCAACTTTAAATGCATTGTAGGTCATAAACCTAGCTGTGCCGTCTGACAGAAGTTTGGCTGAACAGTCTTAGACCCATTCACACAGCCAAATATTCCATGGCATGACAAGTATCATGCAGGAAACTGGAGCCAGGAGTTCAGGAGTGTGTGGACAGCTACGGCCAGGAAACCTGTACAAAGCAAAGACAAGCTGGCAGCGACCACAGCTGTCTGCTGGTGTTTGTAAGATCACACAGAAGACAATTACCTGTGGCTGCAGACAGTTGATCTTTGCGGGATGCAAGCTACTGGGGGCAACCATCCTGTCCCAGGGTAATTACTGGTACTTCATATGTGACAAAACTAACAATTTAGATCATGTTGCTTAATCTAGCATCAAGTAGATGACGCTCAGTATGTAATGCATGTTTGCAGCATCTTTGTGTGACACCATAGCTCAGTGCTGACCCCATGGTACATGCTACCGTTCAGGTCAACTGATGCTGCTTTTGCAAAGTCAGCAATGCATTGATCATATTGCACACACCAAGTGGTTTGTTTTTTATTAGCACAGCATACATTCAGCAATAAACAGTGCATCTGCCTATTCCATTCAGTGGTTCTGTG
This sequence comes from Rana kukunoris, assembly GCA_029574335.1. Lineage (NCBI taxonomy): Eukaryota > Metazoa > Chordata > Amphibia > Anura > Ranidae > Rana > Rana kukunoris. Next base: position 227,239,421 of record CM056053.1, on the reverse strand, counting down.
CAGACTTTCCAGCTGTTTTATTGCAGTGGATCATTTTTTCTGAGCAGAAAAGCTGTCAGGAAACTTAAGACATTTACATGCTGGACTTATTTAACTTTTCTTAGCCTTGAATTTCTTTTGAGTGTCACATTTCACAGCTTTGATGGCTGTATATGTTGAACCTTTAAGAAATGACAATATATTGTCTACTAGTAGGGATTTAATGCTGTGAAAACAATAACTCCTTAATATCGCTCCTGAATAGACTCAAAACCCATCTATTCTGAAGGCAAAAATACACTAGGGAATGGATTCTAAGCGCCCTGAGGCGATTCAATTCGCATGTGTTGCGCTATATAAATTTCACTCACTCATCGCACACTCTACCAGAGATTAAACTACATGTATAAGAAAAACAAGATGAAGATGTCTCGTAGGTTCTATCAATTCCCATCAACACTTTCCTGGAGCTGCCTGGATCTATAAGTGGTAGTTTGAATAAGCCCACCCACCGTTTTAGCAAAAAATAAATCTAAAATGAAATATGAATACTATGACAATAATTATGTTTCCATACAGCATTGAGAATAACACATCTTTTGTAGTAAAGTGTATGACTTTATTTGGCTATTTGCTGTTCAGCTTTTATCCCTCCATATAGTGAACCCCAAGTCCCCACCCAGTTCTGTACTGGACCAAAGACTGATTGCAGCAGATCTGTAAAGATGTATTGAGATTTCCAGAGATGGAGATTCTACCAGATTTACTTATAGCATGACTTTCTTTTGTAGAGCTGAATATGAGGGAGTCTGAAGTACGACGAGTGTGTGATGAATCAACGTGTAAATATGAAGGAGTGTGCAAAGAAGATGGTGGTATACTGAAGTGTGCCTGCCAGTTTGAGGTAAGGTAATGATTTTATGATTAAATGGGCATGTACAGAAGGTTGTGCTCCAGGGACAGCCTGAGTTTACTATTCATTTTGGTTTCTTTTATAGGCTGTTTTTACCTGGTGATCTGCCAGTAACACACCTCCTGTATAGAGTGCCCCACACTCTGGATGAAGGAGCACAGGGTGCACAGCAGACAACAGCATTGTCAGTCTGGGGTAGAGGGGAATGATCTATGTATTAGCAGATTTAAATAAACTAACAAATTGAAGCCAAACTCCAGCTAATACTTTAGAAGCAGTTGCAGCAAACAGTTGTTTCCTAAAGGGTTTGCATAAATAAATAAAAGCTTATCATTGTAAGCACCTCTGATGCATTCTGCTGGAGAGCTTGTTTCAGTTGATTCACCAACTTAAAAAAGAAGAAAGCAGGCAAAAAAAATAAAACAAATGCAGCCATCACATCAAAGAATTGGTAAGCTGCAATGTAATAAATGTTTGCTTTTGGGTTTAATCTTACTTTGAAGTAGTAGTAAAGCCTCTCATTCTTTAACACATTGAGCACAATAAAAATAATATTCCCCACTTCCTTGGGCTCTCTAAGGCACACAATTGTTGCTTCCCATAAATCTTAGATGCTATGTTAGCGGACTGAGAGAACTTCACACTGGGCCTCAGATTACATATGCCTATTCACTTATATATAGCTCTATGGAGACCTAATTGTATTTCTGTTATATCCTTTTTCCTTTTGTTTATTTTTTGTTTTCCTGCAAAACTCAATAAAAAGTAATTGTAAAAAACAAAACCAAAAAAAAAAAACCCAGTAAACAGTTTTTAGGGTTTGAGGTATGGATATCTTTACATAGTTACATTGGTCCAGCTTGCATCTACCATACCTGTGGAATCCCTGTAGAAGCTAGAAATCACCATTAATACAGTGATTGGTGATTTCCACTTGCTTCTGGGTCCAGTGCTCAACAGCTGCCCTGCAATTTTGTGAATACAGAAGGTCTCCTGCTCAGCACAGGCACCATTAACAGAATACTTTGCACTTCCTTTACCACTTCAGCTCCGGAAGGTTTAACCCCCTTCCTGACCGGGCCATTTTTTGCAATATGGCACTGCATTACTTTAACTGACAATTGCGCGGTCATGGTCATGGTCTTTTTTCCCCCACAAATAGAACTTTCTTTTGTTGGTATTTGATCACCTCTGCGGTTTTTATTTTTTGTGCTATAAGCAATATTGGAAAAATATATATATATATATTTTTTAACTTTCTGCTATAAAACACATTTCAATTTTTTTTAAATAATCAAATTTCTTCATCAATTTAGGCCAATATGTATTCTGCTATATATTTCTGGTAAAAAAATCCCAATAAGCATATATTGATTGGTTTGTGCAAAAGTTATAGGTCCGGATTCACAAAGCACTTACGCCGACGTATCTCGAGATACGCCGCGTAAGTGTAAATATGCGCCGTCGTATCTGTGCGCCGTGCCCACCGAACTAAGGTACGCCTAAAAACTGACTTCATCCGACCGACGTAACTTGCCTATGCCGGCATATAGTGGGCGGTGCCTAGTTACGTTGGACGCATTTGGCACTCCCATTGATTTTCGATGCAAATATGCAAATGAGGGAGACACGTCGATTCACAGCGCATGTTTTGAGTGATTTGCGTAAGGTTTATGTCCAGGTAAAGTTATGCCTCATATAGGAGGCGCAACTCATGCAAAGGTATGGACCAGGGAACGGACGCCGTCAAATTTTATGTAGTTTACGTAGTACGTGAATAGGGCTGGGTGTAGGTTACATTGACGTCGTAGGCAGTGATTCATCGTATCTTAGCCAGTTGTTTCGATGTGATTGTGAGCATGCGCACTGGGATATGTGCAAGGTATGACGCATGCGCAGTTCATTTTAAACACTTGTCTGAAGCTCAGCCCATCATTTGCATGGGGTCACGCTTCATTAAAATGTATCACGCCCACTTCCAGCCCACTTCCACTTACGCTGCCTTACACCGACGAATATACGCTACGCCGGCGCAACGTTGGGAGCATTTGCTTTGTGAATTCCATGCTTCCCTGTCTGCGTTGCGCCGGCGTAGCGTAAAGAAGATACGCTACGGCTTCATAAAGATGCGCCGATGTATGTGAATCCGGGCCATAGCGTCTTCAATTCAAGGGAAAGATTTATGGTCTTTTTTTTATTATTGTTGTTTTTAATAGTAATGGCGGCGATGAGGGCTCCAGAGCAGATCGCAGGTATAACATGCAGGTGCGTGATTTTGCACTTAAGGACCACCCTGCCACAGTATATGTACGTGGGGCGGTCCTTAAGCGGTTAATGAATGCAAATCATTCTCTGATTGGTGGAGGTGGAGAGCGTAATGTCACTTTCCTGCTTCTCCACCTTTTTCAATCAAAGTATGCTTTGCATTCATTGAGAAGATGCAAAGCGATCTCTGAATGACGCCCATGCCGAGCAGGTAACCACCTGTGTTCACAATGCAGAAGGGTTGATCATCAGCACAGGCCTGGAAGCTAGTGGATCACTTTAGTTGTGGCGTCTACTACAGAAACTCTGGAGCTGGAGCAAAGTAACAATGTAAAGCAAGGGTGTCAAACTCAGTTTCATCGTGGGCCGCATCAGCATTATGATTGCCCTAAAAAGGGCCGGTTTTATCTGTAAGATATATTAGAAGCAAAATCCAAAAAAGACAAAAGAAAAGAAATCACCGCTCCAGGTGAGACCTGTAGACGATCAAGGATAATTAGATTACCAAGGTGCTGGCGATGCAAATGGCAATGATGATGAAGAAAAGAGGGAAGGACGGCCGCACTCCAAGGATTTTCAAACGAAAAAAGTTGTCTTTATTGTAAATCCAAAAACATGTACAGTCACAGCAATCACAGAAAACAGGACAGCCGACGCGTTTCACACTCGATCAGTGCTTAGTCATGGCTAAGCACTGATCGAGTGCGAAACGCGTCGGCTGTCCTGTTTTCTGTGATTGCTGTGACTGTACATGTTTTTGGATTTACAATAAAGACAACTTTTTTCGTTTGAAAATCCTTGGAGTGCGGCCGTCCTTCCCTCTTTTCTTCATCAAGATATATTAGAAGTTGAAGGGGTTGTAAAGGAAAAACCTTTTTTTTCCCTAAATAGCTTTCTTTACCTTAGTGCAGTCCTCCTTCACTTACCTCATCCTTCCATTTTGCTTTTAAATGTCCTTATTTCTTCTGAGAAATCCTCACTTCCTGTTCTTCTGTCTGTAACTTACTACCGTAATGCGAGGCTGTCTTCCTGGTGTGGAGAAAGCCTTTTGAGGGGGGGAGGGGGCGAGCAGGAGAGTCAGGACGCTCACTAACACACAGCTCTTTTCTCTATCTGCAAAGTAGCGAGTGTCCTGGCTTGCCTGCACGCCCCCTAAAGGAAGGAAGCTATTTAGGAAAAAATAAATCCTTTACAACGCCTTTAAGTCCCCTTCTCTCTCTTACATCACAGTGCAACCCCCATTCCTTATGCTGCTGCTGGGGAGAAGCTCTATGCATTGCTTGAAAGCAGAAAGTAAGGGTCCAGAGGAGGACCAGAGGAGGGCTGGAGCTCCCCTGCAGCTGCAGGAGAGGTGCGAGGGCCACATGAAATGGCCTGGAGGGACGGAATCGGTCTGCAGCCTTGTGTTTGACACCTGTGATGTAAACGTATTCATACCTGGAAATCTTCATAAAAAGTCTTACCCCAGCTGTTACAGTTTACAACTTTCAAAGCTGCTGGCTCCTGCTTTCTATGCAGCTTTCCAGAACTTCCGATCTAGAACCAGTCTATTAGGGTTTGGAGTAGGGAGGGGGAAGGGAAAGGAAGAGGCAGGGAGTGCCTTGCCATCCTTGGCTATGGTGCTCTGTGTTTCTATTGATGCAGACAGTGTAGGGACAACTCTAGTCCCTGCATGCAAGGTTGATTCCATAGGACACTGTATAAAAGGAATCACCCTGAAACAGGAAACCTGGGGAAGCAGTCACGACACCATCTTAAATAGGAACATAGGCAAGGATTAAAAGATAAAGAAGCTGCATTCTCAGTAAGTGATAAAATCAGGTGTTGAAAGTGCTTAAAAGCTGAGGGTTTAATATCACTGTCAGTGCAGGTTGTAGAAAGACAATATACTGTACTTAGCTCCTAATAACTGTCAACTGCCTCTTCTGCAGAATCAGGAGCCATGAGACGTCTCTACACATATTTTGTGTGCCTAAGGCTCCATTCAGACCTAGGCGTTTTGTCGCCTGAAGCCCGACACTGAAGCAGCCTGACATACGCTGGAGGGGCGAATTTACATTGTCGGCTATGGAGATGGTTCACATCTCCATGCCGAACGCCCAAACGCCCGTACGCCTGAAGCTCAAACAAGTCCCGGACCCTTTTTTTCAGGCGTATCGGGCGTTCGGCAATAGCCGACAATGTAAACATCACCGCTCCAGCAAAAAGAAAAGGGTGTTTTGTCGCCGCAAATCGCGGGGACAAAACGCCTTTTTCATGTCGCCCAAATACGCTGCTGCCGCAGATGCCTAGGTCTGAATGCAGCCTAATGTATGCACAAACTTGTTCAAAACATAGAATACCAGATACAATGCTGACAAGATTATACTTATTACAGTTGTATTTAAGGGTAATATTTAGTTCCATGTCTAGTGTTACACTTCTGTAAATTTTAATTGCATTTTTTTATTTTTCCATTCCCTGCTGTTTTTTTACTGTCTAATTCTTGTTACCAGAGATGTAAGGTCATAAAGGTTAGATGGAAAATGTTATAGCTAAGTCAGGTATGTAGAATAAGTGTCAGCTTTGTAAAATTATCCTTCCAGGTCATGGAGATTACCCAGTGGGCTGGAGGTGGAGAGGTTAATGGCATTTTAAAAGAAAAGCACTTTCTCTTCCCTTTGCAGTTACCTTTATTATATTCCCCTCTCAGTGTGAGTGGACAGTGTCCTATTTTGGTTCAGTCACAAAGATCACAAAGATCACACCAAGTATACCTTCCAACTTTCTGAAATGGGGAAAGGGGACACTTTTTAGTGGAAGATTTTTAGACCATAAAGTAGAGCATCAAACAGAGTGCAATGCATAGGGACTACTTGTAAAGTTGGAGCTTCAATAGGGAGCAAGAACTGCATAAGCCGATGCCTCCTTTTTAGTGCTGGCCAGGGCCGCTGATAGAAATCATGGGGCCCTGTACAGCCTATCTGATGGGGCCCCTCCGGCCCTATCCCTGGTTCCTCCTTCGGCCCCATCTCTAGCCCCTTCCAGGATTTCAGTGGCTGCAGAAGGAAATTAGAGAGACCAGTTCCTCTAGATCAGTATTTCTCAACATTTTACCAGTCATGGCAAAATATATTCCCTTTTCATTGCCTGTCAACTGCCTCTGAAAAGCGATCCGAGTGGATTGCTTTTCAGAGGAATGGTATTTTCTTGTTGGTATTATGATCATAATTATGACCCGCTCTGATCGTACAGAAAAAGAGCGTGTAAACACATGTGCGCACATATACACATATATAAATGCACACAAACACACCTCAGTAGCTGTCTGCTAAGGGAAGGACCTGCAGTTACACATGGCATTAGGAAAAATGTACAAAGCAGGGAACAAAAATTACAGATTTCTGGCCATGCTTTCTCAACAGAATAGGCCTCTCACTTCTACTGTACATCTAAAATCCATGTATTTTAAGTGTCTATGGACTCCTCTCCTGAGGGATACTGTGAGAATTCACCATCTATTATAGTCTGTTAGATGCCTTTTCTTCTCAATCCCCCTAATTCTGAACACATACATGCATTCAAACATATACTGATTGCTTTTCAAAAAATTGGCAGCAGCAGCACTGTACCTTCACTCTCCATGTTGGGGTACTGCGCTCTAGGGGGAGGCAAAGAGCACACACTGTGCAAGACACCTCCCTTTGCTCTCACTTTCAGGGTGAGCTCGAGCTTCTGCACTGACGATTTACATACCAGCTGAGTATCAGGCAGCCACCTTTATAACAATTCAGGCATGGGGGAGAGGGCAGAAGGGTCCCCTGCAGCATGGTGCCCAGTCCCAATGGCTACTACTGTGTCCCATATATGTCTGCCACTGCCATGAGTGGAGGGAGATGAATCACTCCGCCAGTAAAGGGAATAAGCATGCTGGGACTTGAGCCAGCATGCGGAGCAGGATTGGGAGTGACATGCACCTGAAATAGAACAAATAGTCCCTCCCACACACCCACAAGAACATCAATTCGGAGGTATACAGAAAGAAGAGAAACCCCTCAGATAAGTCAGGGGGGGGGGGGTAGTTGGGGGGGGGGGGTGCTGGCTGGAGAAGGACTTAAAAAAAAATGTATTCTGCTTTATTTTATTCTCTAAATCCCGGGCCCCCTGCTGGCCTGGGCCCGCTTAAACAGGGTCAGGTGTACTGGCTTATCAGCGGCCCTGGTGCTGGCTCCTGTCCCATGCAGACTGATACCAACTGTACTCCATCTCTTAGCTAGTAGTCTCCAAAGTGGTGCCAGCAGCAGAAAAGACAAGATCTTCAGGTCAGTGTGAAGCAATACATTGGGCATAATAGTATAGGGCTTCTTTCACACTAATGCACTGCGGTTTACCCACACCACAGGTGCAGTGCTCTACAGCTTTTCTGCGGGTTTTCACTGCTTAGCTATAGACGTCTATTATATCCTGCAGGATATAATAGAAGTCTATAGCAAAGTGCAGCTAGCCCAGAAAAAGTTGCCAATGCACTGTGCTGCACCTGCATTGGAGGTAAACCCCAGCACATCAGTGTGAAGGCAACCTTATAAGGGGCTCAGGACAGTAATGCCGCGTAGACACGATCGGATTTCCGATGGAATTTTTCCGTCGGAATTCCGATGAAGCTGACTTTCATCGGTCTTGCATACACACTATCAGAATAAATTCCGACCATCCAAAAGGCGGTGATGTAAAACACTACCACGAGCCGGGAAAAATGAAGTTTAATGCTTCCTAACATGCCTCGACTTAATTCTGAGCATGCATGGATTTTTCTCCGACAGAATTCCACACAGACGAATTTCCCATTGGATTTTTTTCCATCGGAAGAATTTAAAACATGTTCTATTTTTTTTCTCCGATGGAAAAAAGTCAGATGGGGACCACACACGATCGTTTTGTCTGATGAAAAAAGTCCATCAGACTTTTTTCATTGGAAAAAACGATCGTGTGTACATGGCATAAGGGTTAATTTACATTTGTAGTTTGGGTTGTGATAAAACCCCATAGGTAAGAGGTGTTTTTCTACCTCTGCCCCAACTGCACCCCCTTTAGCTTCAGTAGCCAGGCATGTACACTTGTTGCAGCCGCCGCAGAAGTTATAGGCCCTGTCATGGTTGGTGGGTGTTGCACCTATCAAGCATGACCCATTGAAGTCTTCTCCTTAGTCTTTACAAAGGAATCAGGTTTCAGTAACCAAAACTGCAGTGTTTATCCTAATGGTACATCACAGGAACCACCCTTATGGCTAACAGAGGACAGAATTAAAGATAGACTTGGAAAAATTAACATTAATAAGTCACCAGGACCAGATGGCTTGCACCCGAGGGTCCTTAGGGAACTCAGTCAAGTAATTGCCAGACCATTATTCCTAATTTTTACTGTCAGTCTACTAACAGGAATGGTACCAGATAATTGGAGAAAAGCCAATGTAGCACCAATATTTAAAAAAGAGCCAAAATACATCCCTGGGAATTACAGACCAGTTAGCCTAACATTAATAATATGCAAGCTCCTGGAGGGGGTGATAAGGGATTATGTACACGATTTTAGTAAAGAAAACTATATCATTAGCAGTAGTCAGCATGGATTTATAAAGAATCGTTCTTGCCAAACCAATCTGTTAACCTTCTATGAGGAGGTGAGTTGCCATCTAGATCAGGGATCTCCAAACTACGGCCCTCCAGCTGCTGTGGAACTACACTTCCCATGAGGCATTGTAAAACTCTGACATTCGTAGACATGACTAGGCATGATGGGAATTGTAGTTCCTGAACACCTGGAGGGCCATAGTTTGAGGACCCATGGCATAGACCATAGGGTGAGTACATGGATTAAAAACTGGCTACAAGGGCGAGTTCAGAGGACAGCGAGGAATGGGGAATTCTCTGAATTGTCAGGGGTGGAATATGGGGTCACCCAGGGTTCTGTGCTGGGACCAATTCTATTTAATTTGTTATGAAATGACCTGGAGGATGGGATAAACAGCAGTTCAATCTCTTTTTTGCAGATGATACTAAGCTAAGCAGGGCAATAACTTCTCTGTAGGGTGTGGAAACCATGCAAAAAGATCTGACCAAATTAACGGGGTGGGCAACAATATGGCAAATGAGTTTTAATGTGGAAAATAATACACTTGGGTGGCAAAAATATGAATGCAATCTATACACTAGGGTAAGAACCTCTGGGGGAATCAAGGATGGAAAAGGACCTGGGGGACCTAGTAGATAATAGGCGCAGCAATGGCATGCAATGCCAAGCTGCTGCTAACAAAGCAAACAGAATATTGGCATGCATTAAAAAGGGGATTAACTCCAGATATAAAGTGATTATTCTCCCACTCTACAAGACTCTGGTTTAGCCGCACCTAGAGTATGCTGTCCAGTTCTGGGCACCCGTCCTCAGGAAGGATGTACTGGAAATGGAGAGAGTACAAAGGAGGGCATCAAAGCTAATACAAGGCTCTAGAGGATATTAATTATGAGGAAAGTTACAAGCACTGAGCTTATTCTCTCTGGAGAAGAGACGCTTGAAAGGGGATACGATTTCAATTTACAAATACCACACTGGTGACCACACAATAGGGATACAACTTTTCCTCAGAAGGGAGTTTAATAAGACACGTGGCCACTCATTAAAATGAGAAGAAAAGAGATTTAACCTTAAACTGCATAGATGGTTATTTACTGTAAGAGCTGCAAGGATGTGGTATGCCTTTCAACAGGCGGTGGTTTCAGTGAGGAGCATCGATAGTTTAAAAAAATGTTTAGATAAGCACCTAAACGACCACAACATACAGGAATTTACAATGTAATACTGACAGATAATCACACATAGGTTGGACTTGATGGACTTTTTTCAACCTCACCTACTGTTTAACTATGAAGTGAAAAAGGCCACTCTGCAAGTGCCCTGCAACCTTGTGCAGTACAGCAAACAAGGTGTTAATGCAGGTAGCATTGTGTTGCTTTCTCACCACCTATTTTAACCCATTGGACCCTGCAGAAGCATGCAGTTGTGGGGAATTTGCAAAGTGACCCCATTTACTTGAATGGCTCATGATTGGCAGGTGTTAGCACCCACCAAAAGCAACATGGGACTTAATTCCTGCTGCAGCATATGTACATCTTTAGCTGCTGCCTCAGAGAGACGCATTTCTTGGGGACTCCCATGCGGCCGCCCTCCCGAGTCCTGCTGCTGCATCCATTGACACAGACAGCAGGACTCTGCCCTGTCCCCTGGCTCCTGTGTAATTCAATTTAATTGAATCTATCCAATGAGGACCTGAGACAGCGGCTGTAGCTGCTGGGCTCGTGTTTGTCGCTGGAACTATCGGGTTCAGGTAAGAAAAAGGGGGCTCTGGTCGGCAGCTGCAGCAGAGAAGGTTTTTCACCATAATGCAAAGAATGCATTAAAATGAAAAACCTTGAGATTTTGAACTCCTTTAAACCCATGATTTCCAAGCAATGTACGTGATTGTGACACGGTAGTACGGCAATTGGAGGTTTAAATCAGATGTGAGGAGGTGACACTGTGCCGATGATCTTTGACTTCTCCAATGTTGTTCAGGTGTATCTCTACCTCTTTAACCACTTAAGACCCGGACCAATACGCTGGTAAATGACCCAAGGTGTTTTTGCGATTCGGCACTGCGTCGCTTTAACAGACAATTGCGCGGTCGTGCGACGTGGCTCCCAAACAAAATTTGCGTCCTTTTCTTCCCACAAATAGAGCTTTCTTTTGGTGGTATTTGATCACCTCTGCGATTTTTATTTTTTGCGCTATATACAAAAATAGAGCGACATTTTTGAAAAAAAAACACTATTTTTTACTTTTTGTTAAAAAAAAAATCAAATAAACTAAATTTTAGTCAAACATTTAGGCCAAAATTTATTTAGCCACATGTCTTTAGTAAAAAAAAAAATCGCAATAAAAAAAAATAGCTACCTAGCGGGAACAGCGACACTAATACAGCGATTAGAAAAATGATCGCTTAGTGACGCTGGCAATAGGGAGTGAAAGGGTTAACTAGGGCGGTGATCAGGGGGTTAAAACTTTATTAGGGGGGTGGGGGGGCTATCCTGAACCTAACACTAACTGTTTTTTACACTGCCTGTCACACTGACACTAAATGCAGTGATTAGATCACTGCATTCAGTGACACTGTGACAGGGGGGTGGGGGGGGGGGGCGATCACAAGGGGTTAATATGCCTATGTGAGTGTGTGTCAGTGTTGTGTTGGTGCACACTTACTTGTGATGTCTTCTCTCATCAGCAGCGCTGGGAAACAGCGCTGCGATGAGAGAATACATCATTTCCTCCTTCCTGTGTAAACACAGGAGGAGGAAGTGACAGGTTGGGAGCGCGCTCCCATTGGCTGGGAGCGATCGCGGGGGGGCGGGTATTCGCCGACATCCGCCCCCAGATCCCGGATCGCTCCCGGAGCCAGGTGGACCCCCGCACGCCGCGGAGGGGGTCCCGATGGGACCCCCGAACCGCACTTAGGCGGGGACGTAAATTTACGCCCTTGTGCCTGTACGTGCCATTCTGTGGCCGTATATGTGCGTGCGGGGGTCCTTAAGTGGTTAAGGTTTCCTACCCCTGCCCTAAAGTATATCTAAACCCTAAGGCCTCATTTACACAGGGTGTACTAAAGTGTATGCCTTTAGAGCATGGGTCTTCAAACTACGGCCCTCCAGTTGTTCAGGAACTACAATTCCCATCATGCCTAGTCATGTTTGTGAATGTCAGAGTTTTACAATGCCTCATGGGATGTGTAGTTCTGCAACAGCTGGAGGGCCGTAGTTTGAGGATCCCTGCTTTAGAGAGTCGTCTTTACCTGCACGGGAATGCACAGGGTTCCATGCAGGCAGACCCATTCTTGTCAATCAGAACATTGCAGTTGCAAGGACACATACACTGCTTTCAATCTGAGGTCCATACAGCAGCAGGTGTGCGACCGTTCCCATGTGTGGGACCATACACCCGCACCCATGTGGATGCCAGATTGGGAGCAGCGTCTGTGCAGCCGCTGCTTCCCAGTGTACATTCACAGAACACCTGTGCATCCCCATGCGGGTGAACACAGCCCCCCGTTGGTGTACGTTTAAGTATGCCCTGTGTGAACAAGACTTTACTTAGAAGAAAACTTCTCTTATTTGGTCCCTTTTGTTCAGTTACATATACCATTGAAAGTGTTTTCTGATATTTGTTTGACCATTTTAACCAAATAAAGCTTTGTTGAAATGTTTAGTGAAAATTAGTACTTTTGGCAGTTGAATAGTGTGTTTATACAAATAAAAAAGACATATGTGTAGTATAAATAGTTATTGAATCTGTGCTCAGACTATGTACACAAAAGTATTTACATAACCTTTTCGAAACCATATGTAAAATCACTTAAAAACAAGTAATTTACAGCTTTAGCTATAGGCATGATGGAGTAATTCATCTTCAAATTTCACAACAGATGCATTGAAATCACAGCTTTTTTCTGTGGAAAATAGAATTTTGCCAGACAGACAGTTCTCTTCACACTAAAACCCAACGTTAGGGTTCCTTTACACGAGGTGCATTGGGCTGGACAAGGCAAAAAGACTTGTTTACTGTTGGATCAGCTCACACTTATGTGCTACATTTTTATGCTCTGAAACAGAAAGGCAGCCAGCATGTGATTGTGGTGTTGAGACATGCTATAGTGCTCGTTAGATAAAAGAAAAGCAATTGGTCTTTAAAAAACTCGCAGCCCGCACGGCAACGCACATCATCGGTGATTGTCAATGCATTTGCACCATGGTGTAAATTAACCCTTACATTATTTTATTTTTTGTGATGTTTTAAAGTCCTTCAACTGCTTGCAAGGAATGTGTAAATCTTTTATTGCCTAAGTCTGGGCACAGGTTCAATTTAATGTGTGTTTAAGGTTCATTTGCACTTTAACAGATGCCTGTTTAATGTTATTTTGCAGTGTGGCACAAATTATGTACCAGTTTGTGGATCAAATGGAGACACTTACCAAAATGAATGCTTCCTAAGGAGATCTGCCTGCAAGCAGCAGAAACATTTAACTGTAGTAGCAAGAGGACCTTGTATTTCTGGTAAGAGTCATAGAGCAATAAACCTGCCTTTATAGCATTAGTTGCTAAAGAAACACTGATTATTTTTCAAGATTGTGCTCATGATAGGTCGCACTGCTGCATATGTGTGATTTACACTGTACTTTTAGAATGTAAAAATGGCTACAATAAGCAGTAATGGCTTCATACTTGGTTGATACAGAAAAGTAATGGGTGTGTATTGATAATAAATTAGGAGAATAAACTGTCTATACTGAGTGAATGCTAGAAGAATTAGCTAAACAAAAAAAACATCCAAGTGTACCTGTAATGAAATAAAACATGAATAAATCTCAGCTGAATGTTAATGCAAGTTCCCAGCTATTTCAGTGTAGGGGAGTGCTCATTTATTTACCATGCTCAGATATAGGTGCAGGCTACTTTACCTCCATTTGTGGTAACTACTTGGGTTATTCGACATTCCCAAGGAAAATAGGTTTCTCTGCTTCCCTCTGATAGCAGAGAATCCTAAAAGGGCCACACCAGGGGTGGCTGGGTAAGTGATCTGCATCCAGATTCTGCCCTCCACTGTCACGACTGGTGTGCAGGCAGAAGCCAAATAGTATGCAGCTTCTTTAGAGGGCCCAGCCACTGTGGGGAGCCTATCCTCAACAGCTTCCAGAGTTCTTCAGTTTCAGTGTGATGGCCCTTTGTCCTTGGGCCTTGCATCCCACCAGCAGTTTGCAGTGTCAGCAGAGCTGCCACGAGCTTCACTGAGAGGGATACTACTTAAAGGGGTTGTAAACCTTCATGTTTTTTCACCTTAATGCATCCTATGCGTGGCATGGCAGAGTCATACAATTGTCGGCTACGGCCGCTGATTGTATGGCATGGGAGCGCGCACGCAAAGTAACCCCCTTGGGAGAGAGCTTATCAGAAGGATTTAGCTCTTGTGGGAAAGTGCCGCGAGAGCCACCGTGGGACCCCAGAAAAGGACGATCTGGGCCACTCTGTGCAAAACGATAAGTATGACATGTTTGTTGTTTTAAAAAAATCGAAAGCTTTAGTGTCACATTAAGCTGATTATGAAGATACAGTGCAGAAAATAAGTATTTGAACACCCTGCTATTTTGCAAGTTCTCCCACTTGGAAATCATGGAGGGGTCTGAAATTGTCATCGTAGGTGCATGTCCACTGTGAGAGACATAATCAAAAAAAAAAATTCCAGAAATCACAATTTATGATTTTTTAACTATTTATTTGTATGATACAGCTGCAAATGAGTATTTGAACACCTATCTATCAGCTAGAATTCTGACCCTCAAAGACCTGTTAGTCTGCCTTTAAAATGTCCACCTCCACTCCATGTATTATCCTAAATTAGATGCACCTGTTTGAGGTCATTAGCTGCATAAAGACACCTGTCCACCCCATACAATCAGTAAGAATCCAACTACTAACATGGCCAAGACCAAAGAGCTGTCCAAAGACACTAGAGACAAAATTGTACACCTCCACAAGGCTGGAAAGGGCTACGGGGAAATTGCCAAGCAGCTTGGTGAAAAAAGGTCCACTGTTGAAGCAATCATTAGAAAATGGAAGAAGCTAAACATGACTGTCAATCTCCCTAGGACTGGGCCTCCATACAAAATCTCACCTCGTGGGGTCTCAATGATCCCAAGAAAGGTGAGAAATCAGCCCAGGACTACACGGGAGGAGCTGGTCAATGACCTGAAAAGAGCTGGGACCACGGTTTCCAAGGTTACTGTTGGTAATACACTAAGACGTCATGGTTTGAAATCATGCATGGCACGGAAGGTTCCCCTGCTTAAACCAGCACATGTCAAGGCCCGTCTTAAGTTTGCCAATGACCATTTGGATGATCCAGAGGAGTCATGGGAGAAAGTCATGTGGTCAGATGAGACCAAAATAGAACTTTTTGGTCATTATTCCACTAACCGTGTTTGGAGGAAGAAGAATGATGAGTACCATCCCAAGAACACCATCCCTACTGTGAAGCATGGGGGTGGTAGCATCATGCTTTGGGGGTGTTTTTCTGCACATGGGACAGGGCGACTGCACTGTATTAAGGAGAGGATGACCGGGGCCATGTATTGCGAGATTTTGGGCAACAACCTCCTTCCCTCAGTTAGAGCTTTGAAGATGGGTCGAGGCTGGGTCTTCCAACATGACAATGACCCGAAGCACACAGCCAGGATAACCAAGGAGTGGCTCTGTAAGAAGCATATCAAGGTTCTGGCGTGGCCAACCAGTCTCCAGACCTAAACCCAATAGAGAATCTTTGGAGGGAGCTGAAACTCCGTGTTTCTCAGCTACAGCCCAGAAACCTGACTGATCTAGAGAAGATCTGTGTGGAGGAGTGGGCCAAAATCCCTCCTCCAGTGTGTGCAAACCTGGTGAAAAACTACAAGAAACGTTTGACCTCTGTAATTGCAAACAAAGGCTACTGTACCAAATATTAACATTGATTTTCTCAGGTGTTCAAATACTTCTTTGCAGCTGTATCATACAAATAAATAGTTAAAAAAAATCATACATTGTGATTTCTGGAATTTTTTTTTTTGATTATGTCTCTCACAGTGGACATGCACCTACGATAACAATTTCAGACCCCTCCATGATTTCCAAGTGGGAGAACTTGCAAAATAGCAGGGTGTTCAAATACTTATTTTCCACACTGTAATTGCAAGTAGAAGTTTGTGTTCTAAACTGTTATACTGAAATAGTGATTTTCATCTTGACATTCTGTTGCTATAGAGCAGGGTTTGTCAAACTCAACTTCATTGTGGGCCGCATCAGCATTATGATTGTCTTCAAAAGGGCCGGTTTTATCTGTAATATAAGATGTCCAGGGCATCCCCTCCCCTTTACATTAGATGTCAATAGCCACCATCAGAAGTTGAGTCCCCCACTCACCCTTACATCACAGCCCATTTCCTTATGCTGCTGCTGGGAAGAAACTGGATCTAGAGTAGGAATGGAGGAGGTTTGGAGCTCTCCTACTACTGCAGGAGAGGTGTAAGGGCCACATAAAATGGCCTGGAGGGCCGAATTTGGCCCCCGGCCTTGTGTTTGCCACCTCTGCTATAGAGTCTTAAGCCCTGTACAGACGATCGGAATTTCCGATGGAAAGAGTCCTGACCTCAACCCAATAGAACACCTTTTGGTTGAATGCGGAGAGTGGAGACTGCAAGCCAGGCCTTCTCGTCCAACATCAGTGCCTGATTTTACAAATGCACTTCTGGAAGAATGGTCAAACATTCCCATAGACACACTCATAATCCTTGTGGACAGCCTTCCCAGAGCAGTTGACACTGTTATAGCTGCAAACGGTGGGCCAACTCAATATTGAACCCTATGGACTAATGCCCTGTACACGATCGGTTCATCCGATGAAAACTAACTGATGGATTTTTTCATCAGATATCCAATGAAGCTGACTTTCAAAATCAGTCGTACCTACACACCATCAGTTAAAAAAAAACGATCGTGTCAGAACGTTGTGACGTAAAACACAACAACGTGCTGAGAAAATGAAGTTCAATGCTTCCAAGCATGCGTTGACTTGATTCTGAGCATGCATGGATTTTTTACCGTTTGACGTGCCCACAGACGATCATTTTTTTCTATCTTTTTTTAAACATCAGATAATTTTAAAACAAGTTCCTAGTTTTTTCACGGATGGTCCATCAGACCGTTTTCATCAGACGAACCGATCGTGTGTGCGCGGCATAAGAATGGGATGCCATTAAAGTTCTTGTGCAAGTAAAGGCAGGCATTCCAATATTTTTGCCAATATATAATTTGCCAATATATAAATATATATATATATATATATATATATATATATATATACACATCAGCAAACTTATATCTTAATAGATTTTACTTTTACTCTGAGCAAATTGTATTAAGTTCAAGTAGTATTTCTCTCTGCAGTGAGAGTTGCACCACTATGACAGGATTATATTATAATATGCAAAGCAAAGTAATTGGTTTTGTGTGATACTGAAAACTTGGACCTCTTCTTAAGTCTCATTACAACATAAAACTATTTTATATAAGTCTGTAATTGGTCATGCATGGCCACCCTAATGCAATCACATATAAGAGTATCCTGAAACATATTCCAAGCCTTTAATTGTAGCCAACGAACGATATACTGTATGTTTCAATGAGAAAAAAAAGCAAGGGCCTACGATTCTTTCTCATGTGTCTACCAATGATCTGGCACATGTGTATTTATGTTTTCTATGTGTGTAAATGAGCAAATACAACTTTGGAAGCACTGTTTTTTGCCTCTTAAAGTGTTTGTCAACTTCTAACATGAAAATGAACAAAGCATATCCCTCTATAGTGTGTACTCCAAAGCACTGAGTGGGATTTGTGTCTGCAGTCTCGTTCCTCTGCTATCAGCATTAGTAATTTCTGTCAGGTTTTGCTAACTCCAAGGGATTGAGGAGGACAGGGAGGGGAGCACAATGTCTCCCCGCAGGGATGTAGTCCCAAGGGAGGGGGCAAGAGCGTTTACTAACCCCCAGCCAGAACGGCTCGGATAATGGGGGCAAGCTTACTGAGGAGGAACAGGAAGTAAGAAATTCAGACAAATAAAAAAAAACATTTAGAAGGGAAATTTAAGGAAAAGGTAAGTGAACCAACAATGCACTAGCTCAAAGGAACCTATTTAGAAAATAAAAAACAAACCTTTACAACCCCTTTAATGTTCACTATCCTAACTCCAGTTTTAGCACCCTTTTTTATATGTCATAAGTGTGCCCTTGATTGTTAACGTTTAAATACTGACGTTCCTGAAAGCTTTGGGACTCCATAGAGCCCATAGTTAAATCTGGCACTTATAAACTATATTTTCTATACATATAGGTATGTTTCCACTCCAATTTGGTTAGTGTCTTCGATTTGAAAATATGGACAGTAAAATATACTTTGAAACCCTCTCCAGGAATTATCACTTTAATAGTTTATCGTGCCAGTTATGAGTCATTAAGCAGCAGCTGAGAATAAAGGGTGAAAAGCTCTGAGAAGGCACATGAGCCACACTGAAAACTTGATAGCAATCTCCTTTTCAGTCCTGAGCACTGCAGAGCTTATGCTCACCCTTTGATTCTTGGGTATTATTATTCTCCGCATGATTTACTTATTTACAGATTATAGCTTCAACAGAAGGAATGCAGACAAATAAAGTTACAAGGACAAAAAATGTAACCACTTCGCGTCCAGACCAATTCTGACACTTCGCTCCTACATGTAAAAATCATAACTTTTTTTGCTAGAAGATTACGTAGAACCCCCAAACATTATATATGTTTTTTTTTTTAGCAGAGATCCGAGAGAATACAATGATGGTCATTGCATTTTTCAAACGTGTTTTTTGGAGAAAAAAAAAATGCTTTACAAAAAAAAAACAGTAAAGTTATCCCAATTTTTTTGCATAATGTGAAAGATGAAGTTACGCCGAGTAAATAGATACCAAACATGTCACACTTTAAAATTGCACACGCTCATGGAATGGCGTCAAACTTTGGTACTTAAAAATCCCCATAGGCGACGCTTTCAATTTTTTTACTGGTTACATGTTTTGAGTTACAGAGGAGGTTCTAGGGCTAGAATTATTGCTCTCGCTCTATCGTTTGCAGGGACACCTCACATGTGGTTTGAACACCTCATATGTGGGCGGGACTTACGTATGCGTTCGCTTCTGCGTGCGAGCACACGGGGACAGTGGCACTTTAAAAAGAAAAAAAAAATATTGTTAATTATTCTTTCTTTTTTTCTACTTTGTCACTTTAAAAAAATGATCACTTTTATTTCTGTTAAAAGGAATGTAAGTTAAGGTAAGACTGCACTGCATACTAGCACATTATGACTTAAACCTCCCAGGGTCTCAATTTTTGGGGGGACGTTAATACTGCTTTAATAGTTTATTTTTTATTAAAAATTAAAAAGAGAAATCCAAATCAAATCAATATTTAGTGTGACCACCCTTTTCCTTCAAAACAGCATCAGTTCTAGGTACACTTGCACACAGTTTTTGAAGGAACTTGGCATGTAGGTTGTTCCCAACATCTTGGAGAACTAACCACAGATGTCCTGTAGATGTAGGCAACATCAAATGCTTCTGTCTCTTCATGTAATCCAAGACAGACTCGATGATGTTGAGATCAGAGCTTTGTGGGGGGCTAAACCATTACTTCTAGGACTCCTTGTTAATATACATAGGGTGACTTACACATAGGAGGGTTCAGGAGAGCTGTACAAGGAGTTTCCAGAGCTCTCCAAGGTTAGCTGGGTTCCACAAGCCCCCCCGCCCAAAGTGACTATCGTAACAATCATGATATGTCTTTCATCTGCTGCGTTAAGTTTCCTTGGCTGACCACTGCATCTCCCCTTTTGACAGAAGACTAACACAGAAGGAGAACCCAAACGGGTTGACTTCAAAGTTAGTAGTTAGTTCCAGTCCCCCAATGTCCGTACCCAAACAGTACCCCAAATATATTGTCCCAAACAGACCATTACTCACCCAGCCAATCTCTGCCTCTCTCGTAGAACATACCTGCTGCTGGGGAGAAATGTGGACTGGTCTTTCTCCCTGGAGTATTTTCAACCGCTGGAGAGAAAACAGGGTGGCTGGGCTTACTCTGTAAAAATTTTGGGATCTGGGCTTACTGCCCAGCATCCCTGGGGTATACAGGTGGAGACTGAAGTCCCATCCATCTTTACTAGATTAAAATCCCCCAGTGTTTGCAGAGCAAAGCTAACATCCTCCTGTCCCAATGGTGGACTTTTTTCTAGGGTTGTGTCAGTTGAGACTGAAGTCCAATCCACTACCACGGAAATTCCATCTTCTGTTAGTTGAGGGCAGAGGCCAGCACCACTCTGCCATGTTGCTTGCTCTTCTGCTGGGTTGCTGTTAGTGGAGACCTCAGTCCCATCCACTGATATCAGCTCAAGCTGCAGTTGTGAAGTGCCGATTGCATTCTCATGGAGCTCCTGCAGAGTTGATTGATATGATTATGCATTTGAGGATTGTATTTACTTATTAGTATAGGATTATTTATTTATCTGTGTTTAATAATAAGCGCTACTTCACTTTATTATTCATACCTATTGGTGCTGGAAACACTAACAAAGTCTTGGCTGCTTTTTATTTTAGCACTTTATACACTAGCACTCTACTCCACATCATCACTTTTTTGTTAGCGCGTTTGTATTTTTTAAAATGTTATATATGCTGTTTATTTCCTTATATCTAGTTGTGCATTATTGTTCATTTTTTATCATTATACCTAACCACTTCAATACCAGGCACTTTCACCCTCTTCCTGCCCAGTCCAATTTTCAGTGCTGTTGCACTTTGAATGCAACGCTCTACAGATATACAATTCTTATAAAAAAAAAACATTGAGACAAACAGAGCTTTCTTAGTTTCTGTTGTACAATTTAGCAAATAAGTATTTTTTCTCCTTCACTGATGTGCGCTGATGAGGCTGCACTGATGGGCACTGATAGTCTGCACTGATGGGCACTAATATGCTGCATTGATAAGGCGGCACTGGTGAGGAGGCACTGATAAGGCTGTACTGATATGCAGCAGTGATAGGTGGCACTGATAAGGAGGCACTGATTGGCAGCACTAATAGGTTTCACTGATGGGTATTGAGAGGCAGCACTGATTGGCACTGTTGAAGCTGAACTGATAGTTAAGACACTGATGATCTATGCCCTGATTCTCAATGTAAATGTCGTCTGTCACATTTTCTGGTTACCGGGTCTCCTCTTTTCATGCTGTGACAGAGCTAGAGGAAAGGAGTCTGATCACATGGTAAAGAGCTGCTTTGATTGGCAATTTACCCCAATCACAGAGTGCACCGGATGCGTGCCCCAGGGGGCACGGGGACGTGGTCCTGGTAAGATGTCCATGGACACTAGGGTTGTCCCGATACCACTTTTTTAGGACCGAGTACAAGTACCGATACTTTTTTCCATGTACTCGCCGATACCGATTACCGATACTTTTTTTTAAATGTGTCCCCACAAATACAGCCATGTGTCCCCAAAAATACAGCCATGTGTCCCCAAAAATGCAGCCATGTGTCCCCAGAAATGCAGCCATGTCCCCACAGAGAAAGCCAAGCCCTCCCCCCCCGCCGCCGCCTAGTTGATCAGCGCGGGGAACATTACAGCTTTCATTTGAATAGCTGTGTGTTCCCCGCCGCGCCACATCATATATAGCCCCTCCTCCTTGTCCGGGCACTTTGATAGACAGATCACCCATCCAATCCTGGGATGGGTGATCTGTTTATCAAATTGCCCGGACAGGGGGAAGGGGCTATAAATGACGTGGCGCGGCGGGGAACACACAGCTATTCAAATGAAAGCTCTAATGTTCCCCACGCTGATCAACTAGGCGGCGGCGGCGGGTGGGGCTTGGCTTTCTCTTTGAGGACTGCTTGGCTCCGCTCTCCGCCCCCTCCCCACCTCCTCTCTGCCCGCTCTCCGCCCCCTCTCCACCCACTCTCTAGAAAAAAAAAGTAGCGGGTCTGTCATCGGGAGCATTTGCGCGAGTACAAGTACTCGCGCAAATGCTCAGTATCGGTCCCGATACCAATACTAGTATCGGTATCAGGACAACCCTAATGGACACCTTTCCAGAACGGAACGACCATGCTGTAGCCGTCTCTTGGCTATAGCATGGTCAGGAAGTGGTTAAAGTAGAAGATTTATTTACCATATTACGCCTGGTGATCACAAGAAGTGCACATATTTCTGTACTCCTGTGTCACAGAGCTGGTCAAGTCTCTGCATTGATCCTGACTGTAATGTCAACATCCACCCAGATGCCTGGCTGGCAGCTGGCTCAGCCTCCCGATGTACTGCTAGGAGCCTGAGCCAGCCGCTTCCCTCACTGGAGTGCTGGAGGGGCAGAGCAGAGAGCGTTCTGCTCACTGAAAACCAAGAACTGGACAATCAGCTATGATTGCTCAGTACTTGGTGTAAAGCTGGCAGTCATCTAGGTGAATATATATATGGATGGCTCAACTGGAGCGTATAGATCATGGGTCTTCAAACTACGGCCCTCCAGTTGTTCAGGAACTACAATTCCCATCATGCCTAGTCATGTCTGTGAATGTCAGAGTTTTACAATGCCTCATGGGATGTGTAGTTCCACAACAGCTGCAGGGCCGTAGTTTGAGGATCCCTGGTATAGATACTATAGCAAGGCAGCAAGCGTGCACAAAATCCCTGGGGTTTGCACGCACCACAAGCTAGACACTTTGGGGTTTATTTTCTAATAAGCTAGAGAGGGTAAAATTAGTCACAATTATGCACAGAAACCAATAAGCTTCTAACCTCAGCTTGTTTAATTAGACATGTGCATTTTGTTTCGTTATGAATTTGAATTCGGACACATTTTTCATTATTCAGAAATTCGGATGCATCCGAATTACAAAATTAACGAATTTAAACAAATTCGACAAAAAACGCAAACGAAATTCGAAACGAATTGGAATCGATTTTCGAAAAAAATTTGAATCGAATTCGAAAAAAATTTGAATTGAATTCGGGAAAAAATTCTATTCAAATCGAATTCGAAAACAATTTGAATCGAAAACAAATTCGAATGAAAATTGAAAACAAGTTTAAATCAAAATCTAAAAAATATAAATCGATTTCTAAAAAAGAATACAATAAAATAGAATATAAAATAATAAAACAATAGAATGAAAATCAAAGAATAGTAAAGAACAGAAGAGAATTTAATAGAATGTAATCAAATACAATAATACAAATACATACAATCAAATTCGCTTGAAATCATTTCCAATCCGGTGGAATAATTTCAAATTCGGTTGAAATCATTTCAAATTCGGTTGAAATAATTTCAAATTCGGTTGAAATAATTTCAAATTCGGTTGAAATAATTTCAAATTCGGTGGAAATAATTTCAAATTCGGTGGAAATAATTTCAAATCCGGTGGAAATAATTTCAAATTCGGTTGAAATAATTTCAAATCTGGTTGAAATAATTTCAAATCCGGTTGAAATATCATCGAATTTGGTTGAAATATTAAGGATAGCGGATGAAACATTATTGAATTCTGTTGAAATATTTTCGAATAAGGTCAAAATATGATCGAATTCGAATCCGGTAGAAATATTATCGAATCCGGTAGAAATGTTTTCGAATTCGACCGTTTTTTTCGAATTCGGTCGAAAATGATCGAATTCGACCGGGTTTTTTCAAATTCGAATTCTGAAAACGAATTTAACAAATTTAACGAAATGAATTAACCACTTAAGACCCAGACCAAAATGCAGGTAAAGGACCTTGCCCCTTTTTGCGATTCGGCACTGCGTCGTTTTAACTGACAATTGCGCGGTCGTGCGACGTGGCTCCCAAACAAAATTGGCGTCCTTTTTTCCCCACAAATAGAGCTTTCTTTTGGTGGTATTTGATCACCTCTGCGGTTTTTATTTTTTGCGCTATAAACAAAAATAGAGCGACAATTTTAAAAAAAATGCAATATTTTTTACTTTTTGCTATAATAAATATCCCCCAAAAATATATAAAAAAACATATTTTTTCCTCAGTTTAGGCCGATACGTATTCTTCTACGTATTTTTGGTAAAAAAAATCGCAATAAGCGTTTATCGGTTGGTTTTCGCAAAATTTATAGCGTTTACAAAATAAGGGATAGTTTTATTGCATTTTTATTAATTATTTTTTTTTTACTACTAATAGCGACGTTCAGCGATTTTTTTCGTGACTGCGACAATATGGCGGACACTTCTGACACTTTTTTGGGACAATTGTCATTTTCACAGCAAAAAATGTTTACTGTGGAAATGACAGTTGCAGTTTGGTAATTAACCACAGGTGGCGCTGTAGGGGATGTGTGACCTAATGTGTGTGTTTACAACTGTAGGGGGGTGTGGCTGTAGGTGTGACGTCATCGATCGCGTCCCCCTATTACAGGGATGACGCGATCGATGCTGCGGCCACAGAGAAGCACAGGGAAGCCGTGTTTACACACGGCTCTCCCCGTTCTTCCGCTCCAGGGATGGATCGCCGCACTCCAGCGGCGATCGGGTCCGCGAATCCCACGGTCCCGGAGCTTCGGACCGGGTCGCGGGCGCGCGCCCGCGACCCATGGCGGGTACTAAAACCAACGTATATATACGTTGATGTGCCCAGCCGTGCCATTCTGCCGACGTAAATGTGCAGTAGGCGGTCCTTAAGTGGTTAAATAACAAATTAAAACAAAACAACATTTTTCCTTTTGCACACGTCTATGTTTAATTAAGCTTTAGCAATAAAACCTGGAAGCTGATTGGTTTCTATGCAGAAATGTGACTCATTTTGCCCTCCCTAGCCTTAGTAAATAAAACCCTTTGTGTGCAACAAGCCCTAGTGGCTATACATACTCTAATTTGCCTAAATCTCCTTCAATAATTTGGAACTGCAGTAAACCCTAACACGAGAAAAGGAATACACATACTTTTGAAGTATTTGGTATCTGTTGCAGAGAATTTCCAACATAAAATAAATTATAATAAACTAATTTATAATAAACTAGTAAGCATTTGTGCCAGAGTACACCTGAGTCTGGTAGAAATGTAAATGGATTGCTGAAAATGCATCAATATAAAGAACTGTTACGGTATTTACATGTTCTTAGACAAGCCATCCATGACCTCTTGAAAGAAACTCAGATATTCTAAAGTCGAGTTTCAGTTTCTAGCAGCTTACAAGCACCTGGTGCTCACATTAGAAGGCTGCAGCATTAAAAATAAAAATGTAGAGGAGTTGTGATTTTAGAGCCTGTTATGAATAAAAAAATAATAATGATTTCCATGATGCCTATAGCTACATAGGTGAATGAGGGATTGTTTTAATATTCATGAACATAGTCGTCCAGGGGCCATACAACATGCAGTGCATGTGTAATACCTTCCCGATGCCGCCACTAACAACCTTGAATTGAGATTCATGGAAAAAGGCTGCTGTATGTAGTTGTGCACTGGGGATTGCGTAAAGCACAGACGTGCTCTGATGTATGCAGATAGTGAGTGTTTAAAGCATAAGTCAGGGCTCATGCCGGTGTTTTACACAAACCCTGGCATACACAGTCTCCTCTCATTCACCATTCATCTCAATGAATGACTGTACATGGTGGCAGGGGAGGACTTGTGCAGTCTTTGCTCGCTGTACGTTCCCTCGGTAACAAAGTGAATGCAGCCTTAAAGTGCTTTTACAGTTAGTTCAGAATGATTTTTTTTTTTTTCAAAACAATATTACAATCATTGTGTATATTGTACACAAGCAGAGAGATAAGTAAGAGATTTTTCCCAACTGATCAACAGAAACAGGAATGGAAGTCTTAAAGGGAAAGCGAGAAGCAAGGCACAACCGTGCAACAGAAGGTAATTTGGAAATTTCCCATCACACGCCTTGCGTAGAATCTCAGAACAATGAAGCACACTCATGACCTGGAGGCAGGTGATGGGATTAACACAATAAAGCACATAGAATGTGCATATAATTGCATATACACTGTGTCTACGCGATCAGTCCTACAACCTTAAAGGGGTTGTAAAGGTACAATTTTTTTTCCCTAAATAGCTTCCTTTACCTTAGTGCAGTCCTCCTTTACTTACCTCATTCTTCGATTTTGCTTTTAAATGTCCTTATTTCTTCGGAGAAATCCTCACTTCCTGTTCTTCTGTCTGTAACTACACACAGTAATGCAAGTGTCGTGTGTCGTGCTCGCCCCCTCCCTTGGACTACTGGAGAGTCAGGACACCCACTAACACACAGCTCCTTTCTCTATCTGCAACGTAGAGAGCGTCCTGACTCTCCTGTATCCCAAGTGAGGGGGCAGAACGACACTCCACACCAGGGAGAAAGCCTTGCATTACTGTGTGGAGTTACAGACAGAAGAACAGGAAGTGAGGATTTCTCAGAAGAAATAAGGAAATTTAAAAGCAAAATCGAAGGACTGCACTAAGGTAAAGTAAGCAATTTAGGAAAAATTTTTACCTTTATGTGTATTTATTTGTATTTAGAGGAAGCTTAGGTACATTGTAAAGTAAATGAGTGAGGTGTTATAGGGCTCAACAGTGGGGATACAAAATATATCTGAATTTTTGAAGTAGTGTATAGAAGTGTCATATTTAATACATTTGTCTGTGAGAATAGAAGAAGGAAAAAAGGTATGGCAAAAGGAAAGAGGGTAGGAGGGGAGAAGGGGTATGTGTGAGAGGGAAATGAGAAGTAGAGTGAACAAAAAGGGGGAAAAGACATAAAAAAGGGAGGAGTGGAAAATCTCTATCCCCTCCCACAATGGATGTAGTCATGGGGGTATTTCAGATTGTTTTAATACTTTAATGTAATTAACCTAGTCACAGTTTCACTTTAACCACTTGTACTTTTGGAATAGTATATTATGTATGCCCTGAAAATCTTCTAGGATGTATCTCCTACACCCAGCTTCTCTCCCATTGCCTTCACTTCTCGCCATTATTAACCACTTAAGGACCGCCGCATGTACATTTACGTCAGCAGAATGGCATCGACAGGCACATCAACGTATATATACGTTGGTGCCTTGGGGGGGATCGGGGGTTCCGAACGGACCCCCCCATCGTACATGCGGCGGTCCGCGCGGCTGCAGGAGCGATCCGACAAGAGGGGGCGGCTATTCGTTTTCGCTGAGGAGAGATCACAACACAGTAAGTCTGCACTAACACTACACAAAAACACATTTAACCCCCGCGATCGCCCCCCCCCTGTCACAGTGTCACTGAATGCAGTAATCATACATGTATGATTACTGTATTTAGTGTCAGTGTGACAGGCAGTGTAAAAGTCAGTTAGTGTTAGGTTCAGGATAGCCCTGTACCCCCCCTAAAAAAAGTTTTAACCCCTTGATCACTGCCCTAGTTAACCCTTTCACTCCCTATTGCCAGCGTCACTAAGCGATCATTTTTCTGATCGCTGTATTAGTGTCGCTGTTCCCGCTAGGTAGCTAATTTTTTTTTTATTGCGATTTTTTTTTACTAAAGACATGTGGCTAAATAAATTTTGGCCTAAATGTTTGACTACAATTTAGTTTATTGATTTTTCCTATAACAAAAAGTAAAAAATATTGATTTTTTTTCAAAAATGTCGCTCTATTTTTGTATATAGCGCAAAAAATAAAAATCGCAGAGGCGATCAAATACCACCAAAAGAAAGCTCTATTTGTGGGAAGAAAAGGACGCAAATTTTGTTTGGTAGCCACGTCGCACGACCGCGCAATTGTCTATTAAAGCGACGCAATGCCGAATCGCAAAAACCCCTTTGGTCATTTGGCAGCATATTGGTCCGGGTCTTAAGTGGTTAATAGTAATTATGTAGCAGGAGAGGTTCTCAAAATGTAGCTACTCCTGTTGTAAAATGACACTTGCAGACAGAAGTAGAGATAAACCCGCCTCTAGTATTTTATACTTGAGTGAAGGTGACAATACCCAGTAAGCAAGCAAGATGTTGTTTGAACCAATTGACTTCCCCTTGATCGTCCAACCCATCATGTTGTTGCAAGTAGTATTTCAATAAAAAAGATGAAACACATTTAATTATGAATAAATATAAATACCACAATAATTATTTGTTTACATTTATTTTTGCAATAAAAAATTATCCAGCATTTTAGGCTTCATTTCCATGGACGTTTTACAGCCACTTTTTTTAGCCTTTTTTACAGCTTAAAAATGCCTGTCCATGTTTTTTTTGAGCTGGAGCTCAAAAACGCTGCGGTAGCATTTTTGAGCGTTTAACGTCTGGCGTTTTTACAGCTCTAACGCTGGAGCTTCAGAACGCACTGGTCCTGTTTTTTTTTTTTTGCAGCTTAAAAACGGCTCACCCATCTACAGTTTAAAAACGTCATGGTGGGCATGAGGCCATTGACTAACATGGACAGCCGTTTTTAAGCTGCAAAAAATGCTCAGAAAAGTGGCTGTAAAAACGTCCATGGAAATGAAGCCTTTAGTGTTTTAAATAGTAATAAGTGTACAGAAAACAGAATGAGTATGGTTAAATATCAAATAATAACAATAATAACCATAAATCAATAACAAGTTAATTAATCAAATCTCAAGCTACTTATAAACAATAAAAAAGCTTATAAACAAAAATAATATAAGTAACCTACAAATAGTCCCCCGCCCCCATGAGGGTGGCAAATCACATACAATTACTGGGACAAGGGAGGGGGGCTGAGAAGATGCCTGTGAATTCCAAGATAAAAACAACTGTCACAGAACAACAGCTCTCACTCCTTTTATATAAATGCGGTGCATGAGGAACAGCTACTTTATGTTCAAGGCGCCAATCTGTGGAAAGGTAAGTACTGTAGCTTTGTGTGAAATTCTGAATTTGTGTATATATATATATATATATATATATATATATATAAATTTAACTTTATAGAACCAATGCATTCCCATAAAGGGAATGCTAAATGCTTTTCCACCTCTTCATTCGTTAAGAGAAGAGCATTTCAATCAGCAGCAGGCTAATTGGCTTCTAAGATCCTAATGCACATATGTTTAGAACTCTTCCTGCCTTGTTTAAGAATGCCACATGTCCACATGCTGTCATTCCACCTATGAACTAAAACAGTTCCTATCAGATAGATATGGCAAAGCTTGGTGAACTATGCATGAGGACAGAGCATATGAGACTCTGGGTTTTTCCATCCTTCTTCCTGCATGCATATTCAGCCATGGTGGATCCTTTACAAAACCATGAAATGAGGTGCTTTCTGATGTACATTCATGTACAAATGCAGATAGCAGGAGTGCAGCTTTTGATGTATTGCTGAACATATTGTGTATTTCACTTTTAACAATTTTATTTTTTATTGTCTTTAAAAAATATATATTTGTAATGTTGCTGCAGTTTTAATGATATAATGCAGTCCACAGGTCCATTTCAAAACACTAAGCAGTGCAAAGTTAAAGATTTATTTTCTCTGCTTGTAATACAAATGATGTCGTTTGTTTTAGAATTAAAGTAATTATATGGACTTCTTAACCTTTTCAAGCCCAGGCCAATTCTGACATTTCCCACATACATGTACCTATCTGCATTTTTTTTTGCGCGAAAATTCCCAAACATTTAATATTTTCTGAAAGGCCCCGGAGAAAAAATTAATGGCTGTTGCAATTTTTAATTTCACAATATTTGGGCAGCGGTCTATCTCAAGCGCAAATTTGCAGGACAAAATGCACTTTAATGAATTTTTGTGCACACAAACACCTTCCACACCCTGGAGAAGTGATCACAGCTGTCATGCTGCTCAGATCACTTCTATATAAAAGCCCATCGCTGGCTAAAAAAGGGATGTGTATACAGTTGTGCTCATAAGTTTAAATACCCTGGCAGAATTTATAATTTCTTGGCCATTTTTTAGAGAATATAAATAACACAAAAACTTTTCTTTCACTCATGGTTAGTGTTTGGCTGAAGCCATTTATTATCAATCAACTGTGTTTACTCTTTTAAAATCATAATGGCAACGAAAAATACCCAAATGAACCTGATCAAAAGCTTACATACCCCAGTTCTTAATACCATGTATTGCCCCCTTTAACGTCAATGACAGCTTGAAGTGTTTTGTGGATAAGGCTCTTTATCTTCTCAGATGGTAAAGCTGGCCATTCCTCTTGGTAAAAAGCCTCCAGTTCCTGTAAATTTTTGGACTGTCTTGCATGAACTGCACGTTTGAGATTTCCCCGAAGTGGCTCAATGATATCGAGGTCAGGAGACTGAGATGGCCACTCCAGAACCTTCACTTAATTCTATTGTAGCCAATGACAGGTAGACTTGGCCTTGTATTTTGGATGATTGTCATGTTGGAATGTCCAAGTATGTCCCATGCACAGCTTCCTGGCTGATGAATGCAAATGTCCCTCCAGTATTTTTTGATAACATACTGCATTATTTTGCCATCAATTTTGACCAAATTTCCTGTGCCTTTGTAGCTCACACATCCCCAAAATATCAGTGATCCACCTTCGTGTTTCACAGTAGGAATGGTGTACCTTTCATCGTAGGCCTTGTTGACTCCTCTCCAAATGTAGCGTTTATGGTTGTGGCCAAAAAGCTCAATCTTGGTCTCATCACTCCAAATGACTTTGTGCCATAAGGTTTGAGGCTTGTCTCTGTGCTGTTTGGCGTATTGTAAGCGGGATACTTTGTGGCATTTGCGTAGTAATTTCTTTCTTATGGCGACTCAACCATGCAACCCATCTTTTTATAAGTGCCTCCTTATTTCACTTGTGTGTGTGTTTTTCTTTGCATCCCAAACTTTTTTCCTGGCAGTTGTGTCTGAAATTTTATTTGGTCTACCTGAATTCCTTGGATACCTTTTTTATAACCCTTTCCTGTTGTATACAGCTCAACTATCTTTTCCCACAGATCCTAGGACAATTATTTTGCCTTCCCGATGACTCAGAATCCAGAAACATCAGTGCAGCACTGGATGAAAGATGCAAGGGTCTGTCAGGAGTCCAGCAACTCACTGACCTTTTTTACACACACACTAATTACAAGTAAACAGATCACAGGTGAGGATGGTTACCTTTAATAGCCATTCAAACCCCTTTGTGGAACTGTGTGTGTATTTTATCAGGCCAAAATCACCATGGTATGTAAACTTTTGATCAGGGTCATTTGGGTATTTTCTGTTGTGATTATTACTTAACCACTTCGAAACCGCATCACGTCCAAAGACGTGAACAGCGCGGACCTGAGGCGCCGGGGTCACGTCTTTGGACGTTATTTGCTTGTAATTCCCCGCGCGCGCCACAGGGTGGCGCGCGGCGGGGAAAAACAGTCCCGACGCATCACCGAGGATCAGATGCGTGTACCCGGCGGCCGCGATGTCCGTCAGGTACACACGATCGTCGGTGAGACAGCAGGGACGTGGAGCTCTGAGTGTAAACACAGAGCTCCACGTCCTGTCAGTGAGGTGACAGATGCTGTTTCTCTTGTACATAGGGAGACAGCATCGGTCACCTCCCCCAGTCACCCCCCTCCCCCCATACAGTTAGAACACACCCAGGCAATACATTTAACCCCTTCCTCACCCCCTAGTGTTAACCCCTTCAATGCCAGTCACATTTATACAGTAATTAGTGCATTTTTATAGCACTGGTCGCTGTATGAATGTGAATGGCGCCAAAAATGTGTCAAAAGTGTCCGATGTGTCTGTCGCAATATCGCAGTCCCAATAAAAATCGCAGATCGCCGCCATTACTAGTAAAAAAAAAATATAAAACAAAAAATCATAATTATGTCCCCTATTTTGTAGGTGCTATAACTTTTGCGCAAAGCAGTCACTTATTGTGATTTTTTTTTTTTTTTTACAAAAATACGTAGAAGAATACGTATCGGCCTTAACTGAGAAAAAAAAATATAAAAAAAAAAAAAAAAAAAAATGGGATATTTATTATAGCAACAAGTAAAAAATATATATATATTTTTAAATTGTCGCTCTTTTTTTCATTATAACGCAAAAAATAAAAACCGCACGGGCGATCAAATACCACCAAAAGAAAGCTCTATTTGTGGGGAAAAAAGGGATGCCAATTTTGTTTGGGTGCCACGTCGCACTACCGCGCAATTGTCAGTTAAAGCGACGCAGTGCCGGAAGCTGAAATTTCGCCTGGGCACGAAGGGGGTTTATGTGCCCAGTAAGCAAGTGGTTAAAAAGAAAAACACTAACCATGACTGAAAGAAATGTTTTTGTGTTATCAATCATATTCTCTGAAAAATGGCCAAAAAGTCATAGATTCTGCTAGGGTATGTAAACCTATGAGTACAACTGTACAGGGAGTGCAGAATTATTAGGCAAGTTGTATTTTTGAGGATTAATTTTATTATTGAACAACAATGTTCTCAATGAACCCAAAAAACTCATTAATATCAAAGCTGAATATTTTTGGAAGTAGTTTTTAGTTTGTTTTTAGTTTTAGCTATTTTAGGGCGATATCTGTGTGTGCAGGTGACTATTACTGTGCATAATTATTAGGAAACTTAACAAAAAACAAATATATACCCATTTCAATTATTTATTTTTACCAGTGAAACCAATATAACATCTCAACATTCACAAATATACATTTCTGACATTCAAAAACAAAACAAAAACAAATCAGTGACCAATATAGCCATCTTTCTTTGCAAGGACACTCAAAAGCCTGCCATCCATGGATTCTGTCAGTGTTTTGATCTGTTCACCATCAACATTGCGTGCAGCAGCAACCACAGCCTCCCAGACACTGTTCAGAGAGGTGTACTCTTTTCCCTCCTTGTAAATCTCACATTTGATGATGGACCACAGGTTCTCTATGGGGTTCAGATCAGGTGAACAAGGAGGCCAGGTCATTCGTTTTTCTTCTTTTATACCCTTTCTTGCCAGCCACGCTGTGGAGTACTTGGACGCGTGTGATGGAGCATTGTCCTGCATGAAAATCATGTTTTTCTTGAAGGATGCAGACTTCTTCCTGTACCACTGCTTGAAGAAGGTGTCTTCCAGAAACTGGCAGTAGGACTGGGAGTTGAGCTTGACTCCATCCTCAACCCGAAAAGGCCCCACAAGCTCATCTTTGATGATACCAGCCCAAACCAGTACTCCACCTCCACCTTGCTGGCGTCTGAGTCGGACTGGAGCTCTCTGCCCTTTACCAATCCAGCCACGGGCCCATCCATCTGGCCCATCAAGACTCACTCTCATTTCATAAGTCCATAAAACCTTAGAAAAATCAGTCTTGGGATATTTCTTGGCCCAGTCTTGACGTTTCAGCTTGTGTGTCTTGTTCAGTGGTGGTCGTCTTTCAGCCTTTCTTACCTTGGCCATGTCTCTGAGTATTGCACACCTTGTGCTTTTGGGCACTCCAGTGATGTTGCAGCTCTGAAATATGGCCAAACTGGTGGCAAGTGGCATCTTGGCAGCTGCACGCTTGACTTTTCTCAGTTCATGGGCAGTTATTTTGCGCCTTGGTTTTTCCACACGCTTCTTGCGACCCTGGTGACTATTTTGAATGAAGCGCTTGATTGTTTGATGATCACGCTTCAGAAGCTTTGCAATTTTAAGAGTGTTGCATCCCTCTGCAATATATCTCACTATTTTTGACTATTCTGAGCCTGTCAAGTCCTTCTTTTGACCCATTTTGCCAAAGGAAAGGAAGTTGCCTAATAATTATGCACACCTGATATAGGGTGTTGATGTCATTAGACCACACCCCTTCTCATTACAGAGATGCACATCACCGAATATGCTTAATTGGTAGTAGGCTTTCGAGCCTATACAGCTTGGAGTAAGACAACATGCATAAAGAGGATGATGTGGTCAAAATACTAATTTGCCTAATAATTCTGCACTCCCTGTATATACTGACATATGATGGTCAGGAAGCGGTTAACCACTAGATGCCCAAAGGACATCATATGACATCCTGGGCTTTGTGGGGCTATATCTGAATAATGCCTTTCAGTCTTCGTCCCGCCCCCCCCCCCGCTGCCCTCCGGTGCTTCCACCAACTCACCTATGTGATCGGTGAGTCGGAGAATGGATCCGCCGGCCCTGGATGCTGATCATAGAAATTTCCGGTGGAGCAGATGGTCGCCAGAGTCTCTATGATCGTCGGAGGCCGTTAAGATGTCACGCCCAGCCTCTGCATTCAAAAAAACGGCACCACCTCGGCTTTAGTCTTCCCAGCCTAGTGGTAAGATGTGGGGTCTTATTGACCCCATATCTCACTGTAAAGAGGTCCTGTCATGCCATATTCCTATTACAAGGGATGTTTACATTCCTTGTAATAGAAATAAAAGTGGTACAAATTTTTTTTTAAGTGTCAAATTAAAAAAAATAAGTAAAATTAACAATAATAAACATTTTTTTTTTAAAGTGCCCCTGTCCCTGTGTGCTTACACGCAGAAGCGAATGCATTGCAAGTCCCGCTCACGGTGTTCAAATCACACATGTGAGGTGTCGCCGCGAACAGAGACCTCCTCTGTAACTCAAATCATGTAACCAGTAAAAAAAATGTAAGCGTCAACTATGGGAATTTTAAGTAGAGAAGTTTGGCGCCATTCCATGAGCGTGTGCAATTTTGAAGCGTGACATGTTAGGTATCTATTTACTCTGCGTAACTTCATCTTTTACATTATGCGAATAAAATGGCCTAACTGTACTGTTTTGTTTTGTTGTCTAGGGTCTCTGCTAAAAAAAACATATATAGTGTTTGGGGGTTCTATGTAATTTTCTAGCAAAAAATAGCAAAAAAAATATGATTTTTACATGTAGGAGCGAAGTGTCAGAATTGGCCTGGGCCTGAAGTGGTTAGAGGAGAAGTTTGGGGTTTGCATCCTCAGAGGTGGAGCCAGTTGTCAATCAGGCAGCGGGGAGGGTCCCGACAAAATGGACACAATCTTTCCTGAGCCTGGAGCAGCTTCGCTATGTCAGCTGAGGCAAGATTTAGCCATACTTATATTTTAATTCTAAGAGAGACATCTTTTTTTAATAATATATTTGTGAGCTTTAAAGGATCACTAAAGGAATTTTTTTTTTTTCGCTAAATAGCTTCCTTTACCTTACTGCAGTACTGGTTTCATGTCCTTATTGTTCGTTTTTGCTTTGAAGTTGCTGTAATCCTGCTCTGTTCTCCACACTTCCTGCTTGTCTGTTTCCTTATAACCCCAGTGCTGGGAGCTTTCTCACGATGGTTTAAGCTGTCATTACTGTGTGTCTAAAACTTCCCAGAACCAATCAGATTCATTTTAAAAACAAAACACTGCGCTGGATTTGTTTGTTTTTGTTCTGTGTGTCTAATTCTACTTTGCAGAAACATGAAGCCAGTTCAAAAGTGAAACTAACCTGCAGGCACAATTTATGATTGATTTGTATCTATTTTTAATCATTTTGAAAAGGAATCAGTTAACTTTTATGTCTCTATACCCTGTAAACAGTCATTTCAGCAAAAAAAAAATGTCCTTTAGTGACCCTTTAACATTAAAAATAAAAAAAATTAAATTAATTGCTGAGCATCAAATATAAAATTTGTATTATGTTAATGAAAAGGCATGTTTAATGTCATAAATAACATAATTCTAGAGGATGAGGATTCACACTATGAATGGAGATTGCAAAAGAGGGTTAGAAAAATTGTGTATGCGTAAGTCCATACCAAAATAAGCATGTGAGTTGTTCTGTATGTTCACATCGCAGCAGATTTGTGTTTTCATAAATATGGGAAGGAAATCTTTTTGACTTCAACTCTGCACAGTTCTAGATAGTTTTTGTTCATCCTAAAGGCTGAAAGAAAAAATCTAACAAATTTGTGCTATGCAGCGCTGATAGATCTATCTCTCCCTGCCGCTGTTGTAGATAATGGAATACCCAAACAACAGTTGTATCTGATTGGATGCAACCACTGTTTGACTGACAATTTTCTCTCCAGCTTCTTTTATTTTTCAAACGAGTGATGTTGGGCAGGAGGCAGCTGATGGGGCCACCCACTGAACAATCTTCATCCGGTTCCTGAGATATTTAAATGGTATATGTCCGGCTTTACAATGTCAACAATGAAGTCCCCAAGGCACCATACTAAAATATATCAAAAAGTACTCAGGAGAAATCTAAACTGAAATAAAAAGTGAATCTCACACACATAACACACTCTCAAATGTATGTGTACAAAACTATATCAAACAAATAGTGCCATGCTCTACACTGTAAAATATATAACGCAACTCAATCTGTGTTCTATCATAAAGTATAAGTTTGGATACCTTTTGTGATCATGAAGCACATAATAACTGATATATACATCAAAAAATTGATAGCATATATAAAAATGAATAACATATATATAAAGAAAATCTACCATAAAGTCCACATAAAAAGTCCCAAAAAATAGTAATAAATGATAATAATAATCCTCGAGCAGTGTCAGGTTCCCTTTATCAGATGTGCCCTCGTCTGGGATATGTGACAACTAATATGATTTAGGGCGCAAAGGCACCTTATACCATATGGTCAAAAGCTCAGTTAGACCATATTAGTGGTCACATATCCCAGATGAGGGCTCATCTGGTGAAGGGAACCTCACGCTGCATGATATAAGTTATTGCACATGATGGTGAAATTAATAAGAGGATTATTATTATCATTCTTACATTTTTTTTTATTTTGTGTTACTATTCAGGCAGACTTTATAGTATGTTTTTATTTTGTGTATATATATATATATATATATATATATGTTACAAATTTTTATATATGCTATAAATGTTTTGATATATACAGTACATTTTCATTTATTATTTTCTTCATTATCATGAAAGGTGTCCAATCGTACATTAATATGTCACATGAGTTATATTTACAGTGATAGTACTTACACTTTATGGTAGAACACAGATTGATTTGCATTATATATTTTATAGTGTGGAGTGTGGCACCATTTGTTTGATATAGTCCCCAAGGCAATTGGAACAATTCAGGTAAGCACATAGACCTAGCAAGGTATTCAGAGGTTTATCAGTTGTCTAACTGTCCTGCATTTCTAAACAGTCAAACGATCCTAAAAGTGTATAAAAAGGCCTACTATACACTGCTTAGCGCCACCCGGATATAAGTTCCCAGCAAGGCCTGAATAACCAGACAATCAAAATTAAGTAAGTAGTCTGCTAATAAATAGCTGAAAACTTAAGTGCGAGCAGCTGTTTAAAAAGTAAAAACATGTAAAAAAGTACTCATATGTTAAACAATGTAACCAATCAGTCCATTCAGAAAACAAAAGTACCAACATCACTGATAATGCAGTGGAAGCAACTTCAGCGCAATAATAAATGTAACTGATAAATGACAGCAGATGGCTTAATCTGAAAATTGTCCAAGGATAAATATGTGAGTAGAATAAAGCAGAGTGCACCGTCCACCACAGTTCTTCTCTATTCACCACTTGTGATCACTCGCCCCGTCGGGGTTTAAACTCACCCTAATACAATGAGTAGTGTGCGTTTCATTTAACCAGGCTTTAAGCCTCTGCAGCCAGCATCTTGACAGGGAGCCACTTATAGGAGGGAACCTCAGGTGAAATAGATACAAACAGAAGAAGCCAACATAGCGTAATCCAGTTTAATCAGTATAAACCCTCATGTTCCCATACAGACAGCTCCCCTATACATTAAACGTACAATCATATAAAGCAAATGAACAAATAAAGGTCACCCAATCTCAGAGCGATCGGTATCTCCTGCTAACTCCAGCGAAAGACTCCGGGCCAGCTGAAGACTCTAACTCCCAATTAGTGGAATGGAGTAACCTTTGCAGAGTGTCATGTAGCACACGCCCTGACTAGTTTCGTCATTCGTTGACTTCTTTGGAGGGCGTGGCTACACGGCTGACACAGCTCCATATATATATAACGCCTCTCCGCTCGGCAGCAGCCAATCACAGTTCACCAAGCGTGACCAAAGGTGCACTGTACGTCACGCTGACGAACGCTCTGTGTGTTTGTCGCTACGAGCGAGGAGAGGGGTCAAAAATAGAAGCACCGCACAGAGTCTATATGTTACAATGAAGGTATTTACATTACAGACATAATACGTACATACCTTATAATGAATCATGAATAATTTAAAATATATAAATATAGCACAAACCCATTATTTATAGTTTGTTAAAGCAGAAAATCTCTGCAATTAATGTACAAATGCTGCATACCACAGGCCAATCATCATCACATCAGATATGACGAATAACTTTGGTCCAACGCTTGCTGATCAATACATATTGAAACAGCCAATAACATAAAATATATAAATACTAAAATTGAATCGTTCATAAAATAAGTCATAATGAGCAATATAAAATAGACTAAACTATATTATAATTTTCATATAAAAATAACAATAACAATGACCCAAAAACTATTATGAATCACTTATAAAACAGTTTAAATCCAGGTCTACGTTTAACCCTTTGAGGCATAGAGTATCAACGGAAAAAAATCCATTGAGTTTCTTATTTGGAGAGGTCTCTAACGAGGTTAGATCCCCTCCAAGTGGATTTTAAATGGTCCACCCCCCACAATTTAAGACCCCTAGGGTCTTTGTTGTGAAAAGGTTTAAAATGAAGAGAAACATTATGGTCTTTAAAACCAATAATAATATTTGCGATGTGCTCCGCAATCCTAATTTTCATTTGTCGTTTTGTACGACCAATATAAATTAGGCCACATGGACACTGAAAGCGTTAACGACATGTGATGTATTGCACGTAATGAATTCTTTTACTGTGAACTCTTTGTCATTTGAAGTAAAGCGGAATTTTTCAACTGACCTTGAAGGTCGGTCTGCCTCTTTGCAGGCTCAACATCTTCTGCAGGGAAAGAATCCATCTCTATCCCAGAAAGAAGATGGTCTGGAAGGAGGGTCCAGAACCCTACAGACCACCCTATCTGCAAAACAAGTGGCTTTCCGATAAACAAATCCAGGTTTAGATGGTAGCACTGCAGATAGGGTTCTATCCATCAGCAGAACATTCCAATGGGTGGAGAAGATTGCTTCTACCTCCCGATATTGGGAATGGAAAACTGAAAAAAAATTCCATTCACGACCAGTATTACTGTCATTACGATTGGTTTCACACAGTAGATTTTCCCTGGGTATTACAGCAAGATTCTTTATGATAGAGACAAGAGACTCATCTTGGTACCCTTTGTCAGTGAACTTATTCTTCACAACTTCAGCCTGTAACAGGAAATTGCTAACATTTGTGCAGTTCCTCCTGACTCTTGTTAGCTGGCCTTTCGGGATGTTCCCTAACCACATTGGGTGGTGTCCACTACTCACAGGCAAGTAGCTATTTGAGTCTGTTGGCTTTAAAAATACTTTAGTTCCCAACCTATTTCCAGTTTTATAGATGTCAACGTCCAAAAAATGAATATTGTTCAAACTAAACTCACTCGTAAGTTTGATATTATTTTGATCGTCATTCAATTCCTCCAAAAATTGTTGTAATGTATTCAGACTTCTCTCCCAAATGAAGAACAGGTCATCAATGTATCTTTTCTACATTAACAACTGGGGTTGTACTTTAGAGAAAATAGTTTTAGCCGTGTAGCCACGCCCTCCGTAGAAATCAACGAATGACGAAACTAGTCAGGACGTGTGCTACACGACACGCTGCAAAGGTTACTCCATTCCACTGATCGGGAGTTAGAGTCTTCAGCTGGCCCGGAGTCTTTCGCTGGAGTTAGCAGGAGATACCGATCGCTCTGAGATTGGGTGACCTTTATTTGTTCATTTGCTTTATATGATTGTACGTTTAATGTATATGGGAGCTGTCTGTATGGGAACATGAGGGTTTATACTGATTAAACTGGATTACGCTATGTTGGCTTCTTCTGTTTGTATCTATTTCACCTGAGGTTCCCTCCTATAAGTGGCTCCCTGTCAAGATGCTGGCTGCAGAGGCTTAAAGCCTGGTTAAATGAAACGCACACTACTCATTGTATTAGGGTGAGTTTAAACCCCGACGGGGCGAGTGATCACAAGTGGTGAATAGAGAAGAACTGTGGTGGACGGTGCACTCTGCTTTATTCTGCTCACATATTTATCCTTGGACAATTTTCAGATTAAGCCATCTGCTGTCATTTATCAGTTACATTTATTATTGCGGTGCAGTTGCTTCCACTGCATTATCAGCGCTGTTGGTACTTTTGTTTTCTGAATGGACTGATTGGTTACATTGTTTAACATATGAGTACTTTTTTACAAGTCAAACGATCCTGTTTTGTAAGGGGTAGAATGAGAGGGTGAAGTTGTGTTCTTCTGGCTCCAATTGTCACAGGGAAAAACAATGGTTTCAAGATAATTTTTTTTACTTTTCCAATCAACTCCAGTGAATGGCCTCAAGGGCTTGTTTGCAACACAATTACACAAGTTTCAGAATCAGTTGGATTGGACAACTCTTATCCAAAGTCTATGTTAAGAGAAGAAATGTTGTAAAAGAAGAGAAGAGAAGGATGTTAAAAATTCAAACCCTTCAAAATAAGTATTTTTTTTTAAGTTAGCAGGGAGATTCGACTGTTTGAGTTATTTTATCTCTTACACAACACCTTCACCATATTGTAATATTCTATATGTTGGTAATGTTCTATATGTTTGTTTTGTACAAGTTCTAGAAATCCGTAATTATACAATTGATTTAAATTCCAAGGTGTTTTAGACAGCCGTTAGTATTGTATGAGTATTTCCATTAGCAAATTATAATTTTTTTCACTTTAGACAGTTCATGACAACATTTCTTCTGTGTTGATCAAAAAGCTGATTTACCAGAAAAAAAATGTTGTCATGAAATATTCAACTTTTTAATGAATTGCCTTGTAGGATGTTCTTTGACAATTTAATCTTTACAATCCAGAAAATAAATAGACATAATTAACCTTTTTCTACAGTTTTCGGTAATAATGTATTATTGGAATTTCAGAGAACAGCTGTAGTGATTAAGAGATTAAACAATATCTGCTGCTATAATATAGGAATATATCACTGATGTAACTATCAGAGAACTATTTATAAATCATTATTTTTACTAAAATGGTTATTATAAAGAAAAATGTTGCACAAATAACCTTGCAATAGTACAAAGACAAGATAAATTACTATGATCTAATATATTATCCACTTAAGACCCGGACCAATACGCTGGTAAATGACCCAAGGTGTTTTTGCGATTCGGCACTGCGTCGCTTTAACTGACAATTGCGCGGTCGTGCGACGTGGCTCCCAAACAAAATTTGCGTCCTTTTCTTCCCACAAATAGAGCTTTCTTTTGGTGGTATTTGATCACCTCTGCGATTTTTATTTTTTGCGCTATATACAAAAATAGAGCGACATTTTTGAAAAAAAAACACTATTCTTTACTTTTTGTTAAAAAAAAATCAAATAAACTAAATTTTAGTCAAACATTTAGGCCAAAATTTATTTAGCCACGTGTCTTTAGTAAAAAAAAAAAATCGCTTTTAAAAAAAAATAGCTACCTAGCGGAACAGCGACACTAATACAGCGATCAGAAAAATGATCGCTTAGTGACGCTGGCAATAGGGAGTGAAAGGGTTAACTAGGGCGGTGATCAGGGGGTTAAAACTTTATTAGGGGGGGTGGGGGGGCTATCCTGAACCTAACACTAACTGATTTTACACTGCCTGTCACACTGACACTAAATGCAGTGATTAGATCACTGCATTCAGTGACACTGTGACAGGGGGGTGGGGGGGCAGATCGCAAGGGGTTAAGTGTGCCTATGTGAGTGTGTGTCAGTGTAATGTTGGTTTAATGTTTAATGTTGAAAATACCGCTGCGATGGGAGATTACATCACTTCCCACTTCCTGTGTTTACACAGGAGGAGGAAGTGACAGGAGACTGGGAGCGCGCGCATTGGCTGGGAGCGATCGCGGGGGGGGCGGGTAAACGCCGACATCCACCCGCTCATCCCGGATCGCTCCCGGAGCCAGGGGGACCCCCGCACGCCGCGGAGGGGGTCCCGATGGGACCCCCGAACCGCACTAAGGCGGGGACGTAAATTTACGCCCTTGTGCCTGTACGTGCCATTCTGTGGCCGTATATGTGCGTGCGGGGGTCCTAAAGTGGTTAAATAAGACACAAAGGTTTGCATAAAAACAAAGCACAGTTTTCCTTATATTGCTAGGCTAGTAGTCACCACTGAGCAAAAAAAGGTTACATATGTGATAACCTGTGTTAAAGAGGTTGTAACCCTAAAAAATAATATAGTGGGTTTAAGAGCACAGTGCGTGTGCTGTTAAATCTGTCCCTTTCTAATCTGTAGAAAACTTAGTTGATCCTGTCTGTTCCTGTGTTCCTTTTTTGTGTGCTGACCACGGTAATCATGGCTGCTGATCCATGATACCGTGGTCAGCTTTACATGCTTACGTCATCCCGCTGCTCTCTTCTCTCCCCCTCCCTCCCTGTCAGCTCCTGTGTCAGCCCCTGCGCTCTGCACGGTCTTCATAGGGCATATTTACATCTCAGGAGCCTATAGGCAGAGAATTCTGACCCCCCCCCAAAAAAAAGACAGTAAGACCAACTTTTTTTCTTGATAAAATATTTTTATAAAAATATTTGTATATGTGTAGAGGGGAATTCTGCAGACGTTCATGCAAAGGGGAACACTGCAGACTGTGATGTAAAGGGGACTCTGATGTAAGGGGGTCTCTGGTCACCAGAGCCCCCCTTACACAAGATTTTCCAGAGTTCCCCTTACATCAGAGTTCTCCTTTACATCAGAATCCGCATGGTCCCCCCTTTACAAAGCAATGGGGATCTCTGCGGACCCAGATGTACATCACAGTCAGCAGCGTTCCTCTTTACATCAAGGTCCGCATAAGTCGCCTTGCACTGTGGAGGGAGGAGCTCTGGTGACCACACTCCCCCTCACATCTCTGTGTAGGGTTGATCTGTCATTGGCCATTGCCCCCCCCCTCTTCCCCATGTCTGTATTTTGGGGGAGGGGGAAGATGTCTCCCCATAGAGTGCAAAGAGTATGTATTGAATAGGAATGTCAATGGTGGCCAGTAACCTTTAATTTTTGGATTAAAAACAATGGCAGTTGCACTCACACACCAATGCTTGACTAAGGCATGTCATCCACAAGAGCCTCTGTGAAATCACTGAGCAATGAGGTCCTTCTGACTGTCACAAAAGAAGTAACATGAGCCAATCCTGTATAAGCTTTCAGGAAAAAAAGCGATGGTTCAGGCACACTGACAGCTGATTGACTACAGTGTCTGCAGTGGATTGAGGAGCTTACTTAGTCGCTGGAAGATCCAGTGACATTCTAGCCGACGCTGGCTGTTCCGGTGGCTGAGTGAGGTCCTCCACTCCTGTAACAGCACTGGTGAACGGAGTGAACCACAACTGCGGTTAGCAAGAATTTCAATCTGCTTCTTTATGTGACAACTCAGTATTGGGCCCCAGGCGTCACTCCACAGAAACAGGAGTTTGGGGATCTCTACATCATGTCTGTCACATACAGACATGTTACAGAATGCGACCAGAGCTTAGCGTTTAAAATATATATTTTTGTAGATTCCAATTCACCTCTATATGCAAGTGATTATCAGTACGGGACCCCAGGCGTCACTCCACACAAACAGGAGTTTGGGGGTTCTCTACATCATATCACTTATAACATATAGGGATGTATTAGGCCACCAAGGGAGGTGGTATGAAATACCATCAATGCTTAGCATAGAAAAGTTAGCAAGAACATGTTGAACAAGTTTAGGACAGGGCCTATAAGCAATTTATACTTATGTCAAGCATGTAGTAAATATGAGTTGTAGTAATAACTAATAGTTGCGTATGAGAAGCAATCTAGCTCAGGTACTTTGAGAGTACACGTGATAAATAGGAGTTGTAGTAACAACTAATAGTTGCGTATGAGAGGCAATATAGCGCAGGTAATTTGAGTGTAGATGTCCCTTTAAGTCAGAGGTGCCCGACCAGTGGCCCGGAGGCCACATGTGGCCTGCGGAGCCCTCTGATGTGGCCCGTGACCTCATGCTCAGGAATAGAATAGAATACTTTTATCAAAGGTAAGTTTATCACTACTCTATGGCAAAGTGCATCTAACCTGAAGGAAAGCCACAAGTGAACCCGTGGTGCCGGTAAACAGTGCATCAGTGTGCAAACAGCCTTAGGCCTCTTATACATGATCAGTCTGACCCAATCAGACCCTCCATTCACCTCTAAGGAGTGGCAGATGTAAATAAACTTGACGCCTACCTCCAATCTGATCCACTAAAAAAAAGACTTGAGTATAGAGTAGAGTGGGCTGCTGTCCACCTGCTCCGCTCATTGTGGCCCGCGACCGGTTACCAAGTCACTTAAGTGGCCCCCATTCTTCAAAAGGTTGGGCACCCTGCTTTAAGTTCTTCCTTAGCAAAGGGGTATATCCCACATAGTATGTTGATAGCCACCAGATATTTACAAACAATAGCAATTGTGTTAGATGAAACATAAGCAACAGTTCCTCCTATAGCACTACAAGTGACACAATAGCTACTTATCCGTTTGCAGGCTTCTGTGCAGGTAATAGGGATTCCGTGGTAAGGATGTTCAGCAAGGAAGGCCCAAGGTGGTCCCCAGCAAGGCTCACTGTTGTAGCAGGTGCAATAGCACTAAAGAAGTAGTTGATGGCAGGAGCGGTGTTGCAGGCAGGGGAGCGATGGCACCATTCAGTAGCGTGGCCAAGCTACAGCTGACAATAATAGAATGGTGTGCAAAAGGCACACTGCTCTGTTTATAGGGAGGGAGCAGCTGTAGTGCATAAGCACTAATTTGAAAGAAGGCGCAGTTAGTTGCGGCGCACTTCCGTGTTCCAGGCTGGAGCGCACGCCGCCCTGCGCAATGTCAGCGTAATGTGTTCCAGCGTGGAACGCATTACAAGGAACACGGAAGTAACAGGTGCGAGGAGCGCCTATTACAGCTCCATCCCACTGCGGACACTAGAGCTGGGCAACTGTCAGG
Organism: Rana kukunoris; assembly: GCA_029574335.1. NCBI lineage: Eukaryota > Metazoa > Chordata > Amphibia > Anura > Ranidae > Rana > Rana kukunoris. The sequence continues at coordinate 227,194,545 of CM056053.1, read as the reverse complement.
GTGCCCGAACCATTACTTCCTTCCTGGGAGCGTATACACGATTGGCTCATGTTACATCTTTGTGTCCGTTGGGGGATTTTGCTCAGTGATTTCACAGAGACTTTTATGGATGACATGCAAGCATCAGTGTAAATGCAATTGTCATTGTTTTTATTCAAATTGTTAAAGGTTACTGCAGCAGAGCCTGTGTGTTTTTGTCAAGGGAATTGACAGCCGGGCAGCCCCATCAGCTGAGCTCCAGGAAAGAGAGGCGCATTCTTTTAACTCAGATGGGAACCCCTCTAGGAAGGGCACCTATAGCCACATGCCTACAGTGCCTATTGGGAAATCCGGCCCTGGCTCTTCAGTGACTGACACCAAGTGCAGCTCTATAGAAAAAAGACACGGCATTGGTAACTACTGTACTTGAGCACTCTAGTCATGGGACTCGCAATGAAGCAAGGATCAAGAAGAGTGTAAATCATAAAAGTTGAACTCCATGTCTCTTTCGGTCTCTTGTAATGTACTGTACAGCAGCACTAGAAACCAATCAGGTGTGCTACATGCCCATGGGCTGGTACCTGCAGAGAGTAACAAATAACAGAGAAGTAACCTCATCAGTCTTTTGTTCCTTACTGTCCAGTCACAGGCTGGGGACAAGAGGGTGATCTTTCTGTGTTGGTAAACCTCAGCAAGTGTAAGTTGTAGGATTGGCAGGACAGATAATCTTTGGCTGGTAACATTTCAGTTGTGTATTTAAAGCTTCATGCACACTGGGCATTTGCCCAGCTCCTCTGAATGCCTTTTCTCCTGGCAGGAAAAAAACAGCTGCCAAAATATGCCTTTGTACATGTGTTTATGTGCATCAAGGTTTGGGGCATTCATTCATTCCATTGGTCAGAATATTAATGTATTTTGGCCAATGGAATGAAGGATGGCTCAAGCACTAAGCACACCTAGCATGTAGACACTTTTGCACTTGTTTAGGTGTATCAAGCATTTTTTCTGTGTGTGTGTGTGGCCACAAAGGCTAACATTAAAGGGGTTGTAAAGGTTTGTGTTTTTTCCCCTTAATGCATCCTACCCTACATTTTAATGAGGACAGTTTTTTTTGTGCCTTGTAGTACAGAATGGTGCTTTTATTTATATGCAAGGTATTGTATTTCAGCTCTGGTCCTCAATATTAAAAAGAGAAGTCTTATAAAGATATTACCAAATGTCATACAATCTGTCTAATATCTTATTATAAATGTACTGTGTACATTCATGTATATCATTTGTGCATTTTAGCATTGTCAGGAACCCAAAAATGATGTTAGACAAATCTGTGAGATGTCTTTTGTTAAAAATCAAAGTGAAGAAAAGGGATACATGGTGAATTAGCTCTTCAAATCTTTTCAAATTTCCCCTAGCAGTTGAACAGGTGACAGGCAGCTTTGTACAGCAAAAAAACACAATGCTCTACTTTGTTCTAACAGTTATTTTAGATATATTGTTCTTCTAGAAATGGATGTTTGAAATGGAATGGAGCAGCTTGCTGTTATTTTAGCAAAGAATATCTGCAACCAGGTGACCTATTGACACTCCATTATAGAACAGGTCAGAGCTCACCATGTTTAATTTTTTTACAGATTTCTCACAATATTATACGAAAAATAGCTTCATAAAATAGGAAATATAACAACTAAAATGAAAACAGGGATCATGGGACTACAACTGAAATATTTCTGCCTGGTTAGTCTTTGCAGATATTGATTTACAGTGCTCATGATGGAGATTTTGTGCCTATAACATCTCTGTGTACCTTTCCTAAAAATGTAAGCCATGTATGCACTGTTATAGAAAATGCAACAAATCTTCAGTTACCTACTGTATTTCTTAAGAACAAGATATAACCATATCCTTAGGAAGTCGAATTCAGAAGGCTCACTGCTTATTGTGGAAAATGTATCAAAACTGGAGCAGACAGAATCTGGAGTAGCTGTGCATGTTAGCTGATCAACTTCTGTCTTTAGCGTGTTCAGCTAAGCTTTGAAAATGAAAACTAGAAGCTGATTGATTGCCATGCACAGCACCTATATTCCCTTGATTGTTTCCTATAAGTCTAGGGCCACACTAGCCAAATCTCTGAAAAACGATGTGATGCTTTTCAGAGTGTGGCTAAACAGCCACCATCAGACGTTCAGGAGAAGATGTTACTGCCTCCTGAAAGCCTGTCTTGTCAATTTCTTTTGCCAAATGGCAGTTTTTAATCGGGGTAATGCGCCACAACCGCAAGTCAAGCATTTGTCTCACAGTTGTGACATGGCTCCATTGACTTGAATGGCAGTGCCTCCTGGCATTTGAAGTTAAACTATACATGAGTCAATACGTTTTCCCATTTTTTTGTGGTAAAATTAGGGGCCTCTGCTTATATTTGGGTCAGCTTATACTCGAGTATATATGGTACACCATTTTCATAGTATATTCCTGTAGTGTTACAGAAGTGTGTCAGCTGTGTTCACACTATATCATATATATATTTAGCTCCAGTACTTTGTTGTCCCAGATCTTATTCATGTAAACTGAGTAATCAAAGTTACACAACCCCTATCCTAAAAAAAAAAAAAGCAACATTATATTTAACTGTTCATCAGTCTGTTTACTAAAAATGTTCTATGTAGCAGAGGTCATGACACTAAGCATTGCGCAATACAGACAATTTTGTCAAGTAAAGCATTGCATACATTTCCTCCACTGGTTGCTCTGGTTCCTCTGCTATGTCCCTTAATTTTTGGATTACCCCATCAGGGTGTTTTTTTTCTCTCAGTTCTCATGGGACAACATTGTCAGCGTGATAGGAAATAAAGGCAGATTTCCTCACCCATACCCCAAACAGCAATCAAAACTTTGGGAAACAGAAGATAGGTGTGGAGTGCTGGATCACCTAAAGCAGTAAATATTCTCAGCCAGGTCTGCCACCCAGGTGCTCTCAATCTGTATATATGGAATGACTTTCCATAGACAGATTTTACAGGAGCAATGGCTTAAACAAGGCCATACATGGGTCGAATTCTGAAAAAAAATCTTTAAAAACCAGAACGATTGTGCATTTTGTAATCCGATGGTGCCACGGTGCCACCATTGATTTCAAAATTCAACCTACCAAGCCTTTTAATTTCCCCCTATGTTGCTACAGAAAATAATTTTCGTGGCTGAGAATCTTCTTTCCTTGCCAGGTCACAGCTCATGCGCATTTCTTTTTCGATTATATTTCTTGAACAATCATTGATTTGAAATTTGTTCATATTTTCAAACAATTTCAACATGCCCGATCACTCAAAATGGATTGCCACGTTGCCCACAAAATTTAAAGAAAATACTTACAATTTTTAAAAGAAATTTCTTTTGGAATTTGACCCATGTATGGCTGACTTAAAAGGTAGTCTCTTTGCTGGTATAGGAACCAGGTGTGCAAAGAGGGATGTATCAAACAAAAGCTCTGTTGAAGGGACACCCTTGACCCCCCCTCCACGATACACATTGGTTTTTTTTATAATATAGGAGTCTGAAATATAATCTTGACTATTACAGACTGCTATTGGTGCTTTCCTTTATGCATACAGAGCAATAAAAACTTGTCAGAGGTTTAACTCTTCTCCGCTCAAACTGGAATATTTTTTAAAGAAACATACAAAAACAGTACTGTGTTTTTAGTAAAGAAGAACCATGTTTTTGAAAAAAAGACAAACACACTAGCCAAACTGGAACATGCCTGACCAAGTTTGAGAAAGAATGAGGTGCTGTATTACAAGTATTTATATTTTGATGCTATCGTAGCGTTAGGGTACTTTCACACTGAGGTGCTTGGTGCGCTGGCGGTAAAGCTCCAGTATTTTTAGCGGCATTTTACCGTCGTGTTTCCCGCGATTTTAAGGTGCTATTGGGGAAATTTTAACCCCCGCTAGCATTCGAAAAAGGGTTAAACCCACCCGTAAAAATGCAGCTTTGCGTGCAGTTTGGAGGCGCTACCCCATTAATTTCAATGGGCAGGGGCGTTTTAGGAGCAGTATTTTTACTGCTCCTACAGCGCTTCAAAGATGCGGCTGGCAGGACTTTTTTTTAGCGCCCCACCAGCGCAACGCTCCAGTGTGAAAGCCCTCAGGCTTTTACACTGGATAGAAAGGAGCGGCTCTTTCAGGGCGCATTGCAGGTGCTATTTTTAGCACAATAGCACCTGCAGAGCGCCTCAGTGTGAAAGCAGCCTAATGTTAACCAGTCAAAGTCAGTATCATGTTTTGCTAAAACTCTGCAACAGGAGCTAATTAAGCAGATTAGAAAAACTACTAATGGCTAAATGAACCAACTATTTTATTTTATATTAAATAAAAAACAAATGAAAAAAGCAATAGAAGTAAAAGATGGTATAGACAACTACAGTATATGACCCTTAATAATTATAGCAAATAAAGCCAATAATATATGACACCCAGGAGAGCAAGATACCATGATTGTGTATACGTACCTGTAGCAATTAATGGGCTCACTAGCTTGCAAACATATGCCCACTACACCAATGTCCAAGAAGCTTTAGGCTAGGCTCACATCTAAGCAGCATGTGGTTTGCAGCAGGGGTCCGGTGTGTCCCTGTTCTCCTTTCAAACCTTCCTCAAACTGAGCTAAAGAGGCACAGGACCTCTGTGCAATCTGCTCCGCAGCCGCCCGGAGGTATGTGAACCGGCTCCAAAGAGATTCGGTAACAATCTCCTGTGTACCCTGCCTTAAGCCGCCCATAAATTATTAGATTTTCTGTAATCGCTTGATTCCCTCATCAACACTGACTGTGGGGGAATCTCTCCTGCAGAGCTATTATATTCCCCATTTGGGGGGTTAAAGGGGGAGAGTGCAAATTCTGGTGCAGCTGTTACCTTTTTCAGCTTGTTCAATTAAGATTTGACAAAAAACATGGAAGCTGCACAGGATTTTGCATGCTCCAGTTTTAGTAAATCAACCCCACAGTGATTATTACTAGCGGCTATACCTGCTGGCAATAATCGTATGAAAAATCCAACAGGCTGGTTGATCAATCAATGAACTTTGGTACAATCAGCCTGCCTATACATGATTCTAATCTTGCTGGTCCCTCCTGAATCAGCCGAGATCTGGCCGGCTTTACTGTCCTCACAAAGCACCGGGGAAATGTCCTCTATTAGCATAGCTCTTAACTGCCCTTTATTGTCCCTCATTTTGAGGGACTGTCACTGTCACTTACAAAAGTGCTTAACTGCACTACACATTTCATCAGACCTCAACGTGATTGTATTTTCTCTTTTGAAATCTAGCATTCTGGAAAATACTTCTTATTTCAAATATAAATAATTTGTGGTCCATGTAAGTGGGAGTGTCACTGGCAGCAGTGTGTCATTTGCTGACATACTTTTTGCCAAGAGGTGACCCTATTTCCCATATAAGGGGTTGGAAGTTGGGAAGTACACACTAGCAAATTAATTGTTTCAGCATTTTAGCCCAACAGTGACAACAGCACACACATGGGGCTTTGGCGTTTTCCTCCAATCTATAATACATTCTGAAAATTTGATATAGCTCATAGGCCACATGCTCATTAGGAGTTGAGCCCCTGTGCATCACGTTCTGGCATTTGTGCACCCGGGAGGAGCAGCTGCGACATCCATCCCCACTGCCTGCAGCCTGTCAAAGTCTATAACAGATTGAAATATGTTGCTGCTGGTCACTGTGCTGAGTGGTACTCGCATTTAGGGCCCTCTGTGTTCAGAGATGTATTCTGCATTCCATACATCATACATTCCTAAATGAATAATGTTCTTGTTACTCAGTACAACATCTTGCCACATCATATTTCAGCCCAGTGCCGATCCTGACCTCCCTGGGGCCCTAAGCATGCCGACAGTGACATCTTACATAATCTTACAAATCTTACAAAAATCTTACATTAAAGTGAGAAGCGGGGGTGCTGACTTCTTACCTCTTCTTCCATGCAGCCAGCGAGTTGAGAAGCGGGGTGAGGGGCCGGAAATGACTTCTCACCAGGCGGGGCCTCTAGTAATTTGGGGGGCCCTCTGCAACTTTCCGGGGCCCTAAGTGGCTTGCATAGTGAGCCTATAGGGCGAATCGGCCCTGTTTCAGCCTATCACAGACTTTGACAGGCTGCAAGCAGCAGGGATAAATCTGTGCTTCCAAGGCACAGGAAAATGTGCATTGGACGCACGAGGGATGAACGCCCAGTGTACATAAGGCCATATAATTATCAATTGGGTTGATTACCCTGACGACCACCTGAATTTTGCTGTGTCAATGGATAAATACAGGAATTACAATTTATTTTCTTTACTTTGAAATGTATATACTGTATTAGTGTGCATTTTTTGACTGAATGCCCTATGTGTTTAAAAATGTTGTATTACTGCTGTTAGAAGACAGCTAGCTGAATCTTTTATAACTACAAAAGACAGACTGGGTGACATCTGCTACAACATTGCAATAAAATCTACATTTACATACCAATCCAGAAATAACAAATAGGTAGCAAAAAAGACAGTATAATTGATGTTTCTTTTTCTTTTTTTTATCTACTTAGATGCTGCATCTGGATCTGGAGAAGGAGGTAAGATAACATTTTATTAACACTTTTTCTTTGCACAATGAACATGTAAATGTATTAATTTCTAAGACTTTTTTTTGAATAGAAGGGACCAGTGGCGGCTGGTGCTCAAAATTTTTGGGGGGGCGCAAACGAAAAAAATGATGGCATGGCACCACTGTGCCATGCCATCATATTCAGTCACTGTGCCATCAATTGTCACCAATGTGCCATGCCATCAAACGCAGCTACTGTGCCCATCAATTGTCACCAATGTGCCATGCCATCATATGCAGTCACTGTGCCATCAATTGTCACCACTGTGCTATGCCATCAATTGTCACCAATGTGCCATGCCATCAAAAGCAGCTACTGTGTTCATCAATTGTCACCACTGTGCCATGCCATCAAATGCAGTCACTGTGCAATCAATTGTCACCACTGTGCCATGCCATCAAACGCAGTCACTGTGCCATCAATTGTCACCTCTGTGCCATGCCATCAAATGCAGTCACTGTGCCATCAATTGTCACCACTGTGCCATGCCATCAAATGCAGTCACTGTGCCATCAATTGTCACCACTGTGCCATGCCACCAAACGCCACCACTGTGCCATCAATTGCCACCACTGTGCCATGCCATCAAACGCCACCACTGTGCCATCAATTGTCACCACTGTGCCATGCCATCAAACGCCACCACTGTGCCATCAATTGTCACCTCTGTGCCATGCCATCATATTCAGTCACTGTGCCATCAATTGTCACCACTGTGCCCCATGCCACTGTGCTCATTGTCGCCTCTGTGCCCCATGCTGCCACTGTGCCCCACGCTGCCACTGTGCCCCATGCTGCCACTGTGCCCCATGCTGCCCCTTTCCCTGTAAAAAAAATCACTTACCTGACGCTTCCATGTCCTCCCTCGATGTCTTCTGCCGCCGTGGAGAAGCTTCAGCCAATCAGGTTCCTGAAAACCAGAATCCGGGAACCTGAATCCGGGAACCTGGTTGCCTGCGCTCCGAGCATAGACTTCCGAGAGCCGGAGGGCGGCACTGGAAAAGCCTATCATAGCCGCTGGCTTTGATAGGCAGTTCCCCTCAGCCAACCAGCTGCCGCTATTCGGGTAACCGGCGTCCCATGTCCGGTTATACGAATAGACCAGGCAGCTGGCAACAGTAACACACGTCCAATGCATAGCATTGAACGTGTGTTACTTGCGAGAGGGGGTGGCGCTGCAGCGCCCTCTATAGACGGCCGCCAGAACTTCGGCTAAAATGTCAAAATGACATTTTAGCCGAATAAAAGTTCTTAAAGGGCCCGTTTTTTTTTTTTTCTTGTGACTGCGGGAGGGGGGGCGGCGCCCGTGCGCCCATATGGGCGGGCCGCCACTGGAAGGGACATATATAGGTAATTTGAAAGTTACACTGTGGAAAACAACTATGTAAAAATACAGATTTGTGAAAAATGGAAAAATATTTTCCATTCTATTCTAATTTATATACACACATGCCACACTACAGAAGGGTAACACCACTGTCTTTATTACAGTAAGATGATACAGTGGTGTCACCCCTTGAACCCAGTCTGCTGACTTGACAAAAGTGGAGAAGCAGAACGCTAATTAGGTGTTAGGTGTTTTATTGACAGTATTACAGTGCCTTGAAAAAGTATTCATACCCTTTGAAATTTTAATTTTGTCACGTTACAAACCAAAAACATAAATGTATTTTATTGGGGTTTTTATGAGTTAGACCAACACAAAGGCACATAATTGTGAAGTGGAAGAAAAATGATAAATGGTTTTCAATTTAATTTACAAATAAAAATGTGAAAAGAATGATGGACATTTGTATTCAGAACCACCTTTCGCTGCAATTACAGCTGCAAGTCCATTTGTGTATGTCTCTACCAGTTTTGCCCATCTAAAGTGTAAAATGTTTGCCCATTTTTATTTGCAAAATAGCTCAAGCTCTGTCAGATTGGATGGAGAGCATCTGTGAACAGCAATTTTCAAGTCTTACCACAGATTCTCAATTGGATTTAGGTCTGGACTTTGACTGGGCCATTCTAACACATGAATATGCTTTGATCTAAAACATTGCATTGTAGTTCTGGCTGTATGTTTAGGGTCGTTGTCTTGCTGGAAGATGAACCTCTGCCTCAGTCTCAAGTCTTTTGCCGACTCTAACGAACCGTTTTCATCGGACCAGGCTGAAGTGGTCTGATGTGTGTACACACCATCGGACCAAAAATCCGATCAGACCAGAACGCGGTGATGTAGAACACACCGACGTGCTGAAAAAAGGAAGTTCAATGCTTCCAAGCATGCGTCGACTTGATTCTGAGCATGCGCGGGTTTTTGATTCGATGCTTTGGCGTACTAACCATCGAATCTGTCCGACGGACAGGTGTCCGTCGGACAGATTTTAAAGCAAGTTTTAAAACTATCGTCCGACGGACAACGGTCTGATGGGCCGTACACACCATCGAATTGGTCCGATGAAACTGGTCTTCAACGGGTTTTCTTTTAAGATTGCCCTGTATTTGGCTCCATCCATCTTCCCATCAACTCTGACCAGCTTCTCTGTCCCTGCTGAAGAAAAGCATCTCCACAACATGATGCTGCCACCACCATGTTTCATGCTGGGAATGGTGTGTTCAGGGTAATGTGCAGTGCTAGTTTTCCACCATACAGAGTTTTGCTTTTAGGCCAGAGCACCTTTTGTTTGCTGTGTCCCCCACATGGCTTCTCGCAAATGGCAAATGAAACTTCTTACACCTTTTTTTTCAACAATGGCTTTCTTCTAGCCACTCTTCTCTAAAGGCTAGATATGTGAAGTGCATGACTAATAGTTGTCCTGTGGACAGATTCGACCACCTGAGCTGTGGATCTCAGCAGCTCATCCAGAGTTACCATGAGCCTTTTTTCTGCTTCTCTGATTAATGCTCTACTTGCCCGGCCTGTCAGGTTAGGTGGATAGCCATGTCTTGGAAGGTTTGCAGCTGTGCCATACTCTTTCCATTTTCGGATGATGGATTGAACAGTGCTTTGTGAGATGTTCAACGCTGAGGGCTTCACAGAACAGCTGTTTTTATACTGAGATTAAATTGCACACAGGTATTTACTAATTAGGTGGCCTCTGAGGGCAATTGGGTCCACTAGATTTTAGTTAGGGGTATCCAAGTAAAGGGGGCAGAATACAAATGCACGACACACTTTTCAGATATTTTTTGTAAAAAAAATGAAAAACCATTTATCATTTTCTTTCCACTTCACAATTATGTGTCACTTTGTGTTGGTCTATCACATAAAATCCCAATACAATACATTAACATTTTTGATTGTACCGTGACAAAATGTGGAAAATTCTAAGGGTTTTGAATACTTTTTCAAGTCACTGTATGTAATGCTATAGAGCCTCACTGGTCCAAGCGTGATTCTCCTTCTCTCATTCTGATTGCTGCTGTACTAGGTATTAAAGAGGAGTTCCACCCAAAAATGGAACTTCCTCTTAATCCACTCCTCACCCCCATACATGCCACATTTGGCATGTAATTTTTTGGGGGGGGAGTGGGGGCTTCAGTAGGAGTGGGACTTCCTGTCCCACTTCCTGCTTCCGCCGAGGGGCTGATAAGGCGAGAGGCGTAATCGCCTTATTTCAGCCCCTCCCTGCAGGCGATGGCCTAGGACACTGACAGGTCCTAGGCAATCGCCTGTCCAATCAGCGACGAGCCGCGCCGCGCGCGCATGCGCAGTGCGCGCATGCGCAGTGCGGCTCGCGCATGCGCAGTGGGTGCCCGGCCGTGAAGCCGAAGGCTGTCACGGCTGGGTGCCCACAGTCGGGATGGAGACGCTGACTGGGGAGGGGGGGGGAAAGGAGCGGAGCCCCGGTCGGCGCATCGCTGGAACGCAGGAGCAGGTAAGTGAGTGTTTATTAAAAGCCAGCAGCTACACTTTTTGTAGCTGCTGACTTTTAATAAACACATTTGTTGGCTGGAACACCCCTTTAAGGAGCCAACATAAAGGCAAATAAACATATTAAAATGTGTTTTTTATCCACTTATGTCGTGTATACACAATCGGAATTTTTTAAGGAAAAATCTGAGTTTTTCCATCTTATATTCCGAGGAATTCCATCGGAGTTTCCATCGGAGTTTAGAACATGTTTTCCTCCGATGGATTTCCGTCGGAATTCCGAAGTGAATTTGGTAGGACAAAGGTCCGATCGTGTGTACAGGGCTTTAGAGTTTTGCTATTGTATGTCAGTTGGGACTAATTCCAAGCATGCTTATACATTTCCAAACTTTGCAGTATTATTTATACACATTTGTTAATTTGAGGGCTCATTAATTTACACAACATTACTAACAGATAGGTGTTACCTAACAAATATCTGTTTTCATAAGTTAGTATAAATAGGCTTCTTTAACAAGGCAGTACACAAAAAAGGCTGATATGCAAAATGTTATACATCGAAATACTATTCTTCAGTTTTTCAGCAATCATTATCGATCATTTCTAATTAATTGCTGTGGGATGTGGCATATTCTAAGTTGTGTTAGGCCTCGTACACACGACCGAGAAACTCGACAGAATCCATCAAGAAACTTGGTGGCAGAGCTTTTTTGCCGAGGAAAACGGTTGTGTGTATGCTTTTCATCAAGAAAGCTGTCGAGGAACTCGACGAGGAAAAAAGAGAGCAAGTTCTCTCTTTCCTCGACGGGAGTCTCAATTTCCTTGTCGTGTTCCTCGTCGGGCTGGTTTTCGATGAGAAACACGTTGGTGTGTATGCTTAGAAACCCGCGCACCTTTGGTAAAAGTAGCTATTGTAATGGAAATGGCACATTTGTCACGCTGTAACAGACTGAAAAGTGCAAATGTCTCTTACCAAACTTTTACCTAACATGCAGTAACATGAGATTAGCAAATGCAGCCCCAAGGGTTGTGCCAGTGGAATCGAACTTCCCCTGCTGTCGTATGTGTTGAAGTCACCGCGTTTGAGAACGAGGAGATTTGGTCTTGACTGTGTGTACGCAAAGAAAACTTGTCAAGTTTCTCGACAAGCCTAACAAGGAACTTGTTGAGGAAAGCAATGTGTCGTGTGTACGAGGCCTTAGGATGATGACAGAAATTGTCTATGAAATACTTTGTTATAATGTTTTTTTTTTTGTAAAAATCATACACTACTAGACACTGGACCTATGGACAACCTCTGTCTATCTGACACAATCACTGTTTCCAACAAATGACAGTGCAAGGAACAGGATTAGTCTAGAACATCCTGCAATTTAAATACAAATTTGTTACATACCCATTTTATTTTATCTGTACTCAACAAGCCGGTTGATAAGCAAAAACTAGTACAAGAAAAAGAAAAAGAAAATTTTTTTTCCTTGTGACTTAGATGAAGTTGTGCTTTGTCTTACAGTGGGGAAAATAATTATTTGATCCCTTGCAGATTTTGGAAGTTTGCCCACTTAAAAAGAAGTGGTCTATAGAAAGGGTCTATAGGCCCAGATTCACAGAGCGATTACGCGTGCGCAACTGCTGTTGCGCGTGCGTAAGTCTAAATGTGCGCGTGCGTATAGTTGGACGCGATTCACAAAACAATATACGCCAGAAATCTACGTTTTTTGGTCCGGCGTAATTGAGTTAGACATTCGCTTCCCTTCGCGCAAAACTGCGCTAGACACACCATTGATTTGCTAGTCAAATATGCTAATGAGGGAGTTACGGGGATCCACAAAAAAACGCAGTTGCTGCGCAGGCTACGCGATGTGCGCAACTGCAAAATGTCCTGTCTAAAGTTAGAGCCCATGCGCGAGTCGGCCGGCCCTTCATTTGCATGGGGTCACGGCTCATTTCAATGTAACACGCCCACGTCCCTCCCAATTTGTATTACTCCTCCTTACGCCTCCGGAAAAAACCTTACGTTTGCGCAAGCTCTTGCGTAAAAGCTACGTGAATCGCCGGATTACGCGGCTAGATTGCGCAAGTCTAACGGAAAAGTGGTGCGCTACGCCGGAATGATAATGCGCCGATCTACGTGAATCTGCCCCATAGTTTTTATCATAGGTGTATTTTAAGGGGTTGTAAACCCTCATGTTTTTTCACCTTAATGCACCCCCAGACCCCCCTGTTTTACTCACATGAACCCGTTGTTTCTCACCCGTTGTCTCGTGTCCTGATTGAATGGATTGATGACAGTCAGGGCCGGCCTTAGGCCTTTAGGCGCCCTGTGCGAGAAAGCTTTACAGCGCCCCCTAGTGGCCACGCCCCTCGGTAACCATGCCCCTCAGTAACCACACCCTTTCAGTGTCCACACCCATTTCTCCAATACTGGCTCCATTTAAAGCCTTACATTCTGTTAAGTTCCCAAAAAACTGATTACAAGCTATGTACATTACACAGCACCCTGCACCTCTGGACCCCTTTACATTACACAGCACCCTGCACCTCTGGGCCACTTTACATTACACAGCACCCAGCACCTCTGGACCCCTTTACATTACACAGCACCCTGCACCTCTGGACCCCTTTACATTACACAGCACCCTGCACCTCTGGACCCCTTTACATTACACAGCACCCAGCACCTCTGGACCCCTTTACATTACACAACACCCTGCACCTCTGGACCCCTTTACATTACACAGCACCCTGCAACCCTGGACCCCTTTACATTACACAACACCCTGCACCTCTGGACCCCTTTACATTACACAGCACCCTGCACCTCTGGGCCCCTTTACATTACACAGCACCCTGCAACCCTGGACCCCTTTACATTACACAGCACCCTGCAACTCTGGACCCCTTTACATTACACAGCACCCTGCACCTCTGGACCCCTTTACATTACACAGCACCCTGCAACCCTGGACCCCTTTACATTACACAGCACCCTGCAACTCTGGACCCCTTTACATTACACAGCACCCTGCACCTCTGGACCCCTTTACATTACACAGCACCCTGCAACCCTGGACCCCTTTACATTACACAACACCCTGCACCTCTGGACCCCTTTACATTACACAGCACTCTGCACCTCTGGACCCCTTTACATTACACATCACCCTGCACCTCTGGACCCCTTTACATTACACAGCACCCTGCACCTCTGGACCCCTTTACATTACACAGCACCCTGCACCTCTGGACCTCTTTACATTACATAGCACCCTGACCCCTTTACATTACACAACACCCTGCACCTCTGGACCCCTTTACATTACACAACACCCTGCACCTCTGGACCCCTTTACATTACACAGCACCCTGCACCTCTGGACCCCTTTACATTACACAGCACCCAGCACCTCTGGGCCCCTTTACATTACACAGCATCCTGCACCTCTGGGCCCCTTTACATTACACAGCACGCCTTTACATTACACAGCACCCTGCACCTCTGGGCCCCTTTACATTACACAGCACCATGCACCTCTGGGCCCCTTTACATTACACAGCACCCCTTTACATTACACAGCACCCCTTTACATTACACAGCACCCTACAGCTCTAGACACCTGTATGTTACACAGACACCCCCCTACAGTGCAGACCCCCCTTACAACACAGACCCCTTCTTATAATACAGAACCCCCTCTACAATACAGATTCACTCCTAAAGAGCAGACCCCCCTACAATACAAACTCACCTACAATACATAACCCCACCCCCCCTACAATACAGAACCCCCCTACAATACAGACCCCTCTCCCTACAATACTGAACCCCCCCTACAATACAGACCCCTCTCCCTACAATACTGAACCCCCCTCTCCCTACAATACAGACCCCCCCTACAATACAGACCCCCCCTACAATACAGACCCCCTACAATACAGAACCCCCTCCCTACAATATAGACCCCCTACAATACACAATCCCCCCTCCTTCAACACAGCCCCCCCTCCTACAATACAGAACCCCCCCTACAATACAGAACCCCCCTACAGTGCCACCCCCCCTCCTACAATACAGAACCCCCCCTCCTACAATACAGAACCCCCCTCCCTACAATACAGAACCCCCCTCCCTACAATACAGACCCCCCTACAATACACTATCCCCCCTCTTACAATACACAATCCCCCCTCTTACAATACAGACCCCCCCTACAATACAAAACCCCCCCTCCTACAATACAGAACCCCCCTACAATACAGAACCCCCCCTCCTACAATACAGAACCCCCCCTACAGTACCGAACCCCCTCCTACAATACCGAACCCCCTCCTACAATACCGAACCCCCCCTCCTACAATACCGAACCCCCCCACCTTGCTGCCCCCCCCTACAATACAGAACCCCCCTCCTACAATACAGAACCCCCCCACAACACAGAACCCTCCCACAACACAGAACCCCCTCCTAAAATACCGAACCCACTCTACAGAGCCGACCCCCCCCCTTCAGACCTGTATAACAGGCTCAGCTAATGTGCTTGCCGCGTGCTGCACACACACAGCGCAGCACAGTATAGACAAGGGGGAGGCGGCTTCACTGCTCGGCTGCCTGTGACTGTGAGACAGGCAGCCGAGACTCAGACCTGCGGCGCTTCACAGGGAAGGGTGATGATTGCGGCCGTGTCCCGAGTGTGCCGACGGCTCGCTCGGGTTCCTGCTTGCACCCCCGCAAAGCCAGGCGCCTGTCACCATGCCATGCCGCCCAAAGTCCTCTTCGTTCGCGCGCGGGGGGAGGAGGATTCGGGGCGCCGGCATGCCCCACGCCCACTACTTAGTACACGGGCGATTTTAGAGAATTTGTGCCGATCGCCAGGCGCCCATGTTGCCATGGCGCCCTGTGCGACCGCACATCCCGCACACCGCAAAGGCCGGCCCTGATGACAGTGCAGCCATTGGCTCCTGCTGCTGTCAATCAAATCAAATGACATGGGTGCCCGGTGGGTTGGCGGGGCCGAGTCCTGCTGCCTGTGTCAATAGATGCAGCAGCAGGACATGGCACTACGACAATACAGACACGGCACTACAGGATTTCAATCAATGGCGGCGAATTGTGTCATCAATGGTTTGTTTGGTTAGTGTGGTCCCAACTGCCTTAAGATCATTCACAAGCTCCTTCCGTGTACTTCTGGGCTGATCCCTCACTTTTCTCATGATCATCCTTGCACCAAAATCTTGCATGCAGCTTCAGACCTAGGGAGATTGATGGTTATTATGTATTTCTTCCATTTGCAAATAATCGCTTTAACAGTAGTCTCCTTCTTACCAAGCTTTTTGTTGATAATCTTGTAGCCCATTCTAACATTGTGCAGGTCTAAAATGTTGTCCCTGGTGCCCTTTGACAGCTCTTTGGTCTTGCACATGATGGTGAGGTTTAAATGGAAGAAAGAGATTCTGGGACAGGTGTCTTTTATACACATTACAAGTTGTCGTTAGGAGCACCTTCTGAAATTGACAGGACTAATCTGTGTACCACATGAGCACATACTGTAGCCAGTCTGTGGGAGCCAGAATTATTGGTGGTTGGTAGGGGATCAAATACTTATTTTAGACCCCTTTCACAGTGGGGCGCTTTTCAGGCGTTTTAGTGTTAAAGATAGTGCCTGTAAAGCGCCTCTCATGCCACCCCAGTGCGAAAGCACTCAAGCTTGCAGGACCGTATACACCGCTCCGCTGAATGGGGAGCACTGCCGAAGTGCCTGCAAAGAGCTTTAGCAGTGCAGGGACATGGGCGCTATTAATCCTTTCTTCGGCTGATAGCGGGGGTTAAAAGCGGCCCGCTAGCGGCCAAAAGCGCTGCTATAACAACGGTAAAGTTCCACTAATGCCCGCACCACCCCAGTGTGAAAGGGGTCTTACTCCTTAACCACTACAGATCGGCGCTATTGACAAAAGACGTCAACAGCGCGGACCTGAGCTGCCGGGGTCACGTCTTTGGACGTCAATGTTGTTGTAATTCCCCGCGTGCGCCACTGGGTGGCGCGTAGCGGGGAAAAACAGTGCCGTTGCATCGCCGAGGATTCGATGTGTGTACCCAGCGGCCGCGGCGTCTGCCAGGTACATGCGATCGGCGGTGACAGAGCAGGGACGTGGAGCTCTGTGTGTAAACACAGAGCTCCACGTCCTGTTAGGGAGAGGAGACAGATGCTGTTTCCCTTGTATATAGGGACACCGCATCGGTCACCTCCCCCAGTCACCCCCCTCCCCCCACACAGTTAGAACGCACCCAGGATACACATTTAACCCCTTCCTCACCCCCTAGTGTTAACCCCTTCAATGCCAGTCACATTTATACAGTAAATAGTGCATATTTATAGCACTGGTCGCTGTATAAATGTGAATGGTCCCAAAAATGTGTCAGAAGTGTCCGATGTGTCCGCCGTAATGTCGCAGTCCCAATAAAAATCGCAGATCGCTGCCATTACTAGTAAAAAAAAAAAATAGTAAAAAAAAATCATAATTCTGTCCCCTATTTTGTAGGCGTTATAACTTTTGCGCAAAGCAGTCGCTTATTGCGATTTTTTATTTTTTTTTACAAAAATACGTAGAAGAATACGTATCGGCCTTAAATGAGAAAAAAATAATGTAAAAAAAAATTGGGATATTTATTATACCAACAAGTAAAAAATATATATATATTTTTAAATTGTCGCTCTTTTTTTGTTTAAAACGCAAAAAAAAAAAAAAAAACACACGGGCGGGTTTATGTGCCCAGTAAGCAAGTGGTTAAACTGAAACATTTTATAACATTTGTATCATTGTTTTTTCTGGATTTTTGGTTGATATTCTGTCTCTATCATTTAAAATACACTTATGATAAAAATGATAGACCCTTTATTTCTTTGCAAGTGTTCAAAAGTACAAATTCTGCAGGGGATCAAATATTTATTTTCGCCACTGTACATTGGTGGTCATATACATCCATTTCCCCCCAAATTCAACAACATAGTACAATCCTTGGCAGAGTTAAAACATGTTGGGATGCTGTAGACGCTCTTGAACACTTCTCACATGTTTTCCAGCTCTTCAAACGGAATTGGAATGATCTCTAATGCAGGCATGGAAGGGGTGCAACTCCTGTGTGAACATGCTCTTAATGTGTATTGCTAAAGCAAGCTAAATAATGTGTTAAAAACTCCAGTGTTGCTGAGATTCAGAAGCAGTTTTCAGCCACTTTGGAAGCGTTGCCTATTTACTTTTGGGAGCGCTAAATACTGCGTTCCCAACCCGCCCCAAAGATGCTGCTTACAGGACTTTTTGGAAATGTCACACTTGCATGAATGGGAGGTGGTTTTCAGGTGCTTAGCAGAGGCTATTTCCAGCGCTAAAGTGTCTGAAAAAACGCCCCAGTGTAAAAGGGGTCTAAGTCAGTAGCATAGCCTAGATTTGGGGCATAACTGTCAAAGTGGAGTAGTATATAGTTTATCTAATGTAAGGCCTCGTACACACAATCGTTTTCCTCGACAGAATCCATCAAGAAACTTGGTGGCAGAGCTTGTTAGCGAAGGAAAACGGTCGTGTGTATGTTTTTCATCGAGAAAACTGTCGTGGAACTCGTCTGGAGTCTCAATTTTCTCGTCGTATTCCTCATCGGGCTGGTTTTTGACAAGAAACACGTTCGTGTGTATGATTAGAAACCCGCACATGCTCAGAAGGGTGGCGCCAGTGGAATCAAACTTCCCATTTATAGTGCCGTTGTACGTGTTTTACGTCACCACGTTTGAGAACGACTGGATTTTGTCGTGTATATGAGGCCTCAGCAGAAGATTGTGTCGTGTTGTTCAAGCTTTATATTTGCCTTGCTTATTGCAGAAAACATCAACAGTATGTTAACAAGGTTTCTACAGTACTGTAAAAAAATTGTAATCTTACAATTAAAATAAACGAGTGCAGTCATATATATTTATGAGCCATATATATATATATATATATATATATATATATATATATATATAAAAATGTGAGATGTAATTATGGATATCATACTGCATAAAATAGTTAAACTGAGCTGAGAATTTAAGCAGTACTTTACATAAGAACTTTGCAGTGTCATACAAACATTGATAATTGTAACCACTAAAATCATTTTCTAAACGATCTTGAAATGATTGTCACTATACACATGCAAATGGTAATTCAGCAGATCAATGTACACCTATACTCTAAGGCCCAGATTCACAGAGCGATTACGCCTGCGCAACAGGAGATGCGCGTGCGTAAGTCTAAATGTGCGCGTGCGTTTCGTTGCGCGGCATCCCCAGAACGAGATACGCAAAAAATCGTCTTTTTTTTGTCCTGCGTAATTTCGTTAGACTGGCGCATCCGTCTGCGCAAAAGTGCGATAGACACCATTGATTTGCTAGTCAAATATGCTAATGAGGGACTTACGGGGATCCACAAAACAACGTTGGGGCAGCGCAGGCGACGCAGTGTGCGCAACAGCAAAATGTCCTGTCTAAAATTAGAGCTGATAAAAGCTGGTCTAAAAAGAGAAAACAAGTCTACTTGTCAGATAAAGCAACACTGTTAGTGAGGAGTTCAGCAGTCACACGTGTTGCTCAACAATCTGTATGCCAACATGCCAGGGGCATCGTCGCGCATAGCTATACTACTGACTTTAGATGAACAAAGAAGGATGAGGGCACGGAGGATGGCACTAAGGAGGGCACGGGAGATGTTTTTTTTTTTTTTTGCTTATATCAAATTTACAATTTAATCTAATCTAATACAATATTCTTATCTGATACAAGCCCCTCACTCTTCACTTGATATATCACACACGCATAGACATCTTTGGCATGAGTGATTCTGAGGTGTCTCGCATCTTCAGATTCACCCCTCATGCCATCGTGGAATTACCACAACCTTGCAGGAGGACATCAGCAGCCCAACACATGGCACCACCCATGACACCCATGACAGCTACATATACAATCAGAGCCCCATCCCCACAGATTTCGAACAGAACATGTATGGGGACAGCTGGCTGGTTGGTGAGTGACATGGGTGGCAGGCATGACTATCCCCTCCCGTGATGCACACCTCACAAGTGGCACATGCATGACTAACATCTTCCTGTCTTTTCCCTTCAAGGTGACTCTGCATATGCACTGGTACCCCATCTCATGACCCCATCTCATGCCAGCTCACATTATGCATCTTTGCACGTTAAACACACACATTAATCATGGCACAATGAGAATGCATGCATGCACACCACTGTGGTCCCTAGCACACACACACCACATCGTCATCACATTGGATTGGCACCAGTCCACCATGCAGGACTTGTGAGCTGCAACGCCACGCCACGGCTCCAATTATGTCACTGTACATTCATACACCATTCACACAGACCTGGGGATCACTTCTCCACCACAAATGAGGGTGACACCCCTTTTCCCGCAGGAATATCACCCCCACATTCCAAAATCATACACAAACAGAACCAAAAAAAATTTAATAAATGACGAGCAAAAAAAAAAAACAATTCCCAGCAAAAATATAATTTAAACAAAATAACAACAAAGAAAACACATAAAAGACAAAAATCACTCTGCAAAACAGTCCCCAAATATCTCAAAGACACGTCACAAACAAAAGCACCTTGTTGTAGAGGGAGGGATACAAAGGGATGTACTTTTGCAAAGGAAGTGCATTTGTGTCTGTCTATTTATGCTGTCTGCGTAGTTCACAAAGTTGCCCTAGTCCATTTCCAATTTCACTGATTGCGCCGCTCCCGAGTTGTGAGCATGCGCACAGCGGAGCTGACCATGGTCTCCTTCAAGCGCGCATGCGCGAGCCGGCCGGCCCTTCATTTGCATGGGGTCACGGCTCATTTCAATGTAACACGCCCACGTCCTTCCCAATTTGTATTACTCCTCCTTACGCCTCTGGAAAAACGTTACGTATGCGCAATTTCCTGCGCAAAAGCTACGAGAATAGGGTGATTACGCGGCAAAATTGCGCAAGTCTAACGTAAAGGCGGTGCGCTACGCCGGTCCAATAATGCGCAGATGTACGTGAATCTGGGCCCAAAGCTTTAATTAAAAGAATCCTACAGCAAAGTCTACCATTTCTAAAAAAAAAAATATATCTGTTTTTGCAAATGCTATTTGCCTGGCTTTCAAGTAAAATTCTACTATTTGCATAGTTATGCCCCCAAGTTTTATATTCATTGCCCTAGCTTCTGTGAGATCTTCACTATGTGGCCAACAGGGACATCATGCCCATTCTTTATCACAACATTTCTTTCCAAAGGGAAGAGCTCCCGTGGTTTAGTTAACTAAAGAAATGCCCACATTAAATTACAGTCTCCTGATCCAGCCCCTTTTGGGTAAACATGGCAGCTATGAATAAGAATCTTTGCTATACAATAAAGTTGATTGAAAAGCCTGGTCTGGCTCCTTCGTTAACCACTTCAGCCCCACCCCATATTGCTGCTCAATGACCGGGCCCCTTTTTGCGATTCGGCACTGTGTCACTTTAACTGACAATTGCGCAGTCGTGCGACACGGCTCCCAAACAAAATTGGTGTCCTTTTTTTTCCCACAAATAGAGATTTCTTTTGGTGGTATTTGATCACCTCTGCGGTTTGTATTTTTTGCGCTATAAACAAAAATAGAGCGACAAATTTTAGAAAAAAAAAAGAATACTTTTAACTTTTTGCTATAATAAATATCCCCCAAAAATATATTAAAAACATTTTTTTTCCCTCAGTTTAGGCCGATACATATTCTTCTACATATTTTTCATAAAAAAAGCGTTTATTGATTGGTTTACACAAAAGTTATAGCGTCTACAAAATAGGGCATAGTTTTATGGTATTTTTATTAATATTTTTTTTGCTAGTAATGGCGGCGATCAGCGATTTTTATCGGTACTGCGACCTTATGGCGGATACTTTTGCCACATTTTTGGGACCATTGGCATTTTTATAGCAATCAGTGCTAAAAAAATGCATTGATTACTATAAGAATGCCACTGGCAAGGAAGGGTTAACACTAGGGGGCGAGGAAGGGGTTAAGTATGTTCCCTGGGTGTGTTCTAACTGAAGGGGGGTGGACTGACTTGGAGAAATGACTGATCGCTGTTCACACACAGCTCCTGGTTCTCGCTCTGTAACGAGCGATCGCGGGTGCCCGGCGGTGATCGCGCCCGCCGGGCACACGTGTCCCTATTGGCTGATTCGCAAGATGATGTAATATTACGTGATCTCGCGCAGCCGAGCCGACCTGCCGCTGTAAAACTGCAGCAGCTGGTCGCCAAGCAGTTATGTTGCCATTTAGGGAAGCTACTTGCCCAGGCTGCATATTTTGTGATCCCTTTGAAGTCCTGCACATATTGTTCACACTCTTATGCCTTGTACACACGACCAGTTGTCATGTTCTCTTTTGTTTGGGAAAACCAGCTGTGTGTATGCTCCCTAGCAGTTTTCCCAACAGAAAAACTGAAGAATATGTTCTATTTTTTCCGTCACAAATCGCTGCGTTTTTCCCCCCCCGCAGTTTTCCTATGGGGAAACACTGCTGTGGAGCATACACACGGACGGTTTTCCCTACCAAAGCTTCCAGGCAGTTTTCCTATCGGGAAAACCGCCCGTATGTACACAGGAAAAAATGACAGAGCCGGTTCTCGGTTTTCCCCTCGGATTTCCCAGCAGTCTTTTGACCGCCGAGAAACCCGATTGTGTGTACAAGGCATAAGCCTGTGAAATATGGTTCCAATTTAATTCATTTTCCCATCAAATCAAAAATAATGGTCAATGTAGTCCTTCAAAAGGTTGCCTGGGAACCTGGCACCCCAAAAGCACTAACCCCCAAAAATACAACCCAGTCAAAGGTCCAAAACTATGGCAACCATGACTTGAATGCTGAATAAAAAAAACACCTGCTTACACTTTACAGATGAGGCAGATCTCTAATTTCTCAATAAATATCAGAGCTATACAAATAAAAGTTGCCTTTGCAATGTATAGTATAAGCACATGGTCACAATGAGTCCCACTGACTCAACATACTGTATTTATTGCCCATTTGTCATGTGTAGCGTGCTGGTAAAAAAAATGTGACATTTAGTATTTCTAATCATACCGTGAGAATAGGGAGCATAGCGTGGAGCTTTATAAAAAGCAGATGCCTTTATGTTTGAAAAATGCTTCTTGAAGTATCCCATGACAAGCAGATTTAGCACAGTGTCAAAGTTAATATACACCCTGAGTGTTTGATCCTTATGTTTTAAAGGCCACAATAAATCACACACCATGAGCCGATCAGCCCTCTATCCTCTCATGGGCAGTTCATTTTATACGGGCCAACAGTCCACCTCAGAGGATACCACATCTCACTTTTTAATTATTATCCAGAGGCTGACAGAATCACACAAAAAGTATTGCCATCATTTTTATTCATCTTTCCAAAAAGTATCTATGAAAAGTATACATTTCATCCTAGAATTTTTTTGTTTTATTAGCTCATTCCAGAGAGACATATGGATTAATACAAGAACCAAAGTCAGTAGCTGCTAGAGATTGGTGGACCTTTGTTTTGAGATAAACGATATGAGAATAATCTTGCAATTTGGAGAAAAAATAGGAAGGGGTAATTCATTGTTGTTCAAGTGAACCTGCGTTTGGATTATAGATATATTCGTAAAGTTGTTGTAAAGTCTACATTCTTTCTATCTTAATGCACTCTCTGCATTAAGGTGGAAAACCTTTCAGGTGCAGCTCCCCCCCCCCGAGCATGATCCAGCACTGTGCCCGAGAGCAGTGACGTTGCTCTCTTTCCTTCCTTACTGGACACAGTGAGAGCAGCAGGAGACATTGGCTTCTGCTGCCGTCAGTCAAACCCAGTGACAAGGCAGTGGGGGGTAGGGGACGAGCCACATCAGTGCAACTGGGGAATAAGCCCACTCAAGCACCCCCTAGCAAGAAGCTTGCTTGTGGGGGGCGGGGTTTGCTTGAAGGCAGGAGTAGCCAGATGGGGACCCCAGAAAAGCAAAACCATTGCACACACTGTTAGCCTCATGTCTATAATATACACTCACCGGCCACTTTATCAGGTACACCTTTCCAGTACCAGGTTGGACCCACTTATGCCTTCAGAACTGCCTTAATTGTTCATGGCATAGATTCAACAAGGTGTTGGACACATTCCTCAGAGATCTTGGTCCATATTCACATGATAGCATGACGCAGTTGCTGCATATTTGTCGGATGCACATCTCCCTTCCCTCCACATCCCAAAGGTGCTCTATTGGGTTTGAGATCCGGTGACTGTGGAGGACATTGGAGTACAGTGAACTTATTGTCATGTTCAAGAAACCAGTTTGAGATGATTTGAGCTTTGTGACATGGAGCATTATCCTTCTGGAAGTAGCCATCAGAAGGTGAGTACACTAGTCCTAACGGGAGGGACATGGTCAGCAACGATAATCAGGTGGGCTGTGGATTTAAACGATACTCAATTGGTACTAGGGGGCCCAAAGTGTGCCAAGAAAATATCCCCCACACCATTACACCACCATCAGCCTGAACCACTGATACAAGGCAGGATGGATCCATGCTTTCTTGTTGTTTACAGCAAATTCTGACTCCATCTGAATGTTGCAGCTGAAATCAAGACTCATCAGACCAGACAACATTTTTCCAATCTTCTATTGTCCAATTTTGGTGAGCCGGTGTGAATTGTAGCCTCAGTTTCCTGTTCTTAGCTGACAGGAGTGGCGCCCGGTGTGGTCTTCTGCTGCTGTAGCTCATCTGTTTCAAGGTTTGATGTGTTCTGCATTCAGAGATGGTATTCTGCATACCTTGGTTGTTACAAGTGGTTATTTGCGTTACTGTAGCCTTTCTATTATCTCAAACCAGTCTGTCCTTTCTCCTCTGACATCAACAAGACATTTTTGTCCACACAACTGCCGCTCACTGGATATTTTCAATTTTTTTGGACCATTCTTTGTAGGGGTGCAACGGATCAAAAAACTCACGGTTCGGATTGTTCCTCGTATCGGCAGTCACGGATCGGATCATTTTTCGGATCAGCAAAAAAAAAAAGACAGTGACCCCCCCCCCCCCAAGTAGTACAGGCACACAGTGACCCCCCCCCCCCAAGTAGTACAGGCACACAGTGACCCCCCCCCCCCCCAAGTAGTACAGGCACACAGTGACCCCCCCCCCAGTAGTACAGGCACACAGTGACCCCCCCAGTAGTACAGGCACACAGTGACCCCCCCCCCAGTAGTACAGGCACACAGTGACCCCCCCCAGTAGTACAGGCACACAGTGACCTCCTCCCCCCCAGTAGTACAGGCACACAGTGACCTCCTCCCCCCCAAGTAGTACAGGCACACAGTGACCCTTCCCACCATAGTGCAGGCACACAGTGACCCCCCCCAGTAGTACAGGCACACAGTGACCCTTCCCACCATAGTGCAGGCACACAGTGACCCCCTTCCCACCATAGTACAGGCAGACAGTGACCCCCCCCCCCTCCGTAGTACAGGCAAACAGTGAGCCCCCCCCCTGCAGACCTCAGATCAGATAGCGGCGTGTGTGTCCCTTGAGCGCGGTCTCCTCCTCCTCCTCTGTGGGTGTAAACAGAGAGGAGGGGCCGCCGCCGGGTGAGCCAAGATGGCCGCGGCTCCAGAGCTAGGCCGAAGCCGCGGCCTTTCCTAATGCTATGCCCGCGGCGGTAGTCCGCGGATCGCATAGCGATCCGATCCGTAGGGGGTGACCCGTTCGGATCACGGATCAACCGTGATCCGTTGCACCCCTAATTCTTTGTAAACTCTAGAGATGATTTTGTTGGAAAATCACATTAGATCAGCAGTTATTTAAATACTCAGCCCAGTCTGTCTGGCACCAACGACCATGCCACGTTCAAAGTCACTTAACCACTTCGAACCCGGGCCATTGTAGAATAATGTCCACAAGGTGGCTCTACATTGCGGGGAGGACGTCATATGACGTCCTTGGGCCACCGGCCACTTATTGCGATTTTTTTTTTTACCAAAAATATGTAGAAGATTACGCATTGGCCTAAACTGAGGAACAATTTTTTTAACCACTTGCCTACTGTGCACCTACACCCCCTTCCTGCCCACACTAAATTTTAGCTTCCGGCACTGCGTCGCTTTAACTGACAATTGTGCGGTCGTGCGACGCGGCTCCCAAACAAAATTGGTGTCCTTTTTTCCCCACAAATAGAGCTTTCTCTTGGTGGTATTTGGTTGCCGTGCGGTTTTTATTTTTTGCATTGATTACTGTATAAATGTGACTGGCAGGGAATGGGTTAACCACTAGGGGGCGGGGAAGGCATTAAATGTGTGTCCAGGTGACCAATTGTGTCCCTATTGTAAGCTGGGGATAGGTAGCGGGTACAAAAGCTCCCTGGGATGAGCAGGCACAGATACCAAAGTCCATAGGAAAAGTGAACAACAGTGGGATTTTTATGGGTGCTATACAAAGTCTATTTACAGGTGCTGTACAGTGTGCAGAAAACAAAACAAACAAAAATAGTTTAAACAAACACCTAGCCGTGTCTCGGCTCTAACTACACGATATGTAGGCCCTAACTACTAAGCTAAACAAGCCTACCGCTTGTTAGCTCAAAACACAAACTGCTCACCAGTCTTTTAACAACCTCCTTGCTCCTACAGATCCACACTATCTGTTTCCCAGGACAGAGCAATGGCTGTTAGCTCAGATGAGCTTAAATTGGCCTGGGGGAGAGGGCCAACACCTGACCTGGATCAGGGATCAGAGATCCCTGAACGTGTAAGAGAGGAGCCTGGGAGAGGTATAAACCCCGAACTGGACTCTCCCAGGCTCTCTCTGGGACGCTCTGCTACACTATGTACAAGGGACACAGATCGGTCTCCTCTTTCCCTGACAGGACGTGGAGCTCTGTGTTTACACACAGAGCTCCACGTCCCTGCTTAGTGACTGGGCAATCGCGGGTGGTCTTCCCAGTAACGCGACGGGCGCGCGTGCGCCCCCTAGCGGCTTTAAATGACAGGACGTCATATGACGTCCTGTCAGAACAATAGAGCATTCCGCCCGCGGGCGGGTGTTAAGTGGTTATAAAAAAAAATTGGGATACTTATTATAGCAAAAAGTAAAAAAATATTGTGTTTTTTTCAAAATTGTTACGCAAAAAATAAAAACTGCAGAGATGTTCAGATACCACTAAAAGAAAGCTCTATTTGTGGAAAGAAATGACGTCAATTTTGTTTGGGAGCGACATCGCACAACCGCACAATTGTTATTCAAATCATAACAGTGCTGAAAGCTGAAATTTCGCCTAGGCAGGAAGGGGGTATATGTGCCCAATAAGCAAGTGGTTAAATCACATTTCTTCCCCATTTTCATGCTCAGTTTGAACTTTGACCACGACTCAATGCCTAAATGTATTGAATTGCTGATAACAATTGAACAAATCTTTTTATGATTCTCTCTCCTGAGGTTTTTGCTTCTCCGAAACCCTCCAATGTAGCACAGTAACTAAGGTGGAGTTTGTGGGTATACATCAAGTTCTATTTCACCATGTAATTGTGCCTAGAAAATTAGCCACATCTACTTTTCATTGTACGCATGGAGGAAGGAGGGGTGTGAGGGAGATGTACTTTTTTTAAAAGATGGTGGATATGTACTTAATAGTTTGTAAAAAAAAAAAAATCTCCATGGTCAGGTTGTTGATTCTCAGCAGCCTGATCTGCCTCTGTTCTATCTCTCAGCAGTGAATTGGCTGCTTTCTAATATAAACACGTTGCATCTGCCAAATCACTGCTGGAAGAGACAACCGATTGAGATAAAGCTGCTAAGATCTGACTACAACCCAACCAAAGTCCCTTTCTTACGAACTTTAAAGATTAAGTTGCTTTATTAAAGTTGCTGAAATAAGTTTATCCAGTAAAAGAATAACGTGAATACTTACCTCTTCTGCTGCATACACCAGTCTGGTTTGAAAAAATAGTCCCCTAGGGTCACTAAAGGATTTTTTTTTTAGCTAAATATCTTCCTTTACCTTACTGCAGTGCTGTTTTCATGTCCTCCTTGTTCATTTTTGCTTTTATGTTGCTGTAATTCTGCTCTGATCTCCACACTTCCTGGTTGTCTGTTTCCTTATAACCACAGTGCTGGGAGCTTTCTCTCTGTGGTCACTAATCAAGGAGGTGTGATTACTGTGTGTAAACTGAACCTGGGTTGGTGCTGAGGGGTTTGAGACAAACTATCACTGCCCTCTATTGGCTCTCTGGCTCTGTACATCAGAGAGACAGGAAATAACAGCAAAAACGAAACTAGAACTGTAGGTTGATTATTCGATTGATTTTTATCTATTTTTAATCATTTTTAAAAGGAATCAGGTAACTTTTATGTCTCTATACGCTGTAAACAGTCATTTCAGCCCAATTTCTTTTTCCTTTAGTGACCCTTTAAGTGTCTTTTGAAACTCACACTTCCGATCGTGTGTACACAAGTCTATCAGACTAAAGTCCAAAGTACAAACACGCATGCTCAGAACCAATGCTAAAGATCAGACAACAATAGCAGAAGTTGCCCAATGGATGGGGGTAAAGAGCTGAAAAACCACGTGATTTGGTGAAAGTTGGCTGAAAATGTCCTGCGTGTGTATGCCGGGCCGAGTCCTTAATGACCAGGCCATTATTTGCAATACGGCACTGCGTCGCTTTAACTAACAATTGCGCGGTCGTGCGATGCTGTACCCTAACAATTTTTTTTTACCCACAAATAGAGCTTTCTTTTGGTGGTATTTGATCACCTCTGCGGTTTTTATTTTTTGCACTATAAACAAAAAAATACCAACAATATAAAAAAAAATATATTTTTTTTACTTTCTGCTATAATACGTATCAAAAAAAAATGTATAAAAAAAATGTATTCATCAGTTTAGGCCAATATTTTTTCTTCTACATATATTTGCTATAAAAAAAATCTCAATAGGCATATATTGATTTAAGCAAAAGTTATCGTGTCTATAAACTACGGGGTAGATTTAGGGACTTTTAGTTATTTTTATTGTTTTTACTGGTAATGGTGGAGATCTGTGATTTTTAGCGGGAGTGTGACATTGTCGCAGACAAATCTGACCCAAATGACACTTTTTGGGGACCAGTGACATTATTACATTGATCAGTGCTATAAAAATTCACTGATCAATGTAAAAATGCCAGGGAAGGAGTTAACACTAGAGGGCGATCAAGGGGTTAAGTGTGTTCCCTGGGTGTGTTCTAAATGTATGGGGGAAAGGCTTACTGGAACATGACAGAGAACATGACAGAGATCACTGTTCCTGATCACTGGGAACAGTAGATCTCTGTCATGTCATCTGACAAAACAGGGAATCGCCTTGTTTACAGTTCCATGTTCTGCCTCTGTTGAGTGGAAGAGGACTCCAGTGACAAGCTGTGAAGCTCTGGTGAACTCCATGCCCAAGAGGATTAGAGCAGTGCTAAACAATAATGGTGGCCACACAAAATATTGACAACTTGGGTTCAATTTGGACATTTTTACTTAGGGATGTACTCATTTTTGTGGCCAGTGGTTTACACATTAATGGCTTTGTGTTGGGTTATGTTGAGGGGACAGCCAATTTAAACTTTTATACAAGCTGTACACTCACTACTTTACATTGTAGCGAAGTGTAGTTTCTTCAGTGTTGTCATATGAAAAGTTGTAAAAAAATATTTACAAAATAGTGAGGGGTGTACTCACTTTTGTATATACAGTAAATATACAGCTGTTCTGTGAAGCCCTCAGAGGTTTGTTAGAGAACATTAGTAAACATGAAGAAACTCATGAAGGCCAAGGAACACATCAGACAGGTCAGAGATAAAGTTTTGGAGAAGTTTAAAGCAGAATTAGGTTATAAAAAATATCCCAAGCTTTGAACATCTTACGGAGTAATCCATCATCCAAATATGTAAAGAGTATGGCACAACTGCAAACCTACTAAGGCATAGCCAACCACCCAAACTGACAAGCTGAGAAGGAGAGCATTAAAGGGGTTGTAAATGTACAATTTTTGTTTCCTAAATAGCTTCCTTTACCTTAGTACAGTCCTCCTTCACTTACCTCATCCTTCGATTTTTCTTTTAAATGTCCTTATTTCTTCCGATAAATCCTCACTTCCTGTTCTTCTGTCTGTAACTCCACACAGTAATGCAAGGCTTTCTCCCTGGTGTGGAGTGCTGTGCTCGCCCCCTCCCTAAAAGCAAAATCGTAGGATGAGGTAAGTGAAAGAGGACTGCACTAAGGTAAAGGAAGCTATTTAGGAAAAAAAATTTACCTTTACAATCCCTTTAATCAGAGAAGCATCTGAGAGGCCCATTGGAACTCTGGAGGAGCTGCTGAGATCCACAGTTTAGGTTGGGAGAATCTGTCCACAGGGCAACTATAAGTCGTGCACTCCACAAATCTGGCCTATATGGAAGAGTGGCAAGAAGAAAGCCATTGTTGACAGAAAGCCATAAAAAGTCCTGTTTACAGTTTGAAAGAATCCATGTGGGGGTACATTTTGGCCTAAAAACAAAACGCTATGTGTGGCAGAAAACTAACAGTGCACATCACCCTGAACACACCATCCCCACAGTGAAACATGGTGGTGGCAGCATTATGTTGTTGGAATGCATTTCTTCAATGGGGACAGGGAAGCTGGTCAGAGTTGATGGGAAGATGGATGGAACCAAATACAGGGCAATCGTACAGCCAGAGCTACAATGGAATGGTTTAGATCAGGGGTCTCCAAACTTTCTAAACAAAGGGCCAGATTACTGTCCTCCAGACTTTAAGGGGGCCGGACTGACTACAAAATCCCCTATCATTGGTGTCATTGGCAGGACTCCTGCCCCATCATTGGGAGGAATCCTGCCCCATTATTGGTGTCATTGGGAGGACTCCTGCCCCATCATTGGGAGGAATCCTGCCCCATTATTGGTGTCATTGGGAGGACTCCTGCCCCATCATTGGGATGAATGCTGCCCCATTATTGGTGTCATTGGGAGGACTCCTGCCCCATCATTGGGAGAAATTCTGCCCCATTATTGGTGTCATTGGGAGGACTTCTCCCCCATCATTGGGAGGACTTCTCCCCCATCATTGGGAGGACTTCTGCCCCATCATTGGTGTCATTGGGAGGACTTCTGCCCCATCATTGGGAGGACTTCTGCACCATCATTGGGAGGACTTCTGCCCCATCATTAGTGTCATTGGGAGGACTTTTGCCCCATCATTGGTGTCATTGGGAGGACTTCTGCCCCATCATTGGTGCCAGTGAATAAAAAAGCACCCAATGGGCCGGATAAAATCAAGCAAAGGGCCACATGTGGCCCCCGGGCCGCAGTTTGGAGACCACTGGTTTAGATCAAAGCATATTCATGTAATAGAATAGTATTGGAAATACAAATGCACGCCACACTTTTCACATATTTATTTGTAAAAAAAATTGAAAACCATTTATGATTTTCCTTCTACTTCACAATTATGTGCTACTTTGTGTTGGTCTATCACATAAGATCCCACTAAAATAAATTTAAGGTTTTGATTGTAACATGACAAAATGTGGAACATTTTAAGGGGTATAAATACTTTTAAAGCACTGTATTGTAGTTTACTAGACCTCAAAGTGGAACTCAATACTTACCTCCACCATCTAGAGATGTGGCAGTTACATCTACTGGCCACTGTCATCTTCTCCTCGGCCACTTCTTGGTGTTAGGTTTTTGGCCTCTTAAATGGCCGGTAGGGGAATGACATCATCCTGTGTATGTCCCCCGGGGTCAGTCATTCTGTCACAGCTGTTATTGCATGCTGAGCTGCGCATAAAGTAGGAGAATATAAGCAGGCAGGCAAGTGTTTGTTATTGCATGTCTCAATATTGCATAAAGACCTGCCTGATCCCATTTGTTTACTACAATGACGTCATCCCGTGTATGTGTGCACTGGGGTCAGTCATTCTGTCACAGCCGGAGCATGCTGTTATTCTATGCTGAGCTGCACATAGAGTAGGAGACTGTGAGCTGGCAAGCAAGTGTTTGTTATTGCAGAGAAGATATT
The DNA here is from genome assembly GCA_029574335.1 of Rana kukunoris. Taxonomy (NCBI): domain Eukaryota; kingdom Metazoa; phylum Chordata; class Amphibia; order Anura; family Ranidae; genus Rana; species Rana kukunoris. Next base: position 227,162,922 of record CM056053.1, on the reverse strand, counting down.
GCATGTCTCAATATTGCATAAAGACCTGCCTGATCCCATTTGTTTACTACTTATGCTTGGTTCCCTTTTAAATATGATGGCTGTATTTGTTATATTTTAAGTTTAATTTACACAGGCATGAAGATCAATACACGTATGCGATAGACCATCTCCACCTGTGCTGGATGCACAGGCAGCCTGCTTAAATCAATGACAGGCAGTTGCCATGGTGTGACCAGTTAAGATACCAGCCATTTGATGGCTTGACATTTCAGTTGAGAGCATAAGCAACTGACCATTATTTACGGGATAGCCTTGAATGTAAATGGTTTGTGCTGCTTTCATTTATATGTTTTTTGTTCTCTACACAATTTCCTTTTTATATTTTTCCTTCCAGTTTGATGTTTCTTGTCATTTTAAAATATCATCAGGCTCATTCACATATCTGTAAAGCTACATCACCAAAGCACTGAATGCAAACCAGCAGTTATGTTCTGTATCATTGGGGTTGATTTACTAAGCTCTGGGAAAACATTCAATAAGCTCTTAGGGAAAATGAGCGCAATTGCACTTGCAAAGTGTGCAGTTCATTTGCCTTTAGTAAATCAACCCCATTATGTTGCAGTTCAGATACAAGTAGGTACTTGTGGTGCCCTGAGAAAAATCAATCTCAGACTCCTGTATGTAAAACTTTTTTGATGGCATTGGTGTTAAATCAGTTTGAGACCATTCTGAGATCATTCATAATTAATTAAAGGGTGCAGTTGACCTCCTCTGGGCCTGAATGTGACCTGCTTTAGGTGGATTATGCATTTCTGTAGACCGTCTGACACATGGAAAAGCCTGTTAATGTAGGCTTTTACATCGAGCGCAGCAATAGATGTCCTGTTCATTTTAGTTGTACAAAGGCAAACTTAATGTGATCTTTCTGAATCAGGCAAGCACTCTGAATAATACCGTAGTTAACTTCTATATGCATACGGTATGTCGTGTGTTTATAAAAGTATCAATAGGCCATTGTGAGAAAAAACACAAATGGCTAGATAACTTTTTAGAATCTAGAGCAGATAGCCAAGTTAATTATAGCTATAATAACTGTATAACAGTATTCAGGTTTTTTTTTATGTTTACCAGTGTACAGACTTTTTGTTAACACATTTTGGATATATATATATATATATATATATATATATATATATATATATATAATTAAAATTCTCATTTAATACATGGTGCTTTCATACAATCTGTTTTCAGAGCATAAAGGGTTTTCAGAAAGGACATCCTAGCAGTAGCTGATTACTTGCAGACTGTCTCTCTGGAAATCCATACTGGAGGGGGCAGATACATCACTCAGCATTGCTTGTGTTCTGATAGAGCTGTACAGCAGGGGGTCAAAATAAATTCCCTAGACAGAATCAGTAAGATGTTTCCTTTCCTTTCCTGCAGAAATGTGCAGTTAGCAAACTCTAGAGCAGTTATGCTCAAACTGCGGCCCTCCAGCTGTTGTGGAACTACACATCCCCTGAGGCATTGTAAATCTCTGACACTCACAGGCATGACTAGGCATGATGGGAATTGTAGTTCCTGAACAACTGGAGGGCCGTAGTTTGAAGATCCCTGCTCTAGAGCTCTAGCACTTGGCTGCACATGGTAAATATGAAATAAATCTTTACAAAGTAAAGTGATACAAAACGCTATAGATGTCCTTAAAAAACAAGAGCCGCACCCCAAACCGTACACTCACAGAAATTCAGACCAAAAGATAGAACAGTTTGGTAGGAATGCAAGTGCCTGTATACAATACAGCTGCAAATTTGCCGTTTATCTCTGTTAGGTCACAATTACTTAGCTCTTCTCAAACTGCTGTGGAAAGAGATTGATATTATTAAAGATAAGAAATGTAAAACAAGATGCAATACATTATTGTACCATCATGCTACAGTAGAATTCCACCTGTATTCTATTATAAACATGTTTACATGTTCAACAGCCATTGTATTGTGTTGTTGGCTTTGGATTTATCCTTTACTAATTAAAGAGTTAGGTGGGATTGGCCGTCGGTGCATTTGCTATTGCACAGCTCAGAGGATGAAATACTGGCTGCAATGATTGTTCAGGAAGTGTTTGATCTCCTTTGGACATTGCTTAAGAGGATTTTGTCAGAACTCAATTTGCTGCTTCATCGTGTTCTTGGCCAGTAACAACTGCTGAGGCAGAAGGTAAACATTACATGTAAACGTGCACGATTAGATAAATGATGGCAGGAAAAGACATAAATCCTAATAGAAATAAGAAAGTATTGATCATTGGCACAAATCCACAGCAATCTGGTATTGACCAATAACATCCACTGACTTATGATCCTAAATTACTGACAGTGCTTGTCATCTACCTGTCAACAGAGATTTTTGAAAGTGTCTTAGTCCTAAATCAGTGATGCTGGTTAATACATACTATTATATATTGTATCTGTTACCAAGCAACTCTCAATGTTGTTATAGCCTTCATGCTTTTAATCATGATCTAAGGAAAAATAATTTTTGAAGGGCCTGCACATGGCAGGCATTTAAACGATTGGTTTAAACAATTACATTTACCATCTACTTTATATGGAGCCCTGTTTTCTCACTGTCATACTTTATAGGTTTGTTAAATTTGTAAAAGTGATTATGTGAAAGATGGAGTTGCATCAGTCAGTAACAGTATCAGTATCAGTTTTGAACATTTTTCAAAGCTGACCTAAAAAAATTGCTGTTTTTTTTCTTCAATAATAACTATATGCATCACTGAAGCTACCTTTAGATAATATTCTCCAAAGTACAGCTTTAGTTCTAATTAAAAACACATTGGCAAAACTTTCCTAAGCACCCTAACCTAATCTAACTTAGAACACTGCCCACCCCACACCCAAATGCTTACCATATATACTCGAGTATAAGCCAACCTGAATATAAGCTGAGGCACCTAATTTTACCACAAAAAAGGGAAAACTTATTGACTCGAGTATAAGCCTAGGGTGTCCATCTGCATGCCTCACTTTGTCCATGTGCATGCCTCACTGTGTCCATGCCCCTCACTGTGCCCATGCCTCACTGTGTCCATGACTAGACTGACGTTTAACATGGGAGTCTATGGAAGGGGTGCCCTGCTTTGAAAAATCGGTGCTCCCCAGCCGTAGGTCCCCCAGACAACAAAGTTTGCACACTTGTGGAGAAGAAATGGGGCTACATGTGTGCCATGATCCAGGGGACTTACAACTGGACGGTACCGGGTCCCCAAAGCCACCAGAGAAATTACCGTTTAACATGGGAGTCTATGGAAGGGGTGCCCAGTTTTGAAAAATCCGTGCTCCCCGGCTGTAGGTCCCCCGGACAACAAACTTTTGCGCACTTGTAGAGGATGAGTGGTGCTACATGTGATCCAAGTTTGGGTACCAGGTCCCCAAATCTTGGAGATGAGGTGCAAAAAGGTGACTTAAGTATAAGCAGAGGGGGGCATTTTCAGCACAAAAAAAATGTGCTGAAAACCTCGGCTTATACTCGAGTATATACGGTACTTGCTTCTCTCTGACAGAGATGGCCTTTTTTTCTTGTTCACATCTTTTGTTGTTTAAAGAGATGTTCTATTATGCTTAAAAAATCATTTTTGACTGATCTTATTTTGTTCCTTTTTGTATAGGAAATATATAGGAAATAGATTTACTGTGTCACAATGGCTCTCCTGGGCGAAATCCCATATATATATATATATATATATATATATACAGGTTTCCCTTTAAGAGCCGCCAGAGGGCACATGCGCGCCGTCGGAGGCACGAGCAGAGGTTATCAAATACCACCATAAGAAAGCTATATTTGTGGGGGAAAAAATGGACACAAATTTTGTTTTGGTACAGTGTCGCACGACAATTGTCAATTAAAGCGATGCAGTGCCAAATTTTAAAAAGTGCTCTGGTCAGGAAGGGGGTAAAATCTTCCAGGGCTGAAGTGGTTAAGTGCCACCCATTTTGTAACAATACTTGCCTTCTTTATCTCTGTTTTTGTGTTCTTCATTGTGTGGCCCCTGCCAACACTGTACTTTACAAAGTGAAAGTGCTGCCTGGCTTCTCTTTCTACTGCACATCTGTCCTGTGACCCATTCATTCTTCTGGGTAAACTGTACTTATGGCAGCCTCCAGCCACAGGGGCCAGAATGTGAATGTGCAGTATGAAGAGAACTCAACCAAGACCTTTTCCTTGAAAAGGTTGCACAGTGTAGGACAGGGTCATACAGTGGAGATTGCTCCAACAAGATAAATATTTGACCAGGTAGGTTGCAATCAGAGAGGTGGAAGTTACTTCATAAAATGTAAAGTTGTCCTTTAGCTGTCCATAGTTAATAATCGGCTGTAGGGGCACACAGGCACAATCTGACTGACAGAATTTGTTAATACAAACTATCCCACATCAAGCACACCTTCATTGATCTTTGGAGAAAACTAGGGATGTCCTGATACCGATACTAGTATCGGTACGGACACCGAGAATTTCCCCGGGTACTTGTAGTGTCAGGGTGATTGGTGCGGCAGGGAAGTTACAAGCACTGATCTGCCCCCTTTTCAGCTGCTTTAGTTAAAGTTATAAAGCGGTGATCGGTGCTTGTAACTTCCCCCAAAGCCACACCGATCACCGCTGACTGTCTCCGCGCTGTCCCCCTAACACACTGACAATCCACCCCCCCCCCCCCCCAAAAAAAAAAGAAGAAAGCACTGTTAAAAAAAATTGTAAAAAAATAAATATTTAAATAAAAAAGTATTGTTTTCGGCGATTACTTGGAAAAAAAAGTATCGGTACTTGTACTCGGTCTCAAAAAAGTGGTATCGGGGCAACCCTATAGAAAACTGTAGCAACTGGACAAAAATCAGTTGGTTGGTGCTGCCTGGTATTGTGCGCTTGTTCATTCAACAAAATACAACATATGAATAGGAATGCCATGCCTATGGATACCTAAAGGTTAGATGGTGTAGCTTTATCAAGGTAAAGACAATACAATGACAGATCAGTATTGAATGTATTAGAAACATTTTATTTTTCAATAACAACACAGATATTGATCTATATCAATCACTGTTGATATGAGGTATGGTTTAAACTGTACAGTGAAAAGGACAGTCCACTTTGCTGTTAATTCCACTGTCTTATTTTTTTAAGAGCTGTATGCCACTAAAATATTTAACATGGGCTGTCACTTAAACGCCTTTTTTTTCCAAAGTTCAGTCAGTGTTTCGACCAGTGCAATTCCATAAATTTATTATGTCTTACACCAGGCAATTACTGTCAGAATTTCCATATGGCTAGCAGCAAGGGCTGTAATTTTTATGGTGACACTCGATTGCACTTTTTTCAACAAATACATCTGATAATTTAGTGGCCTTAAGAAGTATGACAGTTTCTGCAGCTATTTGTTTGAACATATATTTTGTCTCCACTTGATATAAACCTACAATAAAATGTTATGTTCACATTGAAGATAATATGAAATATTATTAATGTCGGCCCCGACTCTTCTTTATATGTACACATGCCTTGACCCATGGCAAGTTTTTTTTTTTATGGCTAATCATATCCTTTTTCTACTCCTAAGGCCCTATACACACGATCAGACATGTCTGATGAGACTTGTCCGACGGACCGTTTTCATCAGACAACTCTAAACTTGTCTGTTGGTCTGATGTGTGTACACACCATCGGACTACAATCCGATCAGACCAGAACGCGGTGACGTAGAACACAATGACGTGATGAAAAAAACAAAGTTCAATGCTTCCAAGCAGGTTTTTGGTCCGATGATTTTGTGTACTAACGATCGAACCTGTCCGACGGACAGGTTTCCAGCGGACAGGTTTTAAAGCATGTTTTAAAACTTTGGTCCGCTGGAAAACGGTCCGATAGGCCGTACACACGATCGAACATGTCGGCTGAAACTGGTCTCCGGACCAGTTTCAGCGGACATGTTCGATCGTGTGTACGCGGCCTTAGGGGCACAGTATGCCATTGTTTCTTTTGTTGCATATACAGGGAAAATTTCACATTCTAGAAAATTGACATTTTCCAAGGACCATTAGCAGTAATCTAGACTGGACATTAAAACCAGTGTGTCCCAGTTATATGGCTTTTAGGCAGACTCAATGATGTCTGTACAGCACATTCCTTTAGCATGCCAAATTCAGTATGTCTGATCATTTCATGACCTTTACTAGTAAACTGATGAACATGCTTATTATTTAAATGATGTGGGAGTCATTTGCTTTCAGTAAGAAAAACAAACTATACATTTAAAATGTGGTAATGACTTTGCATATGATTCCAGAGAAACCTTTCATCCAACACAGGCATATACTAGTCACACAATTTCATAGAAATATCGCACAGCTTGCCTTATCGTTGCACAAAACAGAACAAATGGGTATCGGTTCAGTGATAAACATTTTGTCTGTCATTGGCTTCCCATAGTGTTATGTCATGACTCATCATTACAACTATTGCATAAATATAGCAAAACATTTAACTGTGTTATTATATGCCTCTAGTTATTACTGATAGTCAAAATGCAGGCATGTTGTTATTATTATTATACAGAATTTATATAGCGCCCACAGTTTACACAAAAAATAGCATGGATGTATATTCCAAAAAATGTCACTTGCAAACCACTGGTAAATATTTGCAGATATACTGTTAATGGCCTGCACCATGCTTAATGAAGTTATCTACTGGGTAATTTTTGCTAATATAGCACTATACATTTAGTGGTTAGATAATTACTTTGGCGTCTCCCACACTAATTTAATGTGCTGTGTTTCTAGCATGTGCAATAAGCAGAGCTGCGCAATTAGTAAAGAATGAATCCGCTCCCATGTGTAAAAAAAACTCTGGTGATTGCATGTGATCATTAAGTTTAGACCACTTTAAAGTGTACCGACAGTAGACTTTCTGCTGAAAAGAGACTGCAGACACCCCTCCTCAGTACAAAAAAGAAAAAGAAAATCTTCCTTTTTAAAATATAGTCCATTTCAACATTATGAAATATACTAGAGCTAAGCAAGAGAAAGTCATTGAACAAAATAGCTCAATCAATTTTAAGCAAAGTGCAAACTTATATCTTTCTCAAATGCAAGGGTTTGTGATGCACAATCATTAAAAATGTACTTAATGGGGGTTATTTACTAAAGGCAAATCCACTTTGCACTGCAAACTACAAGTGCAAAGTGCACTTGAAATTTCACTTGGAAGTGCAGTCTCTGTAGATCCGGGGGGGGGGGGGACATGCAAGGAGAATAAAAAACAGCATTTTAGCTTGCACATGATTGGATGATACAATCAGCAGAGCTTCCCCTAATCCCCCCCCCCCCGCACTTCCAAGTGCACGTCCAAGTGCACTTTCAGTGCAATTTCAAGTGCCCTTTGCCCTTGTTTTTTTTTTTATACCAAATAGATAATAGTGGTGGTTAATGTTGTGCCTAGTATTTAACTATTGGTCACCCTTGATTATATGTGTTGGCCCTCTTGCCCTTAAAATTTATAATGTCCTCTTTGTGACAGTGTTCAACCTCTATCCTCATTCTACTTAAAGTCCCTTCTCTCCTATATTCCCCCTATTCCATTTCCCCACCCCTACCCCTCCCTACCATCCCTGTTTCAATGTGCCTGCACTCCGTCTTTCTCTCCTAGTTCGGAGCAGACATCCTACTCCACACCATCAAGGCTGTAAGAGAGGGGACTCCAAGGGAGATCTGTAAGGAGGAGAGAGAGGGGGAAAAAAGATCTGTTTCCAAAATCTGGGGATTAATAATTTTGCTGCATTTAGTAAGTGTGGTACAATACTCTCCCTATAGGCTTTAATGGGGCCAGGCATTCCATGGAATAGGAAGCATAGGGGTGTAAACTCCATAGGTGTAGGGGTCAACCTCTCAATCCATGGTGCAATCGCTTCCCAGAATATTTAAATTCTTGGGGATTCCCACCACAAGTGGAGAAATGTACCCCTTTGCTCACACCCTCTCCAACACCGGGCATCTGCCACTGGGTACATCTGGTTTAACCTTACTGGTGTCATAAATTTATAGGCCATTTCCTGAACATACAAGCTTATAGATGTGGAATAAGTTGATTTAATTATTTGTTTGATTTGTTCATCTGACAGTACCTTATTTAATTCTCTTTCCCATTCCCTAATAAAGTATGGTACTTTACTCTTTTGGGAGCCTTGTATCAATCTGTACATCTGAGACAACATATGCACACACTGGCCCTCAAACACCGTAATTGAGTTTAATGATCTTAATGTGGGTTTCATGTGTTTGGCTCACTTAATACTCAGCAGAGTGAGTAAATCAGGTGCCAAACCCAATGAGAGAAATAAAATAACGCTATTCCTTCAGGTTACCCTCGCACATGGAAGCACTTGGGTGGTTAGTATAAGTACATCCAAGTCAAGCTCTGATGTCTGCTCTGTTAACCCTTTCACTGCCAGAGCCATTTTTGCACACAAAAATAAAATAAAAATAGGCCTGAAGATTACATAAAACCTCTAAAAACATTGCATATTTTCTGAAAGCAAACACTGCAGCAATTAAAATAGTGGCAGTTCCAATTTTTATGTCACACAATATTACCACATAAACACAGAAAGATACATTTTAGAGCACAAAAAAAAGCAATAAATGATGTAGCTTTTTTGGTAAAATATAAAAGACGAGTAAATACCTACCCTATATTTTCTATAGGCAACGCTTTAAAAGCCCCCTATGTTCTGTCCCTAGGGCAGATAGCTAAACCTTCTTGTCCCATAAACTTCAGATACCATATTTCTTTGATCTCAGTTTTATTAGAACAAGCCAGGTGAAACTACAAAATAACAGAAATGGACCTCAATTAGTACAATGTTGCATCCATTACAGCATACATTATAGAAACAACGATCTTCAATATAGGATGAGATAGTAAAAAACATAGGCCCAGATTCACAGAGCAATTACGCCTGTCTAACTGGTGTTAGACATGAGTAATTTAAAATTTTGCGCGCCGTATCACTAGTTTGAATCCTCAAACCATGATACGGCGGCTTCGGGCTTCGATCCGAGAGGCTTACGTCCTCGTAAGCCTTCGGATCTACACTGCGATATTTTTGCGGCCGCTGGGAGGAGTTTGCGTCGTTTTAATGCGTCGGGATATGCAAATGAGTTTTTACGGCGATCCACGAAGGTACGAGTGTCCCTCGCAATCGCCTACGTCATTTTTTGGCTACGTAATGTTAGAGTAGCTTTTTGCTGGTCTAACAGTGCGTAACCCATGTAAAGTATGGCCGTCGTTCCCGCGTCGATTTGAAAATATTTTTTTTTTTTAACGTAACTCGTTCGGGAATAGGAATGTACGTAAACGACGCTACTACGACGTGACGACGTGTTTTCGCGCAGTGCACGGCGGGAAATTTGCGAACGGAGCATGCGCAGTTCGATCGCCGCGGGAACGCGCCTATTTTAAATGCTTCACGCCCCCTACTCGCGCAGATGGATTGCGACGATAGAAATACACTACGCCGCCGTCGTTTACTGGACAAAATCTACCTGGATTGCACGTAGAGCCAGGTAAAAAACGGCGGCGTAGTGTATTTCTGATACTCTACGAGAATCTAATTCTCTGTGAATCTGCCCCATACTTTTTAAGTTCTCTAAGGGGTGCTGGCGATAGATTGAGAAATACATGTCTTGCTTCCTGCAGTATCTTCTCAAAGAATGGTGGCTGGTTCACTTCCTGTGAATATTCTACCCAGAATTCCCTGCTTACTAACAACTTACTTAACTATACATCCAGTAATCAAATAAACAGAACACTGCAGCTATACCAAAAAAGAACACTAGATGGAGCCTACACTCCACGTTTGATAGTCTTATGTAAATTACAAACCTTACATGTAATTTTAATACAGATAATCAGCACAGACATCTGGTGAACAGAACACCCTATAGGTCAAGCGTTATGGAGGTGGTCTGCTGCTAGAATTATTGCTCTCATGTGTATTTGCATTTGACATTTTCATGCGTAGGTGTCCTGGCGTTTACATTTGTACGTGCGTATATGTGGGGGGCCTCAGAAATGTTTGTTTTGGGGGGGGGGTTTATGTGCTTAGGTGTAACTTTTTTTTTTTATTACTTCACATAGGGCAGTAGTCATCGACCCTGTCCTCAGGGCCCACTAACAGGCCAGGTTTTATGTATTACACCACTCCCACACCGCCCAAAAGATGCTGCTTGCAGGACTTTTTCTGACGTCCTGCAAGTGCACCACCCCAGTGTGAAAGCCCTCTCGCTCTCACACTGGGACTGCAGGGGAGGCGTTTTTCAGGCACTTTACAGGTGCTATTTTTAGTCCAAAAATGCCTGAAAAACACCCCAGTGTGAAAGGGGTCTAAATCTGCAATTTAAACATTTCAATTGTAAGTCAAACTATATATTTACACTATATATAAATACACTTTATATTCCCTATAATGATCACTTGTATTTAGTGTACATTTGCCATTGCCCTATAGAGTGCAATTTGGTATAAGGAGTTCTGTTCTGGCAATGACACCTACACCAAATGGTGCCCCCAGAGTACATTGATTTGTGATTTTTTTTTATTTTTGCAATTGTGTCCTTTTGTGATGCACCAAAATTTCAGCTGAAAATAAAGGGCCAGATTCACATACACTTAATATTGCACTGCGTAATTGAAATACTCTACGCTGCCGTATTTTACCAGGCTCTACACCGAATTCTGGTAGATTTTTGCCCGTACGCTACGGCGGCGTAGTCTATTTCTCGCCGCGTAATCAAAATACGAGATTAGGGGGCGTGAAGCATTTAAATTAAGCGCGTCCCCGCGGTGATCGAACTGCGCATGCTCCGTTCAGAAATTTCCCACCGTGCATTGCGCGAAATCACGTCGTTACGTCATTCGTTGTTTGAGTAGTGTCGTTTACGAACATTCCTATTCCCGGACGACTTACGTCAAAAAAAATAAAAGACGTCGGAAAACGTAGAAATTCGACATGGGAACGACGGCCATACTTAACATGGGCTGTCTAATATTAGAGCAGCAAAAAGCTGGTATAGTGTTACGCAAAAAAAAGATGACTAAAGGTGCCGTAAGAGATTGCGAATGAAGATCGTAATTTCGGGGATCGCCGGCAAAAGCTCATTTGCATACCCAGACGCGGAAAACGATGGGAAGTCCACCCAGTGGCCGCAATTTTATTGCAACGTAGATCCGAAGGCGTATGAACACGTAATCCAGTCGAATTGAAGCCCGCAGCCGTCTATTCATGGTTTGAGGTTTTCAACTAGCTAGAAAACGCGCGTAATTGGAAATTACTCCAGTCTAACACCAGTTAGACAGGCGTAATGGCTCTGTGAATCTGGGCCAAAGTTTTCAATGTTGTGCCGAAATAAAAAAAAGTGTTGATAATGGCTGCCGAAAAGCACATTTTGACATAATTGTACTATGTTTTTTTTTTTTTATATAGGTCACTCAAAAAATGCAACACAGCAAAAAACAGTAAAGTTAGCCCAACTTCAAAATTGCGCTCGTGGAATGACGCCAAATTGAAAAATCCCCATAGGCAATGCTTGATTTTTTTTTTTTAACAGGTTACATGTTTTGAGTTCCAGAGGAGGTGTAGTGCTAGAATTATTGCTCTCGCTCTAGCATTCGCGGTGATACCTCACATGTGTGGTTTGAACGTTGTTTACATATGTGGGCGCAACGTATATATGTGTTTGCTTCTGTGAGCCAGCACGCGGGGACAAGGCACCTTAGGAAAAAAAAAACTTTTTATTGTTAATTTTAGTTTTCTAGTTTGATGCTTTATTTTTACTTTTATTTGTTTTTGTCACTTTCATTCCTATTACAAGGAATGTAAACATCCCTTGTAATAGGAATAGGGCATGACAGGACCTCTTTACAGGGAGATTTGGGGTCAATAAGTCCCCAGATCTCACCTCTACGCTGGGTAGCCTAAAAAAAAAAAAAAAGATCCTGGCTTTCCAGACGAGGCGGCGGCATTTTTTCAAATGCAGAGGCTGGGTGTGTGGTCATAAAGTCACGCCTGGCCTTCGAACGATCAAAGAGACTGCAGGGATGATCTGACCGGCTGGAAATCTCTATGGTCAACATCCGGCGCCGGTCGGCTCCTTCTCTAGTTCGCCGATGGCAGGGGCGAGCCGAGAGCAGCCCCAGAGGACGGTGGAGGGGGGGGACAGCCGCTATGATTGTTCTAATGGTGAAGGGAATCGCCGGCTGCAGGCATCATTCAGATATCAAACTGCTCATCATATGACGTTGAGCAGGCGGGAAGCGGTTAAAAAACGTTTTTTTGGCCAAGTGCATCCTGAATTTTCAGTTTCGGCACCAAACTTTAAATTTTTCGGTGCACCACTAGTGTGCTTTCATATTGTAATTATTTTATTAAATAGAACCATTTGTAAATTATCCACTACTGTTAGGGTATAGGGTTAGGGAATAGGGTTAGGGCTAAGGGATAGGGCTAAGGGATAGGGCTAAGGGATAGGGTTAGGGGATAGGGTTAGGGGATAGGGTTAGGGTATAGGGGTTAGGGTATAGGGGTTTGGGGATAGGGTTAGGGGTTATGGATAGGGTATAAGGGATTAGGGTATAGGGGTTTGGGTATAGGGTTAGGGGTTAGAATTTCTTAGTACCAAAGTTTGGCGCCGTTCCACGAGCATGTGCAATTTCGAAGGGTGACATGTTAGGTATCTATTTACTCGGCGTAACATCATCTTTCAAATTATGTAAAAAACATTTGACTAACTTTACTGTTTTGTTCTTTATAAAGCATGAAACTGTGTTTGTTTGTTTTTTTAAAAGGGTTTGAAAAATTGAAACGCAAATACCGTGTGAGATAAAAAGTTGCACTGACCGCCATTGTATTCTATAGGGTCTCTGCTAAAAAAAATAAAAATAACATATATAATGTTTGGGGTTTCTATATAATTTACTATCACAAAAAAGATGATTTTCATGTAGAAAAGAAATGTCAAAATTGGCACCGGATGGGAAGTGGTTAAACTAAAACAGATTATGCATTCAAGAAAAATAGACGTATTTATTTTCTTTCGCCACTCTCTATGTCTTCCCAGCCAGGGTAAACAGCAGCACTAATGTCCTCCCATGCTTTGACCTTCTTTATATGGTCTCCATGCAGAGGAAGTGCTACATCCCAGAGTTCAGGATGAGCTTGAACTGCATTTATCAAAGCAAGTTGTGACACTGAACTTGCCATCTTCTCTGGTCTTCTCTCCTCTGCTATACCCACAAGCACCCGGCTGTGCAAAGGACTCTTGGGTAATCTAATGTCCAGACAGGAATTCCCTGTGTTTACAGAGGCTACAGTGTCCCAGTTTAAAAACGCCTATGTCATTTGCAGCTTAAAAACGCCTTTTTGGGCATGAAGCCATAGACTAACATTGACAGGTGTTTTTAAGCTGTAAAAAACGCTAAACAAAGCGGCTGTAAAAACGTTCATGGGCATGAGGCCTTAGCGCCACACCCCGGCCCTACCCCATATTTTAATTATTGTACCCAACAATATTTTGTTAGCTGCTATTCATTTTCTTTGTTTTATTATTTTTATATATTTTGAGCACAACAAATTAGTATTTTCTGAAGTGGTTAAACACTATCTTTACAACTGGAGCACACATTACCTACATCAAAGAGCAGACAACCAAGGATTTCTACAGTATGTCATTTTCATTTAGTATTGTTAGCTAATTATCGTATTTATTTATTTTAGATATGGAAATATGTCAATACAAGGAGTTAAAAAAAATGAATCATCGCCATCCCAAATTTATTTTTCTAATTACCCTGCATAATCATACTGCTTATAAAATGGAGGAAATGACAATATTTATAATAATACATTTTACAGCATTTTATGGTGCAATAAACATGTCATGTTTGTGGTTGTACATAATAAAAACCTGCTATGTCACTTAAAATATGGCTATATCAAGGAGCAATATATTCAATTTGTAATGTGGTTTCTTATTAATTTTATAACATAGAATAAGAAAATAAAACATATATCAACTAGAGCTCTTAAAAAAGTGAAGCTGAAGATTTTTTATTATATTTGTTTATTTATGGTGGTTAGTGCTAAACAATAAAAGTAAAATTTATTATTTTAACTGCTGCAATACCGGGCAATGACAATTGCTTGCTAATGCAACACTGTACATTTTTATCATTTTTCCCCCCACACATTTTCTGCTAAATAAACGGAAAACAAAATTGCAAATAAATAATCTTTCTTCATAACTTTAGGCCAAAATGTATTCTGTTACAATACTTTGGTGGAAAAAAAAAAAATTGTGTATATTATTTAGCCTGTAGGAAAGCTATAGAGTCCACATACTATGGTATATACTGTATCTAAAAATCAATCCTGATGTACTGATGGTGATCTAATTTCTTGAGGCCTTAAAATGCCAGAACATTACAAATATCCCCCAAATAACCTATTTTTGAAAAGTAGACAGTCCAAGGTAAGAGGCATGGCAAGATTTTTTGAAATTGTAATTACCGTATTTATCGGGGTATACCGCGCGCCGGCGTATAACGCGCACCCCAAACTTAGAAGGGAAGTTTAGGAATAAAATTACATTTTGGATGCTCAGCCTTGTCGGTGTCCGTCTGCTGTCGGCGTCCATCGGCGGCCTTGTCTGGCGTCCGTCTGCGGCCTTGTGCGGGGTCCGTCCAGCCTTGTCTGGCGTCCGTCTGCGGCCTTGTGCGGGGTCCGTCCAGCCTTGTCGGTGTCCATCTGCTGTCTTGCGTTGGTCCGTCCAGCCTTGTCGGTGTCCGTCTGCCGGTCCGTCCAGCCTTGTCTGTGTATGTCGCATCCGTGTGCCGGTCCGTCCAGCCTTGACGGTGACCGTTGCGTCCGTCTGCCGGTCTGTCCAGCCTTGTCGGTGTCCGCCGCGTCCGTCATGCCGGGGGTTGCAGCGTTGTGTGTTCCAGTTTGGAGCCGGATTTCCGGTGTGTTCGGCTTCTCTCTGCTCCTCTCGCGTGGCTGTGGGTGGACCCGAGCCTAGCCGAGTGCGCAGTACACTCGGTTCAGCTCTGTCTATTTTGGCGGCGCCCAGGAACAGCAGCGGGAACAGCATACCTGATTTTAAGGGGAAAAATGTGCGCGTTATACGCCGATAAGTACGATATTATTATTTTTTACATACTGTCACCAGTGCAGTACAGCATCATCATATAACTGGCGTGGTGGTGATTAGGGACATTGACTGGTGACAGTATTTAAAGAAATTAAATAATATATTTTTCTTTTTATTACTTTTTTTTTTTTTAACATACTGTGAATAGAGCAATACATTGTTACCTTACTAACACGATACTTCTTTGGGGCAGTGATTACGATTTTTATTTTCCTAGTCAGTGTCTAACCATTTTTTTGTTTTCTTTTCACTGTTCATGAAAGTTCTCAAGTGATATTTTTGTGCGTTCATTTAGTAAATCTGTACATGAGCTTACACTGAACTGGCAACTATTTATTTGCAGAATATGAAGGATCTGGAACAGAGGTTCACAGGAAACATCCGAGATGTGGAGTCTGCAAATATGGGGCTGAGTGTGACGAAGATGCTGAAGATATAGGGTAAGGAAGAGGTGGCATTAGATCATGGTTTTCTCACTTTCACTGTAGAAATATCATCATACCTTTTGTTCACTTGAAGGGTAACTGCACTTTCTTAGGGGAAAAAAATAGCAAATAAATAAAAAAAATATAGCACATATAATTGCGACACTAAGCATATTATGATTGAATGTTATTAAAAATTACCTTTCCTTTTCAATCTGCAGCCACTGTAATTTTCTGAGAATGCACTGCAATATGGCTACCTGGAGTTTTCTGTACACAAAGTGTGTACTGACCACTCCCCAGGAACATAGGGCCAGATTCAGGTACAATTGCCCTGGCGCAGAGTATCAGAGATACACTACGCCGCCGTATTTTTCCTGGCTCTAAGATGAATTCAGGTAGATTTCGGCCCATAAGGTACGGCGGCGTAGTGTATTTCTCGCAGCGGAATCGAAATACGCGATTAGGGGGCGTGAAGCATTTCAATTAGGCGTGTCCCCGCCGCAATCGAACTGCGCATGCTCCGTTCAGAAATTTCCCGCCGTGCATTGCGCGAAATAACGTTGTTACGTAATTTTTTTTTTTGAGTAGCATCGTTTACGTACATTCCTATTCCCGGACGACTTACGCAAAAAAAACATTGAAATTCGACGCGGGAACGACGGCCATACTTAACATGGGCCGTCTAACTATAGACCAGCTAATAGCTGGTATAACTTTACGCAGCAAAAAGATGACTACAGATGCCGTAAGAGATTGCGAAGGACGATCGTAACTTCGTGGATCGCCGGAAAAAGCTCATTTGCATACCCCGACTCGGAAAACAACCCGAACTCCACCCAGCGGCCGCAAAAAGATTGCAGCGTAGATCCGAAGGCTTACGAAGATGTAAGCCTGTCGGATCGAAGCCCGAAGCCGTCGAATCATGGTTTGAGGATTCAAACTAATGATACGACGCGCGTAATTTGAAAGTACTCTGGTCTAACAGTAGAGAGAGACCGGAGTAACGGCTCTGTGAATCTGGCCCATAATTTCCTCCTTGTGTGATTGGCTCACCAATTTTCCCAAAAGTCTGCCTAAGATACTAGTCAGATTTCAGGCATCCCCTGCAACAAAGATGTCATTTTTGGAGAGATACTTTCAATAGGAGCAAGTCTAAAGGGATGCAGGCCCATCAGATTTCATTATTAGTGCCCTGCAGCTGCAAACCTGACTGATCATTATGAAACCACTCGCATTAGACTCACTTTCCTACATGGACACAGACAAACACACATGGATTACTTCAGAATAACAAAAGCAAGCAACCTGCAACAAAGGTTGTTATAATTCTTATACTGTATATAGATAGCAATACTTAGTCACCCACAGTGTTTTATGACTATAGCCACAACATGTTCAGTTTACAGTGTGCTGGAGTATAGGCGTGAAACATAAAGCAGATTGCTGCTTCCTAACTACAGTGTTACAGTAAAATGTGTATGTTTCTGTAAAAAGGCGCTATTATAATAATAATATTGGTGAGGTCCTGTGTGCCTACTTCTGCAGAGTTCTGTGGGGAGATGAGCACATGTGATTCTTTCCAGTAAATTTGCTGAATTGGTACAGGCAGACTCTTGCCTAAGCACCTAGAATAATCACATCTTAAAAGAGAAGTATGGGGTTTGGGGTTTTTGCAGATTTATACATATTACCTATGTGGATGCAGAACCGTTCCAATGCTGCATCTGTCTCCCACCAGTTCTAACACTGAAAACCGAGCGATCTAACTGCAGATCACTCGGTTGTCAGAGCTCCCCGAGCAAAGAGCTGGTGACTGTGAGTCACCACTCTCTGCTCTGCCCCTCCTCGCTCATTGGAGCACTGGACTGTGGAGGGACAGGAGCAGCCAGCTTAGGCTCTAAGTGGCTTGCTAAGAGGCTGAGTTGGGTGCCAGTCCAGGCATGTGGGCAGATTCCGACTCCAGTGTCATGATCTTGACCGAGCCTGGACCGACTCTGTGATGTCTGAAGACAACGGACTTCAGTTCACTGTCTGCTGAAATCGGGTCACAGGGGTGCAAAACACTGTTGTGATGCATCTTTTTTCAAAAGGTAGACTTAGCCTTTCACATTCAGTAGTGGAGTAAATGGACTTTCCCAAACTATATATACTGTTAGAAATGTGTTTGTTCCACCTGACTCCTTTAAATTTTGTGGGGTAAAATTGAACAGCTATTTGATCCCACTAACAATTAGAAAATTGAACAAACGTTTTTGAAATGAAAATTTTCAAAAACAAAACAGCTTCAACGCAGTATAAAACCCCAAAACAAACATTTATTCTATTGCAGCTTACCAGTTCTTAGATGTGATGGCTGTATTAGTTTCCTTTTTTATGCATTCTTTCATCTGCTGATCCAGCCAGCAAGTCTGTTTGTTACAGCACAAGCTCTCCAGCAGAATGTATCTGTTTATATTGATGAGACAAACCACATAACACTGGCAGGGGGGATTAAAATGATCTGCTCTTATTTATTTATGTACATTGTTTATAAAGTGTGAGCTGGAGTTTGGCTTCAATTTGTTAGTGTATCTAAATCTGAGTTGTAACTCACTAATACAGAAGGTGTGTTAGTGGTCATATTACTAGGTAAGAACTGGGGGGGGGGGGGGGGGGGGGGGGAACAAAGAAAACAAATACAGCTACCACATCTAATGATTGGTAAGTTGCAATATAATACATTTTTGGTTTTGGGTTTAAATGTTTAGAATACTACTTTGCACTTTAGACCACCTGTAATAAACATACTAAACCTATCCTTTATTGTATTACAAATATGTATTTCGATTTATTCATGTGCTGTGAAAAGTACACGTTTTATTGTGTTCTGCTTTGCTGAAGTAAATGGGCCTGACTTACTAAAGAGAATGTGCACATGCTATCGCAATTATGGCTCTGTGAAACCGATAGAACCAAAGGCAAATACTACAAGTGCAAACTACAAGTGCAAAGTACACATCAAATTGCACTGAAAGTGCAGCCGCTATAAATTTGAGGAGTAGATCTGAAATGAGGGGGAAGCTCTGCTGCTTTTATCATCCAATCATGTGCAAGCTAAAATGCTGTTTTTTATTTTCCTTGCATGTCCCCCTCGGATCCACAGCAAATGCTCTTCGAAGTGCGCTTTCCACTTGTAGTTTGCACTTGTAGTGCAACGTGGATTTGTCTTTAGTAAATGATCCCCTTAGTATTGCCTACATACATGTGTAGTTGCACACAATTATGATTGCATGCAAGCAGATTATTTACTACTACAGCTAATATGTGACTTCACTACAATAACATTTCGATTTTTATCTATTTCTTTTCTAAATTACTATTTGAAAATCTTTAAATAGCAACAGGAGGCATGCATATTTTATGCAGTTTCCAATCATAAAAACATATACCTATGCTGCCTTGTTTGTTGCTTTTAACTTGAAAGTGTATGCTGTGGCCATAGATTTCTTTGATTTTATAACATCAGCATTGTAATAACAATACAAATAGCTATTTTTGCAAAACCAAAATAAGCTTACTCTCATTACTAGCTCTGCCTATCAGTTGGTCATCACTTTCCACAACTTCCTTGATCCCCTGCATGCTTTGAAGCTTCTCCTCTGCTGTTTACTTTATATTTCTTA
This sequence comes from Rana kukunoris, assembly GCA_029574335.1. Taxonomy (NCBI): domain Eukaryota; kingdom Metazoa; phylum Chordata; class Amphibia; order Anura; family Ranidae; genus Rana; species Rana kukunoris. The sequence goes on along the minus strand of CM056053.1, from coordinate 227,143,585 downwards.
GGACTACATCTCCCATGGTATCTTGCTGCTTGCAAGCAGTGATTCCTATGCTGACCACCTCCTGACACGCCTTCTCTCAGCACCTCTGTAGATCAGAAGGCAGGCTCTGTGAAATGTGTGACACAGCAGTGCCTACTCACAGGACATAGTAAATATGTGTCACATAATTAAATGTGGTATTCTTAACCAGTTTCGTTGATCTGGATGGATGTCACATGAAGTCCTCCCAGATCCCACCTCGCACTGGCCGTTACTATGTGATTGCTGTGACCAATCACAGCGGATCACACGTTGCAGCGTGATCTGTTACCGGCTGTGTCTACCACTGCCAGTACTATGTGATTGCTATTACCAATCACAGCAGACCATATGACAATTGTAAACAATGGATGGCTTACTTTCAGGCCATTCATTGTGTACAATTGTGTTGCTAGCTGTGATTGGTCACAGTGATCACATGGTACAGGCAGGGCCAATCACAGCCCATCTGTACCATGTGATTAGCTGTGGCCAATCACAACAAAACACACATAATGAATCAATTTCATTCAGTAACATGGTTGTTTATAATAGGGAAATTCACTGCCTGGAAATTCACTAACTAACTTATGTATAACTTATCATTGCTGTTCAGAGGTCACGAGGAAAGATCTAAGGGAGGAGTTTCTGGTACTCTGCTGATGTATGAATCTGTGTCTGCACAGCATTGATTGGTGCTGGTCACACAACATAAAAAAGGTGTTCGGAATAGGAAATTAAAATAAATAATTAATAGAAACAAAATGTTTTAACCGCTTTAAGACCAGCCACCGCAGTTATACTGCAGCAGGTTGGCTCTCCTGGGCATATCTCTGTCATGGGGGGCGGACAGTTGGCGGTCGCAATGTCCGCCGGCCACCTACAATCGCTCCTGAGAGAGACAGAACGGGGATCTGTCAATGTAAACAGACAGATCCCAGTTCTGTCAGGGCAGGATAGACAAATTGTCTGTTCCTAGTGATTAGGAACAGCGATCTGTCTCCTCCTCCAGTCACTACACTGCCACCACAGTTAGAAATACCTCCCTAGGGAACACTTAACTCCTTGATTGCCCCCTAGTGTTAACCCATTCCCTGCCAGTGACATTTATACAGTAATCAGTGGCTAATTTTAGCTCTTATGTATAAATGTCAATGGTTCCAAAAAAGTGTTCAATCTGTCCGCCGCAATGTCACAGTCCCGCTGAAAATCGCTGATCACTGCCATTACTAGTAAAACAATAAAAAATAAATGCCATAAATCTATCCCCTATTTTGTAGACGCTATAACTTTTGCGCAAACCAATCAATACATGCTTATTGTGTGTTTTTTAACAAAAATATGTAGAAGAATACATATGATAAAGACATTTTTTGGGGATATTTATTATAGCAAAAAGTAAAAAATATATATATTTTTTTTTAATTGTCGCTTTTTTTGTTTATGGCGCAAAAAAAAAACGCAAACGTGATCAAATACAACCAAAAGAAAGCTCTATTTGTGGGGGAAAAAAGGACATACATTTTGTTTGGGTATAGCATTGCACGACCGCGCAATTGTCAGTCAAAGCGACGTAGTGCCCCATAGCAAAAAATGGCCTGGTCGTTAAGGGGGCAAATCCTTCCAGTCCCTAATTGGTTAAAGCTTCATACAAATCTATATTTTATATCAAATGTTGTTTATTTTTTTTACAATAATATGGTGTAGGCGGAGTTGAAGCTTTCAAATTGTTCAAACTGTAAAGACAATTGGAGGAGGTTCTGTCAATCACAGGCTGTTGTGTATGTGCTGGTAATCACAGGGAGATGAGGCATCCATCAATAACCATCCTATATCTTACCCCCATAGTGTTTAGCAATATGAGAGCATAGAGGAGGTGGGAGTGAGATTTACCACTGTGTATACGCCCACATGTGTGACTACATATTCACATGGGCTACACAGATAAGAAAAAGGAGGAAATGAACAGCTTAGAAGGGAACTGAAACTGAAGCATGCTCAGTAAATGTCAATTGCTGGTCTACACAATCTCAAAGCTACAGCAGGGACACCGACAAGGAGGAAGGAAAAGTGAATAGCAGGGTCAATCAGTTTTTTTGCAGTCTACATAAAACACATGCTCTAGTAGATGAGTGAGTATGAACAGCTTGAAATAAAGCATGTATTAATGATTTGGGTTTACTGATTAATGATTTGGGTTTACTGAAACTGATTATTTTTGCTCCTAGTGGGAGCAAAAATAAACCCCAGCATTGGTGGTTAATGGCAGTAATATTAAATCTTCCCCTTTTATTGGTGGGCAGTGGGGAAAACAATGAAACCCCCCTCCCCTTTAAGGTGGTCAGTTGCTTTCCTTATGTGATCACTCGCTCTTATGTTACCTCTCTCATCACTATGTCAGGTTGGGATTATAGTTCTACTGTCATGCAGAGATCACGCTGTCTGGCAGTACTGCATTTTTTCGTGTGCCGACTCACAGAGCATTCCAGCACCCAGCAGCCTGATGCCACTCTGCACTAGTGCCAAATGTCCTGGTTACTGTGGGACGCAGACACTACCGGACAGTATCTCAAATACTAGGACTGTCCTGCAAGATGCAGGATATTTGGCAACTATAAATAGTCTAATTTTGCAAACATTTACAAATGCTGTTCACCATGTAACACTTTTACAGTCATGGCTGAAATCATTGGCACCCCAGACAATTTTTCCAGAAAATCAAGTATTTCTCACAGAAAAGTATTGCAGTAACACATGTTTTGCTATACACATGTTTATTCCCTTTGTGTGTATTGGACCAAAACTAAAAAAAGGGAGGAAAAAAGCAAATTGGACATAATGTCACACACAACTCCAAAAATGGTCTGGTCAAAATTCTTGGCACCCTTAACCAATGGCACGTACAGGTAGATGGGCGTACATGTACGTCCCTGCCTTCTAGCGGGTCGGGGGTCCGATCGGGACCCCCTCCGCTGCATGTGGCGGGCGGCTTACCTTAGGGAGCGATCCGTGCAGAGGGGGCGGCTGCTCGATTCTGTCCGCCCCCTCGTGATCGCTCCCAGCCAATCCAGAAACCCCCCGGCGTGTCACTTTCCCTCCCTGTATAATGTAAACACAGGCAGAGGAAGTGATGTGAGCTCTCCTCTCGGCGGTATTTTCAATCCGCCGAGAGGAGAGAAGACTCACAGTAAGTTGCACCAACACTACACTGACACCACTACACATAGGCACATTTAACCCCTTCAGATCACCCCCCCCCCCAGCCCCTGTCACAGTGTCACTAATAGCAGTGATTATATATTTACTGATCACTGCATTTAGTGTCAGTGTGACAGTTAGTGTGACAGGCAGTTAGTGTTAGGTTCAAGGTAGCCCTGAACCCCCCCTAATAAAGTTTTAACCCCTTGATCACCGCCCTAGTTAACCCTTTCACCTCCTATTGCCAGCGTCACTAAGCAATAATTTTTATGATCGCTGTATTAGTGTCGCTGTTGCCGCTAGGTAGCTAAAAAAAAATTTATTGCGATTTTTTTTTTTTTTACTAAAGACATGTGGCTGAATACATTTTGGCCTAAATGTTTGACTAAAATTTAGTTTATTCCATTTTTCTTATAACAAAAAGTAAAAAATATTGTTTTTTTTTTTTCAAAAATGTCGCTCTATTTTTGTTTATAGAGCAAAAATAAAACTCGCAGAGGCAATCAAATACCATCAAAAGAAAGCTCTATTTGTGGTAAGAAAAGGACGCAAATTTTGTTTGGGAGCCACGTAGCACGACCGCGCAATTGTCTGTTAAAGCGACGCAGTGCCGAATTGTAAAAACGCCTCTGGGCATTTAGCAGCATATTGGTCCAGGGTTAAGTGGTTAACTTAATATTTGGTTGCACACCCTTTGGAAAAAATAACTGAAATCAGTCGCTTCCTATAACCATCAATAACACTTCTCACCCAGAATTTTGGACCACCCTTTCTTTGCAAACTGCTCCAGGTCTCTCTTATTGGAAGGCGCCTTGTCCCAACAGCAATTTTAAGATCTCTCCACAGGTGTGCAATGGGATTTAGATCTGGACTCATTGCTGGCCACTTTAGAACTCTCCAGCGATTCGTTGACATCCATTTCTGGGTGCTTTTTGATGTATGTTTGGGGTCATTGTCCTGCTGGGAGACCCACGATCTCGGATCTCGGACCCCAAATCCTTTGGTAATCCTCTAATTTCATGATGCCTTGCACACATTCAAGGCACCCAGTGCCAGAGGCAGCACAACAACCCCAAAACATCATTGAACCTCCACCATGTTTCACTGTAGATACTGTGTTCTTTTCTCTGTAGGCCTCATTCCATTTTCGTTAAACAGTAGAATGATGTACAAAGCTCTATCCTGGTCTCATCTGTCAACAAGACGTTTTCCCAGAAGGATTTTGGCTTACTCAAGTACATTTTGGCAAACTGTAGTCTTGCTTTTTTATGTCTCTGTGTCAGCAGTGGGGTCCTCCTGGATCTCTTGCCATAGCGTTTTATTTCATTTAAATATCGACGGATAGTTGGCGCTGACACTGATGCTCCCTGAGCCTGCAGGACAGCTTGAATTTCTTTGGAACTTTTTTGGGACTGCTTTTCCACCATCCGGGCTATCCTGCGTTGCAACCTTTCATCATTTTTTATTTTCCGTCCACGCCCAGAGAGATTAGCTACAGTGCCATGGGTTGCAAACTTCTTGATAATGTTACGCACTGTGGACAAAGCAACTAGATCTCTGGAGATGGACTTGTAACCTTAAGATTATTGCTATTTTTCCACAATTTTGTTTTTCAAGTCCTAAGACAGTTCTCTTCCCCTCTTTCTGTTGTCCATGCTTAGTGTGGCACACACAGACACACAATGCAAAGACTATGTGAACTTCTCTCCTTTTTATCTGCTTTCAGGTGTGATTTTTATATTTCCCACACCAGGTGAGTTTAAAGGAGCAGCACATGCTTGAAACAATCTTTTTTATCCACAATTTTGAAAAGGTTTAAAAAGAATAAATCCGCGCCAATTATCTAAAAGTGATTAATTCAATTGAATTATTAAGCTGCTCCTCTAATAGTAAAAAAATAGAATTCTTACTACGAAGTGATATGTGAAAAAGGAGGACGCCCTCCTTTTCCATATGATTTTGACCAGCCAATTTTTGGAGTTTTGTGCGACATTATGTCCAATTTGCTTTTTTTCCTACTTTTTTTGTTTTGTTCCAATACACACAAAGGGAATAAACATGTGTATAGTCAAAAAATGTGAGTATTGCCTCTGTTAAATTAGGAAAAAATAATTAGGATGTGCCAGCATCCCGGTTAGTATGGGGACATTTTTAGACTCAGCTGAAAAAATGCAGAAAGGCTGCTTGTGGCCAATTGACAACATTAATCATGGGTCTGGTATTTGAAAATGGGATTTTCAAGGCACTGGTGGAAACCAAAGTAATATAAAAAATTAAATTTATTAACATAAAACAGTTAACAGTATAAAAACATTCAAACATTTAGGGACAAACCTCACAAATCAAATTAAAATAGCAAAAACCATCTGTGTCTTAATGAGTGGAGCCAATTGACCTCGACCGGTTTCGCGGTGGGAACCGCTTCTTCAGGAGGGTCTAAAAAATATTTGTAAGGTATATGATAAACAACAAGCAAGAGAATACAATTTAGGTCAATAATTGGTAGAAAACAAACAGTGTATTCACTCAGGGAAAAGCAAAAGAGATATTGCTCACCTGGGTTGGTCAACACAATCAGGTGCTGTGTCCGGCAATTCGCCTGTGGCGCACGAAGGGGGATTAAGAGAACGGGCTCTGATAAGGTAAATTAAAAAGATATATGTAAGTATGTTTGAAATTGATCATGGGAATGGGACACCATCGTGATGAAAGAGATCACAGACATGTGAGGGAATGAGTATGATAAGTGTGGAATAGGGATTGGAGGTGAGTATATAGTGAGGGGGGGGCAGTGGAAAGAAAGAGGGGGGAGGGGAGGGGGGAAGGGGAAGGGAGTATTGATAAATGGAGAGGGATGGGGGGATGGGGGGAGAAGTGGGTGAGAGGTAATAGTGGAAAGAATTATGCCGGAGAGGGAAGAAAATAGCCGCTGTCCAGTTATGGCAGTCATTAGGGAAAAGAGGGGGGGGAAGGAAAAGGGGAGGAAAAAGAGGGGGGGGGGAAACATGGGAGGAACGGGAGGAAAAGGAAGGGGAAAAGGGAGGGGGAAGGGGAACCGGGATGGAGGAAGAAAGGGGGAAGGGAAGGAGGAACTTACCAACTGGAGCTAAAGTAAGCTCATATATACTGGCCCCAGTATATATGAGCTTACTTTAGCTCCAGTTGGTAAGAGTGTACCTATAGATTCATCATGAATTTTTCCTCTTGGGATCCTTGGTATAGGTTTATGTCCTTTCACTTCCCCCTTTTTTATCCCTAGCACTCCCCCAACTCTTTCCAACCGTTTTCCCAGTCACTCCCCCTTCTCCTTCCCTCCCCCATTTCCAAGGTCGCCCTCTCCTTCCCCCTATAACTAGGCTCACCCTTCCTTCCCCATCTCCCCCCTCCCCCCCTCTCTTCCTCCTTCCCTTCCCCCTTTCTTCCTCCATCCCGGTTCCCCTTCCCCCTCCCTTTCCCCTTCCTTTTTCTTCCCATGTTTCCCCCCCCCTCTTTTTCCCCCCTTTTTCCTTCCCCCCCTCTTTTCCCTAATGACTGCCATAACTGGACAGCGGCTATTTTCTTCCCTCTCCGGCATAATTCTTTCCACTATTACCTCTCACCCACTTCCCCCCCCCCATCCCCCCTTCACCCATCCCTCTCAATTTATCAATACTCCCTTCCCCTTCCCCCCTCCCCCCCCTCTTCCCCCCTCCCCTTTCCCCCCCCATTACCTCATCATTTAAGTACCTAGAGGTGCAGATCACGGCTCGACCGCGTGACTTTATACAACTTAATATCTCTCCCCTGCTACTGCGGTTTAGAGACAAAATTAAAACCTGGAAGGCCCTGCTCGTGTCGGTTGCTGGCCGGGTAAATCTAATCAAGATGATACTTATGCCACAACTGCTGTACTTTCTCCATAACACCCCCATGGTTATCCACTTAAAGATTTTTCACACAGTAAACAGTATCTTCCGCAGTCTTATCTGGAAGGATAGAGCTCCTAGGATTAAGTTGGAACACCTGCAAAGACCTAAAGACAGCGGGGGATTGGCATTGCCGAACCCTTGGCTGTACTACATGGCGGCCCAGCTGCAGCAGCTGATTGGTATGTTTCGGCCGACGGTGCGATCCTCCGCTCTGGAGCTCTTGGAGCGCACCGTGGGCAGAAGTCCTATTCCTGAGGCGTTGGAGGCGCAGGCCTTAGCTAAACCGCATAAGAAGTTTCCTACGTTTAGTTTAATCCAGAAGGTATGGAACAAGGTCAAGTATGGTCAGAATGCGGAAGGGTATACGAAATATAGTCCTATTTGGCACAATGATACATACACTGAACTAGCCAAGTTGCAATCCGGGGCCAGGTGGAAGCAGTTTGGGATCACGCACCTCACACACATATTTCAACATGGAGTGTTACGTACGTTCCCTGCGCTGCAGGAGGCGTTTGGTCTGCCGCAGTCAATGTACTTTTCCTACTTGCAGCTGAGACATGCAGTGGCGGCACAGGGTCGCTCCTCGGAGTGGTGCCTGTAGGTGCTCGTTAAATGTTTCCCAGAGGCTCACTCAGTTGTACATTCTGCTTCGTACTTATTATACCCCTCACAGGCTTCATAAGATGAATCTGCAGCTCGACCCTACTTGTACACGGTGTAAGAGAGATCATGGTGATTTAATCCATATGCTGTGGAGATGCCCAAAGCTTCATACGTACTGGTCGGGTGTTGTGAGTACAGTCAACTCTGCATTTGGTGTGACTCTCCCACAGGACCTGAGGGCTTGTCTCTTGGGGGCTCTGGAGGAGTATGAATGGGAGGAGGCGGATAGAGAAGCGATACACAGGGTTTTGTTCCAAGCAAGGAAGCTCATCATGGTACACTGGAAGGCTGAGGCTCCCCCGACCCTGGCTGAATGGATTGCTAATATTGGGACAGTGTTGAGAATGGAGAAACTGATATACCAGCATAAGGGTAATGCATATAAGTTTGAGAAGGTGTGGGCAAAGTGGTTGGATGTGCCGTGTCTGGCCCCGGTGGACCTGGTGATGGATAGGCTAATGGGCATTAATGTTGGGTGAGGTGTGGACTGAGTCAATTGACAGATGGGGGTCGTATGAAACGGTGGGGGGGGGGGGCGTTATCCCCAGGTTACATAAGTTCTGAGTGCTTTTGATGAACAACCTTCTTTTCTGTTTATTTACATATTTGTCCTCGCAATGTTAAGAGGATTCTGTATGCTTTGTACCTCTGAAAACTAAATAAAAATTTTGTTGGATAAAAAAAAAAAAAGAATAATTTTTTATATTACTTTGGTTTCCACCAGTGCCTTGAAAATCCCATTTTCAAATACCAGACCCATGATTAATGTTGTCAATTGGCCACAAGCAGCCTTTCTGCATTTTTTCAGCTGAGTCTAAAAATTTTCCCAAACATGTGTATAGCAAAATATGTGTTACTGCAATACTTTTCTGTGAGAAATTATAATGACTGTATATGGGTGAAATAAACTGCATACATGCAAGACACATCTTTACATTCATGGCAAAGCAATGATAATAACAACACAGCATATTGCCTTTAAGCTTGGGCAACAATGAGAAAATATGAAGGTACATTTTCAAAAGAACGAGATGTTATAAATATATTTCTGAAATACAGTACATATATGCTGCCTGTTGCTATTTCCCCAGTGTGTTTGTGGTCTAATAATGAACAAAACACTTTTAAAAATCCATACTTCTGGTCAATGTGTGACATAGAAAACCAGCAGTCTCCATTACATGAAGACATCCCTTTTGTGTCTGGGTGTTGATAGATTTAATGGTAAGCCACTATTAGGTGAGCCACTAATAGATTCTCACTAAAAGCTTTTACTCTTCATAGAGACTACAGATTAAAAGCTGAGGCAAAACATAAGAACTGACTATCAAATGTCAGTCTTCATGTCATATTTTCTCTCTTTGCCAAAAACTGAGTGCCATTAGATAGGGTTATCATTTGATATACAAGAACAGAAGTATGCTGGAAGTCTGTGATATGTCCTAAATATTTCAGACCACGGTGTCCAGTGTAAGTGGGTTCACTGTACATGGACCAATTTAGAAGAATTTTATGGATATTATAATTTGACCAGCAGTTACGCATCTAACATCAGTAAAGGGAAACACTTTACTGATCATTGCATATGATTTTCTACCAGCAAGATCCTGCATAGATATCAGTATTCCACTATGTCTGTGTGCACGAGCCTTAATAATCAAAAGTCTTTGTTATAGGGTCTGGAATAAACAGGTGCAGCGCTCACTACAGGGAACAGATATATCAAGGCATGAAATCCGAAAACAGGTTCTCTGGCTCAGAGTGTCCTCTACCCACTTGTAGTCAATATAGAACAGTAAAAAGAGCCACCAACTTTGATATGTGTTGAATTCTTTATTGGCTACAACGCATTTCAGCAAGTAGCCTTAATCATAGGCTAGAATCATGAAATAATTTTTCTTGTCCACTAAGGCCCCGTACACACGAGGAGATATATCCGATGAAAACGGTCCGACAGACCGATTTCATCGGATATGTTTCCTGGAGATTTTGGTCTGATGTGTGTACACACGATCAAACCAAAATCCCCACAGACGGACAGCGCGGTGACGTGGCGGTGACGTTGACGCCGCCACGTCACCGAACCAGGAAGTAAAATACTTCCACGTATGCGTCGAATCCATTCGGCGCATGCAGGGGATTTATGTCCGCTGGTTAGGCGTACTAACCAGCGGACATGTCGGACAGACGGGTTTCCAGTAGACAAGTTTTAAAGCATGCTTTAAAACTTTTGTCTGCTGGAAACCTGTCTGCTAGCCCGTACACACGATCGGATCTGTCCCATGAAACTGGTCTGCAGACCAGTTTCAGCAGATATATTCGATCGTGTGTACGTGGCCTAACACATATCAGGCAAATGGCATTTTTATTTCAATCAATAAATAGCTTACTCCTTTTTGCAGAGTTATATGGTTAATAAGGAAAGGCCTGTGCCAATGGGCTTTGAGCCTGTGCCAATGGGCAAATGCACTTTGTTTTCAGATGCATTCTGCTTGCATCTGAGATCAATTTAAAGGAGTTGTAAAGGAAAAAAAAATGTCACCTTAATGCAATCTATGTGAAAAACATCTGAGCCCCCGTTTTACTTACCTGACCCCTCGAAAGTCCCGTGCTCGGTCCCGAGATCCTCTTAGCCGCTCAGCCTGGCCGCTGATTGGCTAGAGTGGATGGATTGAGAGCAGCGCAGCCATTGGCTGGCACTGCTGTCAATCACATCCAGTGACGCGGCACGCCAAGGGGCTGGGCCGAGTGACACAGTGAGCGGCTATGGCTGCTAGCTGTATCACGGGAGCGCGCCCGCAAGGTCTCATCACCATGCGAGCTCTCTCGCATGAATGTGGTGAGTTTTTGCGGGGAGGACCAGAGACAGCTGCAGAGGGACCCCAGAAGACGTGGATCGGGGGCCACTCTTTGCAAAACGAACTGCACAGTGGAGGTAAGTATAACATGTTTGTTATTTTAAATAAAAACATTTATTTCCTTTATTAACCCTTTAAGATGCTTCTGAGATAGTTCAGAGTTCATTTACAGGTCTTTCTGAACTGTATTACCTTGTATGGAACATGAAGTAGTCATGAAGAGAACACAAGCTCGTTAATACTGACCCTTAAGCTGGCCATTGATGGATTTAAAATCAGCTGGTTCAGCAGGGACCAGCAGAATTTTGATCCATCTATAGCTGTTCCCGCTCAAGAAAAGTCAATCAGCTTCTCTCGAACAGAATGTTGGAAAAAATATAGTGCAATCTATAAAAGGCGGCCGTGCCGGGTAAAGGACGACCACCTGTGATCGGTGTGCAGGAGGACAGTCGTTTGCTTGGTACAGTTGCCATTTATAGTGTGCCTTATTTTTGTTTCAATGAATGTTCTCTGATTAGACGAGATGAGAGCATAATGCACTTTGTAAAATCAGAGCATGCCTTGTATTCTTAAAAAAAAAAAAAAGAATTACTGGTGGCGGGAACCAGTAAAGGGTATATACTGATACCCAGAAGATTGCAACTAACACTGTTGTAGTGCCGACTATTACAGTGATTGTGGGATTCCCTAGCAGCCCCTCAGATCTAAAATATGCATACTTATGTAGTACTGTCCCAGGTAGGTTTTTGGGATGATGAGTACATTTCTTTTTGGCTCCTCTGTAATTATTGGAGCAGCTATTCATTTCTCTGGGCTGGTCTAAATCTTACAGGTTGCAGGTTTGATTATTTCCCCCTGCATTCTTGAGGCTTCCAAACATGGCTGGCAGAGTCAAATGGGCAGCATGAATATTTATTGTGCTGCAGTTAATCCTTGGGGGGGTGTGCTCAGTAAGTGGCTGGAGGGGGAACATACATAATCTGGGTTCTGGAGCAGCCCTGTTCTTGCTCTGCTGGAGAAATTCCCAACCTTAGGGGCTGTCTCCTATGTGAAGCAGTTCTGCTGGAGTCTCTTAATGTTCATCAAGGTCCAGCTATAGCACAGCTGGGGGACTATTCCTAATTACCCTTGAAGCTAACTAAGCAGGGTCACCTAAGGATCTGGTCTGGAGATCTCACAGAAGAGTGCCTGGTGGGGGCTGGAAGTTGTGTAACTGCCCTGGGTCATTATGAGTACCGACCTAAGCTGTTCTGCTTTTGGGGTGCAAGAAGTAGCTCTCCTGTTACAAGTCAGCTTTTTTGGAGTATTCCATACCACCCCTACCCCTCTCCCAAGTTATACAAGCAATAAATCTTAAACAAACATCCCCTATACCAGTGATGGCAAACCTTTGGCACACAAACCCCTCTCTGTGGGCACACCAGCTATACTGGGAAGCCGCTGCCGCCACCACTTTTTATTTCCCCCTCGCACAGCGAAGCTGCAGGAGTAAGAAGTGCAGTCTTTTAATATATTTCCCCCACTCTCCCCCCCTTCTTCTGTCAAACAGCGCTGGACAGGGACAGAGCCGCCTTTCCAGAGACCGCTCGCCCACTCTGATTCCTCCTCCCACCCTATTGGCTTCAGCCAGGGACCAATGACAAGCCAGGACAAGGGCACCATGGGATATGTAGTCCCGGAAAACTGTGACCAGTTTAATGTCCAGCCCAGCAGCACCACCCAGTGAGAGAGAAAGGGATCATTGCTGCAAGAGAGAGGGACAAGAGCAGTAAAATGTGAGCCAGGGGACAGAGCGGCTGTGAGGATACCGCCCCTGCAGTGCCAGTTGCAACCAAGAGTGAAAGGACTTCTGTTCAGAGGAAGTGTTGTCACTATGTCGCTGGGATTGGTGAGAGGTCCCTGCGGCCATTATCTGTGGCTGTTACTAATTGCAGTGTTGGCACTTTGAAAAAAATACGTTGGTTTTGTGTCACAGTTTGGGTACTCATGCTCAAAAAAGGTTCGCTATCACTTCTCTAGATTTTTTAATGGAGCCAGAGTGAATGGAATGTTGCCTATGTGATTGGTAGCCTCTGCACTGCTTGGGTAGTAACCAGTTAAAATCAGCGGCTCCCACAGTGGTAGCGCTTCACTTACGTTCAAACTTAAAAAAAGGGCACCTGAAACAGAGTGCAAAGAAACTGAAGCCACAAGTGATAAGGTCTTGTCCTATTATTCTGCACATACAGTATACCAACACATTATTATTATACACATACCACCTATTAGTGGTATTGTATTTATAAAAAGTTGATTATTTTATCCAACTCACTTCTTTCTGCAGATGTGCACTTCCAGCATAGATTGTTCTTAAGATATTTTTTAATAAAAAAAATATATTTTGGCATACAGTGAGGAGAGGTTTTTTTGTGTGTATTATTTAGGATGCAGATTTATGCAGTTTTTAAGAGTACCTACTGTATGTTAATTAAAAGAAAAAAAAATGTTGTAAGCAGAAATTGATATGTCTCAATCTTGTCTTCATAAATGCCCCCTTTTTCTGAAAAAACACTAAATAAATTTGGCAGCATTGTTGTTTGTAACATATCAATATATGGTTTAAATCTAAATGTTTACCCTCATCATGCATCCGTATCGTTTTTTTTGTTGTTATTATTTTGCTTAATGAGTAGAATATTGGGAGGGCTTCCATTATCTTATCTGCCTATTCTAGACTGTGATAACCAAAATAAGTCTACTGTCCCTAACATATTGTCTGCAGGGAAAACATTAAGGATGTAGCCTTTACCGCAGTTCTTTGCTAACATGATAGACAGCAATAATGTTAGTAATAATGAGAACTTGCAGTTCAGTCGGTGGCTTCAGACTGGTTGAAGACACATGAGACTGTCAAAGCAGCATCCCACAGCTTTCAAAGTAATTGAATCATGTCCACAATGTGTGCAAAATGAGATCTTAAAATATGGTAGTCGTTCTTCAGACAGATCAGTCATTGTTATTTGTAGCTAAAGCCTTAGATGTGAATGTCACATAAAAATAAAAGTTGCCTCTGCACATGTGTTAAAATTGACATAGAAGATAAGAACATACCACCTGCACTTACATGTCTCTTATTTCCACACTGTGTACAGTGCAACTATTGACTGCATAGGCCTACTGCTTGTTCTGCTTCTCACACTGCTAGTCTCACTCCATTTGTATTGTCATGTACTTTAAAAATGCTTTGTAATCAGTTTCTGTGATTTCAAGCAGGAAATAATCTAGCAGTCGCCCACACAAGGTTTTGAATAAGAGCCTTAAGCTTAAAGCCTAACATAACCTCCTGAACTTCGCCATTTACTTTTATCTCTCTGTGCTTTAAAGTCCAAAATTAGATGTACAGGGAAGGTTTTTATTATACTGAGAACAGCTCTGCAGTATTAAATAAAATCATTGCCATTGAAAAAGTAGCATGTTCCAATACACAAAAGATTATACTTGTCATGGTCACCACAAGATCTATTCCTCATTACTTTTTATTGCTTGTTAGAAGTAATTATTTAAATCCAAAACTTTGAATTGAATGTTTAAATTATGTTATAACTAATAATAAATATTTCATATGGAATTATATATTTGAAGTAAACCAATTTATCAGCTCTATATTTGGTGATTAGGTTTTACTAGCACAGCCACTGTACTTATATAAACCGGAATGGTAACCCCCAACTACATCCATGATACTAAAAGAAGTAACAGTGATAGAATAGAAAACATAGGGTTAGTCTGACACATCACACATTTCACAATACTGGGCCCAATAGAGGGGGGTGGAGTGAGAGAAGAGGAAGAAAAAAGGAGGGGGAAAAACACAAACAAAGAAGAAAAACGTGATCCGAGATCTGGTATGTAATGTCCCTATTGGTCCATAGAGCTCAGGCTCCTTCCAAGTCAGAGCCACCCAAGGATGGAAGGTATAGGCCTGCTGCTATACCAAGGTCTGTGGTCTAGTCTAATGGACAGTGGGGGATTATCTAACTAGTGATATCAATCATGTAATTAGCAGAGAAGGTTTAAGCAATCCATTAAAACCAGGTGTCGCAAAATTTCTACTCCTTATGCTTGGAGGAGGCAAGGATGTCTTCCGTGGTATAAATGTCATTAATTTTGAATAACCAGACGCTCATAGTAAATAGAAACAGCTTCAGCTGCATTTAGTAAATTAATTGTAAGTGAGCGTTTATAGCGTTTCGATGAACGCAGGTAGGCTGTTGGGTCATTCCCCTGTTGTAAATTTAAACACCAGGCCACAGACCCTTGACCAAAAAGATTCCAGAATCAGGCAGCTCCAAAACATGTAGAGAGATAGGTGCTTTCCTGAGTAAGACATCTCCAGGACATGTGTGAGGATTGTGGGAAAATCCTGTGAAGGGATGTAGGGACCCTTACATTTTCAAAGCAGTTATCTGGATAGAATTGGAGATAGATGGAATAAGTGAAATGAAAGATGCACTCTGTATGTTGGTCTGAAAAGCTGGAGAGGCTGGCAACTTGTTTCCATAGGCTCGTTAGAAAGGTACTTTATTTTTTGCTTGACTAATAATATAGTTTGGCCCTGGCAGGAGCTGGGGCTGATCTTTGCTCACAATCCGGCATAGGGCAGTTTGGTATCCACTATCCACACATAACCTGTTTTTGATTACTTAGTTATGCTATGTAAAGGTATTGCTATAAAACAAAAAGAAATATGCTTGCATAATGAGCCAGGTAGAAGAAAAACTAGGTGACATAAGTGTTAGCTTGAGAAAACATTAAAGATCTTTACAAAAAACATGACACTTCTGTATTTGGGAAAGTCAGACGCACATACAGGGGTAAACTTTGTTGCAACTAAGCATCAGAGTTTACAAGAGTACAGCCATTCACTTGTTTGGCAGGCTGTACGTGGTACCTGTGTCTCCACAAGTGCAGGAATGAGCTGGGAAATGTATAAAATACCTATGTGGATGTACATGAACCCTTAGGCCTCGTACACACGATCAAATCTGTCTGCTGGAAACGGTCTGCTAGACCGTCCCAGCAGACAGATTCGATCGTGTGTACGGGCGAGCCGACGGATTTGGCCACCCGACAGATTTCAAAGCATGCTTTGAAATCTATCGGGTGGGAATCCGTCCGCCCGACATGTCTGCTGGTTAGTACACTTACCAGCAGACATGTCGTCCCGCACCGCCGCCGAATGGATTCGGCGCATGCGTGGAAGTGTTTTACTTCCTGGTGCGGTGACGTGGCGGCGTCAACGTCACCGCCACGTCATCGACACGTCAGCGCGCCGTCTGCTGGCGGGGATTTTGGTTTGCTTGTGTGTACACGCGAGCAAACCAAAATCCTAACAAACAGATTTGTTCAAATCGGTCGGTCCGACCGATTTAAACAAATAGATTGCCTCGTGTGTACGAGGCCTTAAAGGTTTTTCTTATCAGATGGGCTGTTCTTTCACATTTGGGCAATTCCGATTAAACAAATTATATGAATTGCCTAAAAAAAGGTTACTTTCAGTGAAAAATTAATGGCAAAATGAATAGTTATAAGCTAATCTTAAAGTTTTCTGTATAGAACAAGCTTAGCACCATTCCGTATTGCATCTCCAGCCTTCCTATAGGTCCTTTAAAGTGGAGGTCCACAAAAAAAAAAAATAATACACCAAAACCCTGTAAAAAAAATTAAAATTGAATATTATTTTTTTTTTTACTTACCAGAAATGGCGGTTGCTATGCGAAAGTTCCTAATATGCCTCTTCCCATACCGCGACAGGTCTTTTTAATTCTCCCCGTGTTGTCTTCTGGGGAATGGGGCTTGCTGCCTTCTGGGAACTGTGTGTATCCCAAAAAGCAGCCGTCCATTCACAAAAGCGCCGTGAGACTCGCGCATTCGCAGTAGGAAACGGACAGTGATGCCGCAAGGCTCAACTGCCTGTTTCCCTCAGTAAGGATCGAACGATCGGTCTTGGGGGGGGGGCGACATCGCGGGCGCCCAGGACAGGTAAGTGTCCTTATTAAAAGTCAGCAGCTACAGTGTTTGTAGCTGCTGACTTTAAAAAAAAAATTGCGTGTGCAACCCCCGCTTTAATGTGGTGGGTGGCCTCGATGATCCATATAAGCACAATTGGAAGTAATAAAAGAAGCATCTCTTTTTTTCAGCAGGCAGTATGACAAGGGGTTAGGTGTTGAACTGCATACTAACTTCTTTGCCAGTGTAAGTAATCTATACTGGCAGGGGCATGCTGGGTTGATGATGTCACAAGGGGCGGGGTCACCTCGCGACATCACTTTTATTTGGGGTCGGCAGCCAGCGTTCATCGTGGTTGCTGATAGTTCTACACTGGGAGACATTTTTTTGGGGGTGAATGAGTACCCCATACTCATAGTATGCATAATCATTTTCATTTCATTATTTTTTTTTTCTCCTCCTTTTTTTTTTCCCTCCTCTCTTAATATTATCTAGTATCGGGCAACATCCTAGGTTGTGATGTTTTTCCCTTTGCTATCTTTTGTAATAAGATATAAAAGTTGCTTATTGTCAGATATGTTTTTCATTATGTGTTCTGAGTGGTACTTGGGTACCTTGGCTTTATCTTGTAATCTGATTTTCTTTTCTTAATAAAAACTTTGAATGACTAAAAAATAAAATAATTTTTATAGGGGGCTTCCAGATTCTGATAAGTCACACCCCCACAACCACCAGGCCAGGGTTGTGGGGAAGAGGCTCTTGTTCTTGGGGGGGCATGCCTTTTTCTTTTTTTTATGGAAATCTTATGACTCATCCATTGTTAAGGATGCGGCTTGCTGGGCCTCTCATAACAACCAGCTATTCATTGATTGTTAAGGACACCGTTGGTCTCTTCTTAGAAAAAGAAATTTTTGGGCACCAGAATTTAGCTGAGTTTAGGAGCTGTCACCATTTATTCTGCCAAAATGGTGCTGTTCCAGAATGCGCTGGCAGAGGGTTTTTGTTCCTGCCACTAAAGTCTATGTGCATGAACACATAGGATAACATTCAGGAGAGTTTAAGGGGCAGGTAAAAAAATGTCTGATGTCCAAAATAGCTGCTGTAAAAATGCCCAGTGTGTACAAGGCCTAAGAATTTAAGGCAAATATAAAAAAATTCCAGGAGACTGCTTAGACACATTAACACTCTTACCACTGGCTCCAGTCGGCCCCTTAAAATATAACAAGGAAAAACTTTTTTTATATATTTTGGCTAGAATAAGGGAGGGTTATAGGGTTTTGGGGGGTGGGGGTGGCATCTGTGTCTCATTAGGGAGATGTTGTGTCCCATAGCCAAAATTTGGCGTGAGAAGAAACTTCTCCAAAATGTGGGAATGTGAGTGTCCCTAATGGAAGATTCCCCGTCGATTACTGTTCTGATGTTAATTTTCTGATGGAATTTCCTTGTACCTTTATCCCCAATCCCCAGGGAATTTCCCTAATTTGCAGGGATTTCCTCTCACTTCCTGTTTGGCTATGGGACAGGAAGTAAAGGAAAATCTCCACAATGGATTTGTATCCAAAATGAAAAAAAATAAAGTTCTGCCTATAGTTCTACTTTAATGGTTGACATGGTTGACCTGCTTACATACAAAGCCACTGTACTAACATACAAAGTTCTGGAATTATGTTAAGGCCCCTTTCACATGGGCGGCAAGGGAACAGTAATAAAACATGTGGTTAAATCTTCTTTTACCATTCCTCAATTGTCCACTTAAAACATGGGTGCTCAACCTGTGGCCCTCGAGCTGTTGCGAAATTACAATTCCCATGATGCCTCTGCCTTTGGGAGTCAAGCTTGTTACTGTCAGCAGCTTGCAATGCCTCATGGGACTTCTGCAACAGCTGGAGGGCCACGTGTTGAGCACCCATGACTTGAAACCTAACATGGCTGCTATAGGGCTTCGTACAGATGCTGCAGTCTAACTCCCCATGTCGAGTTTGGCAGGTGGCACCACCTGTCAAATTTGCCTATTGAAGTCAATGGAAGCACACCACAATCACAAGCCAAAGGCTTGGCCCTCTGTTGCAGCACAGTATACTCATGTAAAAATAAAACTGCTAAAAAAAGGAATTCATGAGGCAGCAGTATGCCTACAAACCCTGTCACTTTCTTTCTCTGTATGAGAACCGCAGCGGCCTGAAAGTGTAGTGAGAGCTTTACTACCTAGCATGAATTAAACTGTAAATATTAAAGAAAGGGTAGTGATTCTAGAACTGGCATACACCTCATGAGCGGTGCAAAAAATGCATGCTGCTGAACATTTTTGAAGGCACTGGAACTGAACACAATGGTGTAAACTAGGATGATTGGAAAACATTAGTTTGTGCATGCATGCATTCAGGATACCTTTAAAAACACATCTGAAAGCATCTAAAGGGAACAAGCCCTAAATGTGACCATACATGCATCAGCTATTTAAGACCTATTATGCTGATAATTGTTTTGTAAGTTGGAAAAACATTCTCCATCTAGTGGTCACAATGGGAAATCTTAGCTGCATCTCTGTGTTTGCAACAATATTTAGCCCCATAGGTTCTCCTCAAGCTGTGCAGACTACTGAATCTTTTAGAGATACCCATAGGATTGGACCAAATCAAATAAATCCTGGAAAGGGTGGTCAGATCTACTCGTGTATAGATAATAATATTTTTTATTTTCCTATTAAAATACCCATGATTTGGAGAGCGGCACTTACTACGTTTACTGCCACAATGTAAAACAGGTCATTCAGTGATCTAAAGCATGACTTATCCTTGGAAAATCATACTCTGGTGTTTGCTGTGCCTAAATACCGTCATATCTTTTTTTGCTAATGCGTTTTAACCCAGTATATAAAGTATATAAACAAGGAAGCACATGGCTGTATTTATTTATTTTTTTTAAGAAATTTTAATTTTCAATTTATTTTAGACAGTCCCTTTAGTAAAAGATTCTTGTTTATTTTTAATTTCCACTGGATTGTGCTAGAGAAAGTAGGGTAAAACTTGAACAGATGGTTGTCATAAAGAGGATAACAGCAGGGAAAATTAATGTACCAGCGTATGCTAACTGGTATGTGGAATTAAATGTTTGGACCAGAAAATTAGAATACAGGATATCCTGAGAAACATAGTCACTGTATTTTATTGGTCAATTAAATAATCTCAAATGTGTATTCTGTAATGCATGTGATACTTTATTTAAAAGTAGAGAGGACAGTTTATATATACTGTGTGTATGTGTTTGTTTATATATATATATATATATATATATATATATATATATATATATATATATATATTATTTTTTCTGATCAGTCTCTGCCCTAAAGGTGCTTACAATCTAAAGTGCCTATCTTTATTTCATATGTATATACTGTATATTCATGCATACACATACTAGGGGCCAATTAACTTACCGGCATGTCTTTAAAGTGTGGGAGAAAATCCACAAAAGCATGGGGGGTACATGCAAATTTCAGTTGGTCTACCTGATTGTGCATTGGTTTTAACAGAACCCCTCATTTTCCACTTCTTGATTAGAGTGTGAACACTGCTGATTGTAATTCTCAATTCCTTGGATATCTTTTTATATCCCTTTCCTGTTTTATACAGTTCAACTACCTTTTCCCGCAGATCCTTTGACAATTCTTTTGCTTTCCCCATGACTCAGAATCCAGAAATGTCAGTGCAGCACTGGATAAAAGATGCAAGGATCTGTCAGAAGTCCAGAAACTCATTGACATTTTATACACACACACACCCACACACACACACACACACACACACTAATTACAAGCAAACAGATCACAGGTGAGGATGGTTACCTTTTAATAGCCATTCAAACCCCTTTGTGTCAACTTCTGTGCCTGTAATCAGGCCAAAATCACCAGGGTATCTAAACTTTTGATCAGGGTAATTTGGGTAGTTTCTGTTGTCATTATGATTTAAAAAGAGTAAACACAGTTGATTGACGAGCACAACTGTATATATATCTTTTGTGGTCCCCATGGCCACAAAAGCTATATACTGTATTTATCGAGTGCCTTCAGATTATATACTGTTTACTCTGCAATAGGAAGTCCCGTCTCTTGGGCTGTCATTGGACGATTGTTCTGTCTTAATAGGA
This sequence comes from Rana kukunoris, assembly GCA_029574335.1. Taxonomy (NCBI): domain Eukaryota; kingdom Metazoa; phylum Chordata; class Amphibia; order Anura; family Ranidae; genus Rana; species Rana kukunoris. The sequence continues at coordinate 227,122,800 of CM056053.1, read as the reverse complement.
GGTGGGACTTTGTATTAAAGAGGCCGCCGAGTACACAGGAGATTCTCCTGTATGTAATCTGTTGGTGCTCGTCCCACCCCCCTCCCTGTCCCCTCCGAGGCTGCAGATTGCAATGGTAAGTCTGCATTCATGGCAATGGTAAGGCATCATTGATGGGCACTGACCCTTATTTTGCTTCACAGTGGTTTATTTAAAATATTCTTTTTTTCTGACACTTCCCTCTTAAAGTGAAGGCGCATGTTATACGCTGTTAATACTGTATATCCAAATAACATGCCCAAGCTCATCCTTCGTCCTGAGCGCCGCTCTGGGATTCGTTGGGGGCCACAAGAGATGTGTGTATATATATATATATATATATATATATATATATATATATATCCAAATAACACGCCCAAGCTCATCTCCTTCACCACACACAGCTACAAAGGCATGAGAATTCTTGTTGGGCAATGTATTAGTGCTCGGACGAACACATTTAGACCAAATTTAAATGGTTCAAAGAATGTCAGGCAAAATGGTCGGCCCTCACGCATGTTCACTTCAACAAATCCGGCCCTCTTTTAAAAAAGTTTGGACACCCCTGCCTTAATCCAATGAACATGGAATGTGTCAAGCCAAATATACTGTACATGGCTAGAGGTATGAATTGTTGTCAAATCATTGGCATAGAAATGTCAAAATGGAGTTATATGTGGAAGATATATGGTGTTGCAGGCCCCCATCCCTGTGTACAGATGGTGGATCCAGTTTGACCTAGATGGCCTTTTTCAGGCCTTTTGTGAACCAGTTGTCCTAAATGAAAAATATGTGCCTTCAATGGCTTCTAAAGAATATCCCCTGTAGCACCAGCTTTGTTAAGAAAAAGTGGTGAGTGTACATTGCAAGATTTTTAAGAAACTCTGTAGCAGATTCCTACCGTTTATTGCTTCAGACTCAGAGCTTTTTTTCTCAGAAAATAGGTGCAGGAACTCAACCACGACCCGTTCAGATTTCACAAACAGTAGAAGGGTCTTAAAGGGGCATTAAATACCAGAATTGCATTACATACAGTGTGCAGAGTTCAGGGGGTTACAAAGCAGTCACTTTTAAACACAGAAACCAGACTTCTGTGTTCACAAGTGATTGTGGTGAGCGGGCACCAAAGGGTCTGAGCCAAAGGTGGTGGAACTGAGTTCCCCCAAGTTCCCCCAGAAAAAAAGCCCTGTTCAGACTGATTACATATTGGCACATTGTTAATCAGCTGATGCACTTTCTGCATTCTAATGAGAAAGGCTGCAATGTCTGCATCCCTTTAAAAGTTTCTAACCCTTGGGAATCATCTCACCAACACATCTCTATGCCTACAATCTGACTTCTTGAAAAATTAGGCTAAGCGTAGGCGATTTGCGGCGTTTTTTACCGCGATTTGCCACGAAAAATTGCGTCATTTTTTTCCCGCGATTTGCCGCGACAAAATGCAGCGTTTTTTACCACGATTTTGTACAGGTCATTGGCACCAATGTAAAACGCCCAAGCCGCCCGATTTGCGCGACAAAAAAGGGTCCGGGACTTGTTTAAGCTTCAGGCGTTCGGCGTTCAGCATTTTGCAGTGGAGATGTGAACCATCTCCATAGAGAATAATGTTATTTTTCCCCTCTAGCGTCTTTGAGCGTCGCGCTTTAGGCGACAAAACGCTCAGGTGTGAATGCAGCCCTAGTCAATCACACAAGCAGGAAAATACATTTTTGGAGGCAACTGTGCACAGAACCCCTCCATGTTGCCGTATTGCATTGAATTTTACAGAAAATGTCAGCACTACATTAAAAAGGAAAGATTTTTTTTCTGTTCCAACGTTTTTTTTTTTTTAAATAAAAAAAAAATTGATAAAAATACATAAACCGATGCAGGAACATTGGTTTAGCATTATATTCACTGACAGCATGCCAATCGAAGTACAAATGGTAAACAGGTAACAAACAAGAGCCATCTGCAGATTGTTACAATGCTATCCATAGTAGCACGACTAATTTATTTTGGCTGCTGTATGTCGCATACCTGTAAAAAAGTATGTAACCAGAAGGAAACAAAAGCGTACTATTACACATCACATACATATACTGGGTATAGTTGTATTACCCCAGTATGAGATAAGAGGTAACTACGGCAACTCAAGATATATTACACCTTTCCATGGGAAAAGATACTTCATCAATTGCAAACAGTGGCGGCTGGTGCTCAAAATTTTTGGGGGGGCGCAAACGAAAAAAAAAATATTGCAGCCTCACTGTGCCCATCACATGCAGCCACTGTGCCATGCCACCAAATGTAGCCACTGTGCCATGCCACCAAATGCAGCCACTGTGCCATCAATTGTCACCACTGTGCCATGCCATCAAATGCAGCCACTGTGCCATCAATTGTCACCACTGTGCCATGCCATCAAATGCAGCTACTGTGCCCATCAATTGTCACCAATGTGCCATGCCATCATATGCAGTCACTGTGCCATCAATTGTCACCAATGTGCTATGCCATCATTTGCAGTCACTGTGCCATCAATTGTCACCACTTGTGTCACTAATTGTGCCATGCCATCAAACGCCACCACTGTGCCATCAATTGTCACCAATGTGCAATGCCATCAAAAGCAGCTACTGTGCCCATCAATTGTCACCACTGTGCCATGCCATCAAATGCAGTCACTGTGCAATCAATTGTCACCACTGTGCCATGCCATCAAACGCCACCACTGTGCCATCAATTGTCACCACTGTGCCATGCCATCAAACGCAGTCACTGTGCCATCAATTGTCACCTCTCTGCCATGCCATCAAATGCAGTCACTGTGCCATCAATTGTCACCTCTGCCATGCCATCATATTCAGTCACTGTGCCATCAATTGTCACCACTGTGCCCGGCCTGTGCTCATTGTTGCCTCTGTGCCCCATGATGCCACTGTGCCCCATGCTTCTACTGTGCCCCATGCTTCTACTGTGCCCCATGCTGCCACTGTGCCCCATGCTGCCACTGTGCCCCATGCTGCCACTGTGCCCCATGCTGCCCCTTTCCCTGTAAAAAAATCACTTACCTGACGCTTCCATGTCCTCCCTCGATGTCTTCTGCCGCCCTGGAGAAGCTTCAGCCAATCAGGTTCCTGAAAACCAGAATCCGGGAACCTGATTGGCTGAAACGGCTGTCAGTCTAATGCAAGGACCGCAGATTGTCTGCGCTCCGAGCATAGACTTCCGAGAGCCGGAGGGCGGGACTGGAAAAGTCTATCAGAGCCACTGGCTTTGATAGGCAGTTCCCCTCAGCCAACCAGCTGTCGCTATTCGGGTAACCGGCGTCCCATGTCCGGTTATACGAATAGACCAGGCAGCTGGCAACAGTAACACACGTCCAATGCATAGCATTGAACGTGTGTTACTTGCGAGAGGGGGTGGCGCTGCAGCGCCCTCTATAGACGGCCGCCAGAACTTCGGCTAAAATGTCAAAATGACATTTTAGCCGAATAAAAGTTCTTAAAGGGCCCGTTTTTTTTTTTTTTTATTCTTTTTTTTTTTTGTGACTGCGGGAGGGGGGGCGGCGCCCGTGCGCCCATATGGGCGGGCCGCCACTGATTGCAAACTATCAGTGTATTATATTGATTGTAGTTCATATGTTTGTACTGTAAGTGCGTTTAACTATAATAAATTGCTGTATTGAGGATTTTACACTATGTGAGCCTGGTGCTTTTTCTTTCTGCCTTCGCAGAGCATTGTATAAGTGAGGTGCATGTGAACTGGGAAGTCATGGTGAATCTCCACGTACCACTGCTTGTGGTGCAAGCCTGTGTGTTTTGACTTTTTACACACTGAGAGTCACATACATTCTGGTAAGCGCAAACATTTGAGGTTTGGAGTGAGCACTGGGTGTTTCACTGTTGAAGTTAATTTAAAGGTACAGAAACTTCTGCCTGATTATAAGGATCTATCTTCACTGGTGGTGTACTGTTCATCACAGCTGGTGTATGGATCATCTTTAAGTTTGCTTTTGAAGATTGATTGGACATTGGACTTATGTTTTTTTTTTTTTTTTTTTACTGTATGTATATTTGGTATATTTAACTATAAAGCATGGCATGATGTTTAATTTTTTTTTATTTTTAAGTGCGATCAGTGCATGTGGTACAACACAAAAAAAGAGTAATAGAGAAGGGGGGAGGGGGAGGAAGAAAGACAGAGAGAGTAGTAAAAAAATTGGATACACTCAACCCAACTACCACAGCCTCCAAGAAGTCCCATCTCAGATGGGTGACTGTGGATATCTGTTCTAGGGGTTTCAGACTTTTTACAACTTGACCTGCTTTTCTCGTAAGATGTTGGTTCATTTTTCATGAAGCATTATCCAAGATATTTTATTTTTGGTAGCTATGTAATTGATAGTAGGAGGAGTCTTCCAGGCCCAAAGGAAAGGTACGTTTTAATACCATTAGATTACAATATAGCTTGTGTAACAACTGTATATGCTATATAATTTTGTTGTATTTGCTATAATTTTTTTTCATTAAAGTGGAGTTACTCTTTTAGGTGTAGGAAAACTGCTGAGCACCAACCTCTAGAATTTGCCCTCGTATGTTGGGCCATTTGTTTCACACCAATTTACAGCCATGGAAATTGAAATAAAAAATCCTATGCAGACTTCCTAACACCAGGGATTATTTAATAAGAACAACTTTCTTTATGCCTCCTATCCTGTTTCGGACAATCAACCGGTGCCCATTAACACTTCAGTGGGCTGCTTGTACGCTACACCTGGGGGTTAGGGCTGCCAGAAAAAAATGGCATGTCCGTTGTATACGCACCTTAATGTCTGTGGGAGGCGGGCCTTATACAGGCCTTAGCCCCTAAGCCTTACTGTCTTCGAGGATATATAATTGTAAAAAATTGTATACGTTAATCTTAAAATGATTTAATAAATCGTTCTAAGGTAAACTTTAAACAAGAATTGTCAACACTAGAGTAGTTTTCCATCTTCCTAAGGCGGCGTACACACGGCCGAGGTTCTCGCTGGAAACCAGCGAGAACCTCGCTGGAAGCCGCATTCCAGCGAGGACCTCGGCCGTGTGTACGCTTTTGGCTCGCCCCGCCCGTCGGGAATCCCGTCGAGCGAAAAGAGAGCACGCTCTCTTTTTGCTCGACGGCCCGCCTGGATGAATGGCCGATTTTGACGGCCGGCAGAGAACCTCGACGGGTGAAACGATGTGTTCTGCCCGTTGAGGTTCTCTGCCGTGTGTACACGGCCTAATACATGTAGGTTTTATTCCCCCTCTTTTCCTTACAGTAAAGAAAGCAACTGCTAATTCTGTTGTTCTTAAAATAACAGATATGCATGCTTTATCTAGTAAATGTTTGCAATGTATAAAGCACAGCACGGCTCATAAATACATAACCAGGAAACCTTCTCGAAGGTAGAGGCTGCTATTGTCTGGTGTCTTAACAGTACTGAGATGAGACAGCTGAACATGAGTAGATTTTACGACTGTGTATATAGCCCATGCTGGGCAATATAAACTGTTTGACAGCAGCCTCATGAATGTTATACAGAGCAGAAATAAAATGGGATGCTTTATGAATACTTAATTTGTGTGCCATCCCCCATTATCTTTGACTGGAACAAAGAGTCATCACCTAATTGTTGATTGCTGCCAGGCAGGGCGCTTAGTTATCCTTTCAGCCTATTCTGTTGAACATTGCAATTTCTTAAGAAACATATCATTTTCACGCTTTAGATTACACGACATATCTGGTTATAGTTAATAGAATGATTTGATTCTATATAAACTAGAATTAGTAAATGTGACTGGAAAAAAAGTTCTAAAATATTATTTAAACAAACAACTGTTCTTTATTGACATTATCAACACGTATGAGTTAATGAAGTGATATTTTTTTCTCTTACTACCCCCCCATTACAGCTACATCTGTCCAATTGTTTAAAGTAATTGATCTACATAGCCCTTCATCTCTCAGTTGTCTGCCGAGTCTTGCCTCTTTTGTGTTCTTGTGAATATTCAACACACTCTTCCTTTGTGCAGTGCGCCTAATTGCTCATTTCAGATGGCACTGACAGGATTTTTCTGGCTTTTATGTGAATTTGACAGCACACGCCCTACACACAGGCTGTGTTTCTGATAGAAGCTCTAGCGGGCCTTTGTGGCATAGGGGTCTATTCAAAAGCTGCTAGTAATAATGCCAAGGCATTGCACATTAATGCAGAGAGGAGCGATTATGGAACTTGTGAGCAGCTTTGATTCATCCAGTGCATGCACAAATGAATGATGTGGTGTGCTAGGACTGCTGAATAGTTAGTACAGAGGTGCTTTGCTCTGTGCATAGTTTATCTTTGATGAAGACGCGTACTGTTTTATGGCGTGATCAGACACACTCTTCCCTCCTCAGACAGGAATAGATTTTTGTAAGCATCAGAGGCTTTCAAGCAGACGTTAATGAAAAAAAGAGGCATATGTACGAAGGCAAATATCTATAAAATGATTACAGAACTACACAGAGGGTTTGATTTACTACAGGGTTAAAGCATGTTTACTTTACAACATTTCAAAATTGGTATTAAAGCTTAGTTTTTTTGTTTTTTTTATTTATATGTGCAGTGCGCAGTGGTTTTGCACAGAGCGCTCCGATCCTCTTCTTTTCGGCCCTCCAATGGTGCTCCTGGCTCCTCCCCTTTGAGCAGTGCCCACAGAGGAAGTCATTTGCCGTGGGGGCACCACTGAATGCTCGTTTCCATGCCATTGCCCTATGCATCTATAAGACACCCCGTCCTCGATCTCTCCTAATTGGTTTACTGGCTGTGATTGACAGCAGTGGGAGCCAATGGGCTCCCGCTGCTGTCTCAGACCATGAGGAGGGACAATCCTGGGACAGCTGAAGCTATCCTGAACATCACTGGATCAGAGGAGCTCAGGTAAGAATTGGGTAGCACACAAAAAGGTTTTTCACCTTCATGTATAGAAAAAACCTTCAGCATTTAGAACCACTTTAATTTAGAGAATCAGGTGAGATAGGTGAAAATTCACTGTGCAGAGAATACCACATCAAAAAATTAAATAATTTTATCTCACACATGATTGGATGACAGAAACCTGGTTCACTAAGCTGAAATTCATGTTGCAAAGTGAACATGCTCTGGTACTTTAGTAAACAAAACCTCAGCATGTGTCAGCTAAAACAATGATAATCTATAGTAATGGTTTCCTTACATTCTTGGACAAGAATATTAAAATAAAACCTACCGAGTTAACATTATAGCACATGTGTATTTTATGTCAGCCTAGCTTCTTTCAGGTAGGGTTAGGGTTGCAATTTTCTATTTTCTACTTTCCTTTAGGTTCTGGGCCTAAGTAGTTAAAGGGGTAATTCCCCCAAAAACCTTGTTTTAACATTGATTGAGGCTCGTTATTTCAAGGGGAATCGGGTGGTTTTTTATTAGAAACGAAGCAATACTTACCGTTTTACAGATGCATCGTCTCCGTCGCTTCCGGGTATGATCGTCTGGTCTGGGCGTGCCTATTTGATTGACAGGCTTCCGACGGTCGCATACATCGCGTCACGAGTAGCCGAAAGAAGCCGAGCGACGGTGCGGCTCTATACTGCGCCTGCGCACCGTCGTTCGGCTACTTTCGGAAAATCGTGACGCGATGTATGCGACCTCGGAAGCCTGTCAATCAAATAGGCACGCCTATAGTCGGAGCCCATACCCGGAAGCGTCGGAGACGATGCATCTCTAAAACGGTAAGTACTGCTTCATTTCTAAAAAAAAAAAAACAGATTCCCCTTGACATAACGAGCCTGAATAAATGTTAAAAAAAAGGTTTTTGGGGGAACTACCCCTTTAATTGGATTTTTCATTAGTTCTATATTTAAAACATAAGACCCATTTGACTTGCTGATGGTTGTTTCTGATTTGTTGAAGATTAAGCATTAAGCTTATCCTGTTAAACAGTCCAGTCAACTATGATATGCTGGCTCATGTATGTGGCCATTGATGCAACATACAATGCATCTGGAAATTATTCACAGCTCTTCACTTTTTCCACATTTTTTTATGTTACAGCCTTATTCTAAAATTAATTAAATTCATTATTTTGCTCAAAACTCTTTAAACAATACCCCAAAATGACATGGTGGAAGAAATTTGTTTGAAATCTTTGCAAATTTAATAAAAATTAAAAATTAAAAACATCACATGTAGATACTGTATGTATTCACAGCTTTCGCTCAATACTTTGCTGAAGCACCTTTGGCACCAATTACAGCCTTACGTCTTTTTGAGTATGATACTACAAACTTAGCACACCTATTTTTGGACAGTTTCTCCCATTCTTCTTTGTAGGACCTCTCAAGTTCTATCGGGTTGGGGAGCGTTGGTGCACAGCCATTTTTAAATCTCTCCAGACATGTACAATCAGGTTCAAGTCTGGGCTCTGGCTGGGCCACTCAAGGACATTCACATAGTTGTCCTGTAGTCACTTCTTTATTATCTTGGCTGGGTGCTTAGGTTAGTTTTCCTGTTTAAAGATAAACCTTCACCCCAGTCTGAGGTCCAGAGCACTCTGGAGCAGGTTTTAATCAAGGATGTCTATTCTCCCAGTTCCTGCCACTGAAAAACATTCCCACAGCATGATGCTGCCACCACCATGCTTGCTGTAGGGATAGCTTTGGCCAGATGATGAGTGGTAACTGGTTTCCTCCAGACATGACACAAAAATTGAGCTCTTTGGCATGAATGACACTTGTCATTCAGGCCAAAGAGTTCAATTTTTGTTTCATCAAACCAAAGAATTTTGTTTATCATGGTCTGAGAGTTCTTCAGGTGCCTTCTGGCAAATGGGCTGTCATGTGCCTTTTACTGAGGAGTGCCTTCTGTCTCTCCATCCTACCATATAGGCCTGGTTGGTGGAGTGCTGCAAATATAAATAAATCAATACATCAATGCTTATGTGCATATAAATATAACATATGGTGTATAAACAAAGTGGTATAAAACAAAATAAACCACATTAAATCAAATATGTGATAGTTCAACATACAATGGTAGGGTGATACCCCTTATAGTCAATATGCAGGAACGTCACACTGTGCGACTGTGCTGGAAACATGTGAGATGAGTCGCAATGATCAGAAACGTCCCGCTATGCGATTATGCCAGAACATGAAAAAATGGGTCGCATCAAGTTGAAACTATAGGGGTTCACAGATGAAATCACTGTTGGGTCCAAAATGCAATCCAAACTCAGCCAGGAATAATAAGAAATGGATACTCTTACCAGACGTGGTGGACACACACCAAACAGGGGTATGTCAAACAGGCAAAAACGAAATCATCAGAGTGATGGTATCCACAAAGAAGGCAATGAGACTTCAGAGAAAACGTTGCTATTCCACGTTATTTGGTATTATCCAGAATAAGATGCACAGGAAATGGAAACTCCTCATAGAGAATGGTGAGAGAAGGTACTCATATGATGGAACATGGAAAAAATAAAAAAGAAGCTCCACATAGTGTAATTAAACCCAAATGGGAAGTATAAAAGCCTTTTTTGGCATAGATAAAAACAATAAAAAATACAGGTCCCACTGAGAGGACAAGTACATGTGATCACAAAAGGGTGTATATAGTAGAGCGTAGTATATAGGTGGCTATAGTAGTGGTGCTGATTGAGCGGCCAAAATCTGACAGGCTGGTTGCATAGAAGTCAGTCAGTAGACCGACACCTGTAAAGCCACTCTGCCCATACATTGAAATTTGGCTGGTCCCTGCTTAACCGGCCAAATTGCATGGAGCAGTCACTAATTATATTAAGACAATAGAATTTAAAAGTTAAAAAAAAAATCTTTTTGAAAAGCCCAGCAAAAGGTGCAAATCCCTCTGGAAAAAAAAGTTGGAGGTTTACTGCTTTACGTAGAGATACAGTATATCTGACTCAAAATGTGTAAGCTGACAGATAAGGGTGCCATTTTTGGCAGGATTTAGAGTAACATATAATGAGCTACTCTTTCTCCCACATTGACCTGGTTGTATCCTCTGTACACAGAAGACATCTTGAATTGCTCTGTTCCTGTAAACCTTCACTCAAATCCACATTCAAGACCTGAATTTTACCATTCCAATTGTAGCCTGATTTTGAAGATGATTGCAAAACACAGTCCTCAGGGCACATCTTTGTACACAGTCTTCACATTGCCCTAATAAACTGTACACTACTGTACAATATTTTATCTGTCAAGTGAAAAGACTCTCAAGTAAAATCAAAAGTAAATGCACACAATTGGCTCCACAATTTGTTTTTTTAATGCCTATTTCTTTCACCACTTTTCCTAATGTAACGGCATACTTAGACTGGAGTCCATCTTGTCAGTTATTGGGGTTTCCGTTATTATGTTACGTTCACGTTTCTATCTGAGTTTAATGGATTCTCTGCTATGGAGGTTACTCAGGCTGCTTCACTCTCTTGTATGATCAAAGAGTTTAGGGTTTAAATCATCACAACCTCTTATTTGAAAATCAACTTAATCATGGTGCTTAAACATGCATGAACCTTGTATGAACAAAGATAGGTTACGCTGGTAAGCTGACTAGACAAGTGGTTCAGGTTGCCCTGATAAGTACTGTACCCCTATTCATGAGACTCTGGTCAATATCAATAGTATTCAGACAATAACTGAAGGATAAGGTAATCAGGAGGGAATAACTAATATAACAACGTTCCCTTAGAATTTCACTATGATGGCAGCAAGCTTATGGTTGTTATAATATGTTACATAATACTTGCGGTTCTGTAGGTTACTCAAGAGGTTAATCCAGGGTGTGATGAATTATTCCAAGGTGTCACTAGTTGCTGGGAAGTAAGAGCTTTTCCTATGAAGTAAGTCAGAGGGATTGAAGTTCCTGAGGTACAGGTGGCTGTAACAGGGTGAAGATCCTCTTCCCAAGCGTGGGCTCTGTGGGTCAGAAGGTGGAGACAGCAGAGAGAACCTGAAAGTACAGGCCGGGGTCGAAGGGCAGGAGACAGCAGCAATCCCAGGTACATAAGCCAAAGGTCAGAAGCCAGGGGTCAGTCTTGGAGCTGCAGATCAATAGGAACTGTAGGCACAGACAGGAAGATCAGATAACAATTAACTGACGAGGCTCTCAGAGTGAGGCAGGGCATTATACCCTGGATAATTGGGTAACCTGCCTCAGCTGGACCAGGATAGTCAGGTGCAGATTGCAATGAGATCCAACTAAAGGTGATCAGCACATTCAGCACCACCTTAGCTGGATAGCAACCAGAAACCCATACTGAGGAGTGGCTCAGAGGCAAGGTGTTGAAGCAGCAACGGTGAGGTCCTGGGTTCAATCCCACCCAGAGCCACTTGGAGCGCGACCACGCCTCGCCGTCTGCTTGGCATGGTAGAGATCGTGACACCTAATTGATCCTGTTGGCCTTTCATTATTAAAACTGCTGTATGATCAGATACTCAACCTTCAGCTTTGTTCATATCTGCCAGTCCTATTAATATTCATTGTTGAGCCTAACTTGTATGAGTCAGCATACAAGTTAGCACCAGCCATACCAAAGCTGATGCTACTTTGCTGAATTTCTTTTATAAATAACCAAACAAATACATCCCGTGTTTTCATCAAGCAAGTTTAACAGAGATTAGATTTCACTAAAGAAAAACTAAAAGCAAACAGGAATGCCAGCATATTTTCCCCAGTGCCAATTTTAGGCACAGTGACAAACTTAAACTTGTAGTAACTAAATCAAGGCCTTATGCAGACTGGACGTTATAATACCATTATAAAAACGCCAGTAGTTTTGCAGTGAGTTTTTAATGTTTTTCAGCGTTTAGCAATAGCATTTTTTAGTTTAGTTTGAGGCCGCGTACACACGACCAGTCCATCCGATGAGAATGGTCCGACGGACCGTTTTCATCGATTCACCGCGAAGCGGCCTGATGGTCTGATGTGTGTACACACCATCAGTTCAAAAAACGATCGAGTCCAACGCGGTGACGTAAAACACAACGAAGTGCAGAGAAAAATGCTTCCAAGCATGCGTCGACTTGATTCTGAGCATGCGCGGATTTTGAACTGATGTTTTTGCGTACTAACCATCGGTTTTGACCGATCGGTAGGCGTCCATCGGTCTGATTTTAGATTTTAGATTGAAGGACAACAGACTGATGGGGCGTACACACGGTCGGTTTGGACCGATGAAACTGAACTTCAGTCAGAACTTTAGTACTAAAACAATTGAGATGCCTAAAATACGACTACAACTAAAATGGCATTTTAGTCAAAAATGTATGACTAAAACTAAATAGAAATTTGATATAAAAAATAACACTGGTTTTTAGCGCATGTTCAAACCTAAATACCATAAATAATAACATATTCAGTTTTTCACTTCAGCAGTAAAAAATGATTTTAATCGACCAAAATATACTGGAGTTTTTAGTTGATTAAAATGTAGGACATTTTAGTTGACTAAAATGTAGGACATTTTAGTTGACTAAAATGTAATGGAGATTTAGTCGACTAAATATGACTAAAACTAAGTCTAAAATAAAACTAAAATGCCATTTTAGTCAAAACACAAAGACTAAAACTAAATCAAAATATGCTGCCAAAATTAACACTGCTCACCAGGAGGTGAGAAACCTGGGGTCTAGTAGGAGATATAGCAGGTAGGAATCAAGCACAAGTGTAGTCAGTAAACAAGTCAAAGGTCTATAACCAGTGTTTGCAGGTTGGGATTAAGCAGAAGCATAGTGGAGGAACAAGCCAAAAGTTGGTAATAAGTGGTAGTGGAGATACAACAGCAGCATGAGTGGTAAAAGCGAGATATGGGCTGAAAAGAGCACAATAATCTTTCAAAAAGGAAGTGCAAAGGCATGGCTTAGATAAAAAGCTCATGGGAGGAGCAAAGAGTTTAAGGTTCAGCAGAAAAAGGGCACAAGGCAGGATCATTCAATGGATCAGACAGGGCTCTGTCTAGCATCTCAATCAGGTGGCTCAGCAAGAAGAGACATCACCAGATACTGCAAAGTTTCCAGGTTCAGACCCAGGGCCTGACATTCCTATGCAGTTAGCTATTTAGTTGTCTGTCTTCTATTCCCTAGTACCAGCACAACATTGTTCATTACAAACCCAGTACCTCAATATAAGCAAAAGTTATCTCACAAGCTTGTGGTATGAGTGATTGATTGAGGAGGCTCGAACCATTCCTAGCTTGTCATTAGGCAATGGGCCCTAATTGGGAGGGGGGGTATTCTGTTTATGTTTGACACTTATACCTCACTTTAAAATTAAAAGCAAATGAGCAAGTTTATCAATAGCCTTATGCAATTTAATTTCATCCCACATTTTTCAAGAGAGACTGTGATTTCTGAATACTCATCTAATGGCATTCCATGTCAGCTTGATGTTTCCTCTGCAGTAATGGTTTTGCAGTGTTGTGTTTGCTCAGAGGGTTAGGACCTTGAAGTAGCTCATTCTGACATCAATGCACTGAAAAAAAAAGGTCTGAAATATCCTCACTGTGCTAAGAGAAACGACTATCAGCAAACAACTTATTAAGCCGAACGCTGAAGCACCAGACCATATATTCCACAAGGTATAAATATATGGCTGTGATTATTTTGCTTGTGTTCTACTTAAGTTGAAAAATGAGGGTTATACAAGGTAGATTGGATAGAAAAATTTACTCGCTGTATTCCATAACAGAGCATGTATTGTGGTTACTTCTTGAAACAAAAAATTGTCATCCAGTATCTAAATATAATTTATTATAGCCACTGTCTCCATATAATTCTGTTAAGCCTCTTTGTGTTCCCCTCCCTGGGATAGCATGAAGGCTCGAGGAAACTAAACTCTGCTTATACACCAATACTACGCTTGACACACAATCCGTTTTTTAACCAATGCATTTATTTATTATACTTGTGTCTGTCTACAAAGTTGCTTAAGTGTATCTGTGGTCAATAAATATATATATATATATATATATATATATATATATATATATATATATATATATATATATATATATATATATATATATATATATATATAAAATTGCACATTGCGTTTCAGTTATTTGTAGCCTACTCCTATTAATCAGAATATAGTCTTGCTACTATTAGGTCTCATTCTCATCGGGCATACCACGGTGCAAGCCCATGTGCCCCCCATGCACTCACACCTTCAGGGATGTCGAATTGGGAAGTTATGTCACCATTGACCTAAATGGATCTGCCTGCATGAGGATGCACGAAACATCTGTGCATCCCCGTATGAGTAAACATGGCCCTTGCACAGGTGTAGTACACCCGGTGCGAACTAAGCCTAAAAAGCTGGCCATACATAGAACAAAATTTCAGTTGCTTCAGCAGGGACTGGCTGAATTTAAATCCATGTATGGGTACCCTGGTTGTACAGAAGTCAGTCTATCAATAAACTTTAGTACAACCACCCTGTATTTTTTTCTGAATTATTAGTGTCACCTGCTATAGCCAGCAACACTGATTATTGTGTTCTGACAGAGAGGAAGGCTTTGTCGTGAAAACCCAATAGCACAGCAAGAGATCCTACTCGAATGTGTGGATGGGGCAATCAGCAATTTCTTTCGTTCAACCCCTGCTTTGGGGGAGGGTGGAACAAAGGACTCTTCCCCCACCCTGGCTAGGGTTGTGGGGGTCTGCTAACAACTGATGAGTCATGCGTTGTTAAGGACATGGTGGGTTGCTTGCTGGCCCGCTCCTTAACAACCAGCAAATGGGCAAAAAAGCTGGGCACCGGTGCTTAGCAGCTGTTAGCAGAGTTTAGGAGATTTTAGCATTTCTTTTCTGTCTGCAAATCGCTCTTAAAAAAAGGATTTTTAATAACAGCTTACCTGTAAAATCCTTTTCTTGAAGTACATCACGGGACACAGAGCGCATAGTCATTACATATGGGTTATATGGGTACCTTCAGGTGTGGACACTGGTGTAATCAACTTCACAGGAAGTTCCTCCCTATATAACCCCCTCCCACTGAGAGTGCTTCAGTTTTGTAGCAAGCAATTTCTCCGAGGTTACACAATTTTCCCCAAAAGAGGGGTGGGAGCTCTGTGTCCCGTGATGTACTTCAAGAAAAGGATTTTACAGGTAAGCTGTTCTTAAAAATCCTTTTTTCTTTATCGTACATCACGGGACACAGAGCGCATAGTCATTACATATGGGATGTCCCAAAGCAATGCTCCATGAAGGGAGGGAGACCGTAAGGCCAAAATTAGCCAAACAAAAAACATTATCAGGAGGTAAAATAGCTCCACCAACAGAAAAAAGGGGGCGTGAACCGGGCCAGAGGATTCTATACTACTGCCCGTAGGACCGCCTGCCCAAATGCTGCGTCCGTAGCTTTTGTGACGTCCAACTTATAACATTTAGTAAACGTATGTACGGAAGACCAGGTTGCCGCTTTGCAAACCTGTGCCATAGAGATCTGATGGTGTGCCGCCCAAGAGGCACTCATGGCCCTCGTAGAATGGGCTTTAACTGATAAGGGAGGTGGAACGCGCTTCAGACCATAGGCCTGAAAAATCAGCTGCTTAATCCACCTAGCCAAGGAAGACTTGGCAGCCGGCTGACCCTTCTTGGGGCCATCCGGAAGAACGAAAAGCACATCTGTTTTCCGAATCTTCTCTGTAGCCTTGAGATAAACCCTCATGGCTCGGACCACGTCCAAAGTATGAAGCAGTCTTTCCTCTCTGGACTGGGGAGTAGGAAAGAAGGATGGTAGGACTAGGTCCTGATTCAAGTGAAAACTGGATATGACCTTAGGAAGGAAAGAAGGTTGAGGACGCAGAACCACTCTGTCCTTATGCAGAATCAGGTACGGTTCCCTGCAAGACAAGGCTGCCAGCTCGGAGACCCTTCTGGCCGAAGCCATAGCCACCAAGAAAACCAACTTTCGGGTTAGCAGCACAAGAGGGATTTCTGTCAGAGGTTCAAACGGCTGCTTTTGTAAAGCTGACAAGACCAGATTTAAATTCCAGGGGCAGAGGGGAGCTCTAATAGGGGGATTCACATGCAAGACCCCCTGCAAGAAGGTTTTCACAAGCGAATGCGTGGCCAAAGGCCTTTGAAACCATATCGATAAGGCAGACACCTGCCCCTTTAGAGTACTAAGAGCCAACCCCTTGTCAACGCCAACCTGGAGGAATCGCAAGATCCTGTCAATAAAAAACTTGCGAGGATGCCCTCCTTGAGACTCGCACCACTCCACATAGGTCCTCCAGACTCTGTAATAGATATTTCTAGAGACTGGCTTTCTAGCCTGAATTAACGTAGATATGACTTGGGCTGAGAGGCCTCTGCCCTTAAAAATTAGGGATTCAGCCGCCAAGCCATCAAATTTAGCTGCTGTGAAGCAGGGTGGTAGATCGGGCCCTGAGACAGCAGATCTGGGCGCAGGGGGAGTGGCCACGGTGCCCCTACTGACATCCTCACGATGAGTGCGTACCAAGCCCTTCTGGGCCAGGCTGGGGCCACCAGGATCACCGGCCTGCGCTCCACCCTGATCCTTCGTAGAAGGCGGGGAATCATCTGTAGTGGAGGGAACGCATACAGGAGAGAAAACTGGTGCCAGGGGCAAACCAACGCATCGGTCCCGTAGGCCGAGGGGTCCCTGGCTCGGGATACGAATTTGTCCAATTTCTTGTTGAATCTTGTTGCCATGATGTCCACATCGGGAACTCCGAATCTTTGGCAAATCTCTTGGAATACCTGGGGGTGAAGAGACCACTCTCCCGGGAGTAACTGTTGACGACTCAAAAAATCTGCTTGAGAATTGTCTATCCCTGGGATGAACACTGCTGAGATGCAGGGTACATGGGCTTCGGCCCATGAGAAAATCAGGTTTACTTCCCTTTGAGCCGCTAGGCTCCTTGTGCCCCCCTGGTGGTTTATGTATGCCACCGCCGTGGCATTGTCGGACTGTATCCTTACTGGCAGACCCTGCAGGGGGAGAGTCCAGGCGACCAGGGCCAACCGAGCAGCTCTGATCTCTAGGACATTGATGGGAAGCAGACTTTCTGCCTCTGACCACTGTCCCTGCTGGGTCCGTTTCCCTAAGATTGCCCCCCAACCTGTTGGGCTGGCATCTGTGGTTACTATTTTCCACGTGATGGGGCAAAAGGTTTTCCCTTTTGACAATTTTTGAGGGACCAGCCACCAGTACAGGCTGTGCCTGACTCCTGGGGAAAGACCTAATGGACGGTCTAATGCCTGTATGGACCTGTTCCAAGCAGAGAGAATAGCTGCCTGGAGAACTCTGGTATGGATCTGGGCATAGGGCACTGCTTCAAAGGCGGCTACCATCTTTCCCAGCAGTCGCATGCATAGGCGAATAGTCGGCCTCTTTTTGCCTAGGACTATTTGAATTGTTTGAGTCAATGACCTGATCTTTTCTTGAGGTAAAAATATCCTCTGGCATTCTGTATCTAACCGAAGGCCTAGATATTCCAACTGTCTTGTGGGTTGCAACCTCGATTTTCCTTGGTTCACAACCCACCCGAATTCTTGTAGATGCCGAACTGTGCGGACTACTGCATGATTGAGGTTGGAAGCTGATCTGTCGATAACCAGGAGATCGTCCAGTTATGCCAGGACCAAAATGCCTTCTGTCCTTAGGACGGCTAGCACCGGGGCTAACCCTTTGTGAATACCCGCGGAGCTGTTGCCAACCCGAAAGGGAGGGCTACGAACTGGAAATGACTTTGATCTATCATAAAACGAAGAAACTTGTGATGTGCTGGGTAGATCGGCACATGCAGATATGCATCCTTTATGTCTATAGATGCTAGGAAGTCGCCTTGATGCAGGCTGGCTGTCACTGAACGTATGGAATCCATACGAAAGGTCTGAATCTTTAGAAAGCGATTTAGGCGTTTGAGGTCTAGGATAGGCCTGACGTCGCCATTGGGTTTTGGTATAATAAAAAGGTTGGAGTAGAATCCCAGACCCCTTTCTTGGGTTGGTACTACAATTACTCCTTGGAGCAAGAGGCGATCCAACGCCTTTACGAGAGCGGCCCTCTTTAACGGGTCGCTTGGAAAACTTGACCCCTGAAAATGAGGAGGGGGGATTTCTCGAAACTCTAGTTTGTAGCCTGTGGCTACCACGGACCGAACCCAAGAGTCGGGAATTCTGGCCTTCCAGACTTCGGAGAAAAACTGAAGTCTTCCCCCCACCCAAGAGAGTGGGGGCGCCCCTTCATGAATCTGACTTGATGACTGGTTTAGCCGGCTTGTTTGCCGCGGCTTGTCCCTGTGGGCGGCTATTAACTGCTGAACGCCCGGGAGGCCGTCGATACTGACGGGAAGTCGAAGGGGCCGAGCCTGCAAAGGCCTGTCGTTTAAACGCGGGCCCACACGGTCTTTTCTTGACCGGTAAGGAAGAACTTTTACCACTTGATATGGTTTGGATATATTTATCTAGGTCTTCACCGAATAGTCTTCCCCCATGAAAGGGAAACCCTGCTAAAAGCTTTTTGCAGGGTGCCTCTCTCTGCTGACCAGTTCTTTAGCCAGGAAAGACGACGCATGTGAACCACCAGCAGAGATAACCGGGATGCCTGTTGGATGGAGTCCTTAATAGCATCTACTGCAAAGCAGAGAGCCCTAGGGAAATCTGCTAATTCACGAGTTTGCTGAGCCGGCATGTCCTTTAATATCTGTTTTGCCTGATCCTTTAAGGCCTGACAAACGCCAATGGCTGCCACCACTGGCTGAACCATGGCACCTACTGTGGTGAAAGAAGCCTTCAGTAGGGTCTCTAATTTTTTGTCGACCGGATCCTTGAACATCTGGACATTTTCAACCGGACAGGTCAGGGATTTATTCACGCAGGAAATGGCCGCGTCCACTGTGGGGAGTGCCCATTTCTTTAAAAATTCCTCTTCCATAGGATAGAGAATAGAGAACCTCTTAGGAGGGATAAAGATCCTATCAGGTCGAGCCCAATCCTGGTAAATCACGCTCCGCAGAAGGGGGTGAATCGGAAAAGACACACAAGTTAATGGAGCCTTTAAAGAACCCAATGAGGATACCACAGGGGCTACTAGTTCTGGCACTGGAAGTTTAAAAACAGTGCGAACTATATCGGTCAAAGACTGGATCCACAGGCTCTCCGCTTGAGAGGCCGAAAAATATTCATCTACAGTGGAACCCTCCATGTCTGAACCTTCGGGACTTGGGTCCGCTTGATCCCCTTGTGGGTCCCGTTCCTCCGAAGAGGAGACCTCCGCATCTGAAAACACCAAACTAGGTGAGGGGGATCTAGCCCGTTTGCTGCTTGGCAAAGGGCGGGCAAACAAAGCAGTTAACCTTTTCTCTAGCCCACCCAGGGTGGTCGCTAGCATTTCTTCCGTTACGTAAACGGGAATGGGTGGATCGGGGGCCGCCTCTGCCCCCAGCATCCCCAATGGCTCTTGTACTATGCTACTCGGTGGTCTAACTGGTGAGGGTGGGGCCGTTGAAGCCTGGCCCAAATCCTCTGACCCCGATGGAGACCCCTTATGTTTCTTGGCACCTTTTGCAGCCTTGGCTGGTCCTGATGCCTTTGGAGCCATTGCACAACCTTGAGTCACCCCTCTAGCCAACACCTGACTGTTGTAGCTAGGAGTAATTAATATGAGAACAGGCTGAGGAAAAATGAAAAAATTTTGTATATATTTTTTTTTTTTTACCCGCCTGGGAGGTGGCAATACTGAGGAAAACCTGTGAGTATTGCAACACCAATGCCCGTTAGCCGGAGTCCAAGGTTGACTCAGATACTGCTGGATCTAAGGCTGAGTCCCTTTAAGCAAAAAAACTCTTTTTTTTTTTTTTTCTGGTCAATAGTGGAACTAAGTCCTAGACCTGAAGATCCACAAACCGCCACTGGGTGTCACTGTGGCCAAACGACCCAGCTGCGTGCTCTGTGTCCTTCTTCCTCTGCCTCCAGGAGGGAAAGTCCAGCCAGAGAAAAAGTTTTACTTTTAAAACAGACCCTGATGCTGCTGGCCCGCCCCCCCAACGCACGCCGACGCTATAAAAGGCGGCGTGCGCGCGCACGCGCACACGCGCGCGCACCCCCCCACGCTGAAAACAACATGGAGGAAGCAGAGCAGAGGAAAAACATGGACCAGCGCCAGGCAGCACCAACAGACACCAGGTAAGCACTAATCTTATTGTAGTGCACAGAGAGAGGAAGCTGTCCCCATGGGCTTCCTAAGAAACAGGAGTTTTCACCAGCAATTTCCTCTTTAAAACATGTGGGGTTGCAGTATCAATGCTAACAGGCAGACCTGGGGTGAGTAGCAAATATATATCTTACACAAGTATACATATATCTACATGTTATCTGGGTAAACATTAGTATCCCATCCTGCCCACACAGACATAGTGGAGATAGTGGCTGATGCACAAGCATACCATTAGCCAACCCAGAACCCCCAGGGGGATACCTACTGTCGAACCAAGTCCCGCAGGTTCCCTCTTACCTGCTCCACGCCGCAGGGTATTGCAAACTGCAAGAGGCCCAATCTTCCCCCATCTCCGTGGGTATTGTCTCGGACCTTCAGGGACCGGGGTCCTGTGTTAAGGAACCCACACCCCTGGACCTATATAGCATCCTGGCATCAGTAGCGTTTAGTCCTGGGAGAGACCAAGGCACTGGAGCCCAGAATCCAGCCCTCCAAGGAGAGGCATTATAGGCAACACCCCACGCAGGCAGGGCCCGGGTACCGTACACCTTGGCTTTGAAGCACTTCGGACGGATCCGGCTAGCTATCCTGGGTCCCGAGACCTCCGAGGGACAGCTAGACGTGACCAACACCTAAGACACTGGCGAAAAAACTGAAGCACTCTCAGTGGGAGGGGGTTATATAGGGAGGAACTTCCTGTGAAGTTGATTACACCAGTGTCCACACCTGAAGGTACCCATATAACCCATATGTAATGACTATGCGCTCTGTGTCCCGTGATGTACGATAAAGAAAACACTCTAAAACAATTCTTCTGGTCCTAAACACTGATGCTTTAAAGACACCTCTAGACTAAAATAGTGTGCATGGACCCGTAGGATAGCAATATTTACTTCTAGAAGCAGCTAGGAGCTTTTTTTTTTAAGCTAGTGTGGATGGAGCCTTAAATGTGGTAAAGTTGTGCCGCTTTCTATCATCCAATCATGTGCAAGCAAAAATGCTGTTTTTTTTATTTTATTTACACCAAATCGGGTATTCTTTACAAAGTAAAGCTTTACCGCTCTAGGGAAAATGCACAGTCTATTCGCCCTTAGTAAATCCACTAAGCTACTAGAGGGAGAACCAATACATCTGCATATGACATATCATAAAAATGTGTACATCAAGCAAGAAAACATTTTAAAATCACAAATAATTTACCTTAAGCCAGCCTTGAAAATAAAATGTTTATCCAGTACTAAAGAATCCTAGTTTCCCCTTTGCATTGCACTCTTTATTTTTCCAGCATTATACAATTTTCTGCACTTTTTTTTCTCCATTAGGTGTGTGTGTAATATAGACTGCAGTGGACATAATTTTAACCCGGTCTGTGCCTCTGATGGAAATTCCTACTCTAACCCATGTATGGTTCGAGAGGCATCCTGCCTGAAACAAGAACAGATCGATGTCAAACACCTTGGAAGCTGTACAGGTAGACTTGCCTTTTATTATTATAATCTCAGTTTGAAGTGTGCCAAATGTATTGACTAGTTTCCTGTAGCCTAAGTTTTATGCTTTTTACAAAATCCTGTATGCACAGGTTAGGTTTCATAGAGATTAAAAAATCCAATACAATGTTAGCAGATGAAGAGCTTTTTTTTTTAATCTTTTGTGTTTAAGCATTAGTATAATGTAAAATTCTTGCATGTAAACTGTAAAGCCGCGTACACACGATCAAATCTATCTGCTGGAAATGGTTCGACGGACCGTTTCAGCATGTAAGGGCTTACCTTGAGTGGAGTCCATTCTGCAGATTGTAAACTCACCCTTGCAGGTACACACAGCTCACGGGAATGAGGTAAGACACTACCTGGGCTGTGAGTCCGTGCACGGGGGCCAGATAGGGATTAGCCAAGGATAGTCAAGTATAGCCGGGTCCAGGATTCCAGAATTTAGAGTAGGGTCAGAAGCCGGGGTCAGTCTTGTAGCTGAGCAGACAGGGCACAAGCAGTGGGTCAAGGGCTGGAGAAGGCCGGGAGAACATGAAAGTACAGGCCGGGGTCAAAGGGCAGGAAACAGCAGCATTCCAGGGTAGATAAGCCAAAAGGTCAGAAGCCGGGGTCAGTCTTGTAGCTAGCGATAACCACAGGAACCGTTGGCACAGACAGGATGATCAGAGCACAATGAACTGACAAGGCTCTCAGAGTGAGGCAGGGCTTTATACCCTGGTTAATTGGGTAACCAGCCTCAGCTGGACCAGGATAGTCAGGTGCAGATTGCAATGAGATCCAACTAAAGGTGATCAGCACATTCAGCACCACCTTAGCTGGAAAGCAAGCAGAAACCCAAACTGAGGAGTGGCTCAGAGGCAAGGTATTGAAGCAGCAACGACGAGGTCCTGGATTCAATCCCACCCAGAGCCACATGGAGCGCGACCACGCCTCGCCTTCTGCTTGGCACGGTAGGGACTGTGACACAGCAGACAAATTTGATCATGTGCACGGGCGGACAGACATGTTTTTCCAGCAGACAAATTTTAAAGCATATCTGCCCGCACATACATCGAATGGATTCGACGCATGCGTGGAAGTTTTTTACTTCCTGGTGCTGTGACGTGGCGGCGTCAACGTCACCGCCACGTCACAACGCTGTCTGCTGGCGGGAATTTTGGTTTAATCTTGTGTACACGATCAAACCAAAATAGCCCAGCAGACAAATCCGATCAAATCGGTCTGTCAGACCGATTTGATCGGATTTATTTGGTCGTGTGTACACGGCCTAAGAGAACAGCTTAGTCATACACGGCTTAGAAATGTAAATAAATGTAAGCTAAGGACCTTTGTTTGTAAGCAAATATATATATATACAGTATTTATTGGCGTATAACAGGCACTTTTTCCCCTCGAAATCAGGGGGAAATCGCATGTGCGTGTTATACGCCGGCTGCCTTGGAGGGGAAGGAGGGAACGAGTGTGACAAAATAGACAGAGCTGAATCTCCAGTGTATTCTGCTTCACTTGCAGTCGCGCCCAGTCCCACCTCCTAGCATTGACATCCCACCATTGGATCGGTGTTGTGTCCATCATAGGAGCCAGGCCAAGGGGCAGAACTGCGAGCCGAGCCAAGTACACAGGAGATCCGGCTCTGTATATTTCAGCAATAACAAGGCTGCAGATGCACATGGATCATGCTGCAAAGAGGAGCAAGACTGAAGATGGGCACTGATCATGCTGCAAAGAGGGGCAAGACTGCAGATGGGCACTGATCATACTGCAAAAAGGGGCAAGACTGCAGATGGGCACTGATTAGGCTGAAAAAAGGGACAAGACTGCAGATGGGCACTGATCACGCTGCAATGATTGGCAAGGCTGCAGATGTGCACTGATCATTCTGCAATGATGGGCAAGGCTGCAGATGAGCACTGATCAGGCTGCAAAGAGAGGTAAAACTGCAGATAGGCACTGATCAGGCTGAAAAAAGGGACAAGACTTCAGATGGGCACTGATCATGCTGCATTGATGGGCGCTGACCCTTATTTTGCTTCAAAATTCTTTATTTAAACTGGAAGTTATTTTTGCCTGAATCTTCCCTCCGATAAATATGGTAAATAATACTGTAATAGAGTGGATTCTACAAGCACTTTAAACTAGGGCTTTCTTTTGGGGTAGGGCTTATATTACAGCCCTCCTGTAAAATCACAGTAGCTCTTATTTTTGGGGAAACACAGTATATATATATATATATATATATATATATATATATATATATATATATATATATATATATATATATATACTGTATGTATATATACTGTATGTATATAAACCACTAGTTAAGTTGAAATTAGAGTTCACAAAAGTTAAATTTGATTCATTTTTTGTGCATTTTCTTTTTAAGTAATGTGTAGCAAAATTTTAACAGGAGTATTAGCAGCTTAAGTCAAGTGAGCGCACTGTATAGTGCAATCATAATAAGTTTTTTTTTTTTTTTTTTTAAATACAGAGAAAGCATGTTAAATCAAAAAAAGTATCACATTTTCTAGGCAAAAAGCATTTACTGTGCTTTCATGCACGGGGCAATGCAAGCCAATATTAGCTATCTCTTGCATATTTAAAACAATAGAATGGAAATGGAAATTGTATTTTATTTGCAATACTCTGGGCATAAATAAAGAAGATGCAAAAAAGCAGGCAGGAATCACCATGAAAATTAAAAGAAAATCTGGTAAAGTGTGCACACATGTTAAATGTATATGTTGCAGTGAGTTACACCCAGGCCTGTATGTTGTAATTAGTTTGAGTATGCTTTTGTATGTGGTTTGCAAGTTCATCAGTGTGACTTACCTTTATAAAGCCAAGCCCACTGAATAAATTGTGCTTAACAAAGAGTAGCACTTGATGGGTCCCATGCATGACTAATGCCACGTACACACACAATCGTTTTTCATGATAAGAAAAATGCTATTTTTTAAATTGGTCATTAAAAACGACCGTGTGTAGGCTCCAGAGCATTTTTCTCGATGTGAAAAATGGGCATGAAAAATGTATAACATGCTCTAATTTTTCTTGTTGTTTTTCACGTCGTCATTTTTCACGCCGTGAAAAACGGTCATGTGTAGGCTTTAACAACGGGAAAAAAACTTGCATGCTCAGAAGCAAGTTATGAGAAGGGAAATTTGCATAATCAGCCCAAAGGGTGTCGCCAATCTAATGGAACCTCCCCTTAATAGTGCCGTCATACGTGTTGTATTTCACCACGCTTTACTCGAGCATTTTTTTTTCCTGATCGCGTGTATGCAAGGCAGGCTTGACAAGAATCACGTTCCCATGACATTAAAAAACGGTCGTGTGTATGCGGCATAATTTTAGATTCCAGAACCCTGGGGTGTCATTTTTGGGAGTTGTGATCTTTTCAGGACACCATCTGATTTGATAGGCCATGTTACTGCTTATGTTACTGCTTGTCAAACTGATCAGATTGAGCAAGTATTCTGCCTTTTTTTTTTTTTAAATCAGTGAATGATTGATTAAAAAAGTAATACAAGTCGATGTTTTTTCTTTTAAAACTTTCATGCTAGCAGAACACCAATCATGTGTTCATCTTAGATCCAAGTTCAGTTAGATCTTTATGCTTATCCTTAACATTAAAATACACATAAATGAAATAATTTTTGAAAAATAGTATTCCTCTCATTCCCCCAGAGACAGAACATGTGTGATTTTCAGCTGCTGAAGAGGGACGTATCAATTTCCAAACCTTTATAGTATTCTGAGTGTGCATGCAGTGTCATTGAGTTTTTTTTACTACATCTGCTTATATTAAATTTCCACACAGTTTAACATTCTAATTTGCTAGATCACAAAGAGTTTTTTTTTGGTATGACCAGCACTTACACTTCTTTTCTTTGTTCAGCAACTGATGACACAATCCCAGCTGGAAAGAAAGATGATGGTTTACAGTACCGCCCAGAGGTGAAAGGTATTTGCTCATTTTCCCAATTGATATGTTGATTCATCTTGCTATGGCTTTTAGTATATGCTTTCTGTATTCATAGATAACACAAAAGAGGAAAGAGGATAAACATGGCATCCTTGTCTTACAAGTGGAGAAGATAGGGATACCATGTAATGTATATCTCGTTTTCTCCTTGGGGTTATCCATGAAATCAGCTTACTCTGTATTTCTATATTATATAAATATTGATTATAATAAAAAAGTTGATTTTAAAAGATAATTTCACCTTTGGTAACATGTTACTCCTGTATTTAGGCTTCATTGGGCATGTTTTTCTGCTGCTCCTAAGGGCATTTGCTGTTTTTTTCTTTAAATGCCCCTGTTAGCCCATGTGTCCCTGCACACATAGGCCTTTAGAGGAGTTTGACGCTTGATGCACCTAAAGAGTCTAGGTGCGTCAAAGCACTAGGCACGCTAATTGCTTAAATGTTGATTCATTTCAATAAAATGATTTAACACCCAAGTGCCTGATGTGGCTAAAGGCCTTACAGGAGAATAAGAGAATAAATTCAGTTCCTTTAATCTTACCTCATAGCTGAGCTCCTCCATGCCTCTTATCAGTTTAGTTGTTCTTCTCTGCACTTTCTCCAGTTCCCTGATATCTTTTTTGTGAATGGTGCTTAAACTGAACATATATTCCAGATGAGGTCTTACTAATGATTTGTACAGGGGAACAATGTATATCCATACCTCTCTTTGCACAATATGCAGAAACAGATAAGTCCCAATATGTATATAAATCTTGCAATTTTTCTTTTTGATGGAAGATCCAAGCTTCATACCGGCTATATATGATCTCCAACCCGCACCTAGTTGACACACAGCTATCACATGAACATGAAAGGAACAGATCCCATAATAGCATAGCATTTTTAAATAAAAAAAGGTTCAGTTCAGTTTATTATAAAAAATAAAAAAAACACATGATTGACCACTGCATATACAAGACAGCCAGCACAGCCACATTGGTCACATTGGCGTGCAGGGCCTGGTATGTGATGTCATCACACACCTCTGTGACTTGCAGCTAATCAGGATACTCAAGTGTTATAGCTGTGTGTCAGTTAGGTGCAGTTGATCTCAATTGGAGATCATATACGGTATATCTGGTAAGGATCTTATAAACACCAGTGGGGCGACTTTGGAGCACACTTTTGTTTGCTGTGTTGTCACAAGATTTTCCAACAAAGTGGTTGCAAGATTTATTTACATATTGCGACTTTCACTTATCTGTTTTGTATATTGTGTATTATTTATGTATATAGGCTTTATGTTATGATATGGTTATTATTAGTTTTTCAGTTTGTCAAATTTCACTTGATCTAAAGGGATAGGGCACTTTTTTATGTTTGTACATTTATATCTTATATTGTAAAGTGGAAACACATATGACAAATGGGCGCAAGATTTAGTACCAACTATTTTTGTCCACAATTGGCACATAGGTTTGTATGTCATCCTTCATGACAAAATGCTATTTTCGTGCAACATTTTGCCCCATAAACAAATATTTGGTGCAAGATATTTTGTTAATGATTACTACCTTCCCCCAAACTTTTTCATGCCATATTTCTTTTTCTACGTTCCTATTCTGAATATTTCCCAATTAAACAAATAACAATCTACTACAATCTATTTATTAATTTTGACTTACCTTGCGAAGGAATATATTAATTTTAGAATCTGATCGGTTCGTCTGATGAAAACAGACCAACGGACCGTTTTCATCGGATGAACCGATCGTGTGTGGGCTCCATCGTTTCTTATTTCAATCGGTGAAAAAAATCAGAACCGATTTTAAAATTATCTGACGGTTAAAAAAAACATAGAAAAAAACGATCGTCTGTAGGGAAATCCATCGGTCAAAAATCCATGCATGCTCAGAAGCATTGAACTGATGAAAGTCAGCTTTATCGGATATCGGATGAAAAAATCCATCGGTCCGTTTTCATCGGATGAACCGATCACATGTACGTGGCATGAGAGTACACTTGCCATTCCTGTTCTGATAGAGACTTACCTGTGAGGCCGCGTAAACACGATCAGTCCATCCGATGAGAACGGTTAACCGATGAAGCTGACTGATGGTCTGATGTGCCTACACACCATTAGAACGCGGTGACGTTTACGTGTTTTAACACAACGACGTGCTGAAAAAAACAAAGTTCAATGCTTCCAAGCATGCGTCGACTTGATTTTTTTTTTTAACCGATGCTTTTGTCAGGCGTACATTGGTCAAATTTTAAAGCAAGTTCTCTTTTTTTTTTGACCAAAGGATAACTGACCGATGGGGCCCACACACGATTGGTTTGGACCGATGAAATGGACCTTCAGTCCGTTTTCATTGGTTTTGACCGATCGTGTGTACGCGGCCCTAGAGCAGTTATCAAGAGCAAGACTGACCTGTTGGAAAGAGGTTGTTATTGTAGGAGACTGTCTTGTTTGTGAGAGTGCCTGTTCAACTTATTGATGGTGCGCAATGGCCAACATTACAACAACTGGGAAACAATAATTGCATCTTGCAAGCAGCGCTGCATATAAAACCTCCAATTCTCTCCAGTAGTGTAGTAATGTTTTCTTGCCTCTGATCTGGAAGTGACAGCTCATCAATGTGATACCAATTTGTCATTAAAATCTAATATGCTTATGTTTCCTATTATAGATTCCAGTGATCAGAGGGAAGATGACTACATAGGCAATTACATGCCATGTTCTGAAAACTATGTTGGATACTGTGTACACGGAACATGTGAATTCAGTTATTCAACCCAGAAAGTATCATGTCGGTAAGTTGTGCATATAAATAATATTCTTTACTTTATGTAAGAAGAATTTGCGATGTTTAACCCCAGTACTGAAAATCGAATATCTTTTCAAGAAGGTTTTTGTGCATCAGCCTGGTCAGCTCTGGGAGAGTTAAAGCTCAGTGGAAAGTTGGACAGTTAGGAGCCGCTGAAACCACCAGTATTAGCGGAAATAAAACAAATTAAAAACACAGTAGGAAGCCACAGGAAGAAGCCAGTGGAACTCTAAAGCTACTCACTCTCCATAGAAAATAATTGTATGAGGCTCACAGCAACAGTACTACTACTACAGTATAGGTGGTAATAAGGGACTTAGTCCCTAAATTGAATTGCCTATACTCCATGCCTGCATGTTGTAGCTGCGCTTGCTATACTGGCTCTGTGTATCACTTGTGACAGGACTACATTGACAGATTTTTGTGGCTTCCCAGTATTTGACAGGGATTGATGCTGTGGCTTTGGGCTGGATGACATACGCTACTGATAGCCACTGTGACTTAAATTATAATTAAATGCAAAACTTGTTTGAAAAATGTTGAATAGAGTGGAGAGGGATTAGAACACCTGTCAGTTTTTATTGCTGTCTGTGCCCCTGTTAAGGGGTTCACCCACCCTATTTCTCCCGTTTACCAATATTCTTGGGTTGTCCCCAGAAAAGCAATAAAGGGAGAAGCTTTGAATGGTGACACTAGTTCTGGTGCCCTAAGGGGTCCCCCAAAGGATTCCCCTAATTTGCAGGGATCTCCCTTTTACTTCATGTTGGGCTGTGAGACAAGAAGTGAAAGAAAATCTCTGAAATGCGACACAAAAAAATGCGCAGAAAAATAAATAAAAAACTAACAGGAGTTATAACCCTCCCTTCTCTATCAAAATGAAAAAAAAAAGTTAAGACTACTTTAAAGGTCAGAATTGGACTATTTTAATAATTGCCAATTGGTTTCCCACATATTCAACAGTTGCTCATCTGTAGTCTAGGTTTCACCCGGAATGTCCCTTTTGCTCTGTATTATTAGGTCATTACTGTTTCTTTAGCAGCTCTCTATTATATTAAAATGTGAGCTCTGATTTATTCCTAAAGTGGTTAATCTGTGTTTTGCTTGGTAAACTGCTGTATTGTGAAAGATCCACACAAGCGATGTGGATGCAGGGAACTCTTATGCCGCGTACACACGGTCGTTTTTTGCGCTGAAAAAAAACGTCGTTTTTTAAAACGTCATTTAAATTGATCGTGTGTGGGCAAAACGTCCTTTTTTGTCTTAAAAAAAACGACCAAAAAAAAATTCCAACATGCTTGAATTTTTTGTGTCGTTTTTCAAAACGTCCTTTTTTGTTTCACAAAAAGTCACCGTGTGTAGCAAAAACGTTGTTTAAAACGACGTTTTTCAACCCGCGCATGCCCAGAAGCTAGTTATGAGGCGAGCTTCAATGGAAAAGAGTGGTGAACGTAACCTCGCTTTTTGTGAAAAAAACGATGGTGTGTATGCAACATCGTCTTTGAAAAGTGACGTTTCAAAAACGTCGTTTTTTACTTCACAGAAAACGTCGTTTTTTTTCATCACAAAAAATGATCGTGTGTACGCGGCATTCCACTGTGCTATTGTATACTGACAGCAGGGACTTTCCCCCCTTCAGAATACACTAATTGAATGCTAGTTTTCCAGCAGGACTGTTCAACAGAAGTCAGTCCAATGCTCAACTTTTGTTGAACAAAGTGGGGTACACATGGATTGAAGTTCAGCAGGAACCAGACAAAAATTTCAATACATGTATAGGGTCCAATGGTTGCAAGTAGGGTTGTCCCGATACCGATACTAGTATTGGTATCGGGACCGATACCGAGTATGTGCGGGAGTACTTGTACTCCCGCAAATACCCCCGATACCCAAATAGAATACTTCCCCCCCTGTCGCCGTCGCCAACGCCGCATAAGCGAATCCGACCCCGCCGCCGTATATACAATGCCGCCGCCGCGAACATTATAGGCAAGTTGAATAGCTGTTTTCCCGATGTGTGTGTATAGACACTCCCCCTTGCTCGGATCTGTCCAATCCCGAGCAAGAGGGAGTGTCCTTAACATGACGCGCGGCCGGGAAAATAGCCATTGAAAGGCACGGTGGCGGCTTTGTATATACGGCGGCGGCGGCTTGTATATACGGCGGCGGCATCATCATCATCATCAGGTAGGGGGGCATGGCTGCAATATGGGGGGGCATGGCTGCAATATGTGGGGGACATGGCAATATGTGGGGGACATACATGGGGGGACATACATGGCTGCATATGTGGGGGACATACATGGCTGCACTATGAGGGACATACATGGCTGCATATGTGGGGGACATACATGGCTGCAATATGTGGGGGACATACATGGCTGCATTATGTGGGGGACATACATGGCTGCATATGTGGGGGACATACATGGCTGCATATGTGGGGGACATACATGGCTGCATATGTGGGGGACATACATGGCTGCATATGTGGGGGACATACATGGCTGCACTATGGGGGACATACATGGCTGCAATATGTGGGACATGACATGGCTGCATATGTGGGGGACATACATGGCTGCAATATGTGGGGGACATACATGGCTGCAATATGTGGGGGACATACATGGCTGCATATGTGGGGGACATACATGGCTGCACTATGGGGGACATACATGGCTGCACTATGGGGGACATACATGGCTGCAATATGTGGGACATACATGGCTGCAATATGTGGGGGACATACATGGCTGCAATATGTGGGGGACATACATGGCTGCAATATGTGGGGGACATACATGGCTGCATATGTGGGGGACATACATGGCTGCATATGTGGGGGACATACATTGCTGCACTATGGGGGACATACATGGCTGCAATATGTGGGGCATGACATGGCTGCATATGTGGGGGACATACATGGCTTCACTATGGGGGACATAAATGGCTGCAATATGTGGGGGACGTACATGGCTGCAATATGTGGGGGACATATATGGCTGCATATGTGGGGGACATACATGGCTGCACTATGGGGGACATACATGGCTGCAATATGTGGGACATGACATGGCTGCATATGTGGGGAACATACATGGCTGCAATATGTGGGGGACATACATGGCTGCAATATGTGGGGGACATACATGGCTGCAATATGTGGGGGACATGGCTGCATTTGGGGACACATTTAAAAAAAGTATCAGTATTCGGTATCGGCGACTACTTAAAAAAAAGTATCAGTACTTGTACTCGGTCCTAAAAAAGTGGTATCGGGGCAACCCTAGTTGCAAGCACGTTTTTTGTTAATGTGCTATCAAAGCACCTTCCAAAATCTAATAGGTGCAATAGAACAGCATCACATGTGTATAGAAAGTGCAGTACATGCATATATTTAAAAGTGCTTTCACCAATTCGTTTGAAAGTTAATTGAAAATGACTTTGTCAGTAAAAACAAAACGGAATTTAAAAATGCATTATCTCCTCTAATACATGACAAACACATTATAATCCCTTCCTAAATAGATGACTTCTTTAGCTAAAAAAACATGGACTTTGAATTTCACAGGTGATGTTTTTTTTTGTCTGTTAGCTTGCAACATTCATGCATGCAAGACTTTATAACCCTCATCAGTGTTGTGTGCATTCATTTCATCATGTGCTGACATTACTGTCCATAAAAACTGCAAGCCAAAATATTTGCCACAGGCACTGTTCACCCTTTAACATCTGTCTATAAAAGTGGATTGTATTTGGGTTTAACCAGAAATTGATGTAAATTATAACCCCGGACCCTTAGACCACTTAACGTATATGTATTTCCATTTTGTAAAGTAATTTTTTTTGTACCTGTAACTGTCATTACATAATACCCGGTGATCCTGCCATTAATGGCCTTCTTTCGTTTCCCAGTTGTTCTCTTGTCTTGTAACCCTGTCACACAGACTCCCAAAGGGGGATACAATGGGTTATGCTGACACACATTGCACATGCTTGTTCTGCTGTTGTTACCATTAGGAAATACACCCTAATATACGATAGGAAACAGGTAGTAGATTATGTGCAGGTAAATATTACATGGCTGCAAAAGCAATACAGAAGTTCATCAGAACTGAGAAGCAGAAAAGGATTAAAAAAAGCCATGATCCAGGATAGGACATGGGATCTGATGTGTATGAGAGCCCTGAGTAACCTGGTCCAACCAGGGCAGGTGCCCATATATACGTGTGCCACCACAGAACCACACCCAATGTCAAACCCACGGGCGCCGTAAGGAGGAGGAGGCGCGAGCACCTGGGCGGCATACTGCCCCGCAATTGGCACCAACACTACCCAGCTCAGCCCTTGTGGAGATAGAAGATAACCGCCGGTGAAACGGCACCAAAAGGATGCCCCACATCCGGCGCACAATGCATGACGTTGATGCACAGTGACAGGGCGCCTGCCCCCCAAGTGTCACGAGGACGGAGGGAGGGAAGGGCACTCTGCAGTGCGCATTGCAGCTCCCAGTCTAGACAAAGAATGAAGTAAAGTGCAAGATAGTAATACATTTAAAAATTATGCAGTTTTAACCAGGGAAAAATTACCTTAGGGCCACCAAAATGCAGAGATAGTTGTATAAATGCAACCACGAGCTTCCATCCCTAATTGAGTAACAACAATGGGGAAAGGGAAAATTGGGACTTTTAATGAGGCCATGGCCTGGTAAAGTTAAGCGCCTCCCGGATTTTAAATGAAGCTCATGGTTGCAATTGAATAAAATGGTGAGTATTAAAATATTTAATATTCTGTAAACACATGATTACATACTTTAATTTTCATGGTTATAAATTAATAGCATAATGAGGTTACAAAGTCCATGATTGGGTATATATATATAAGGCAGGATAACATCTATATATATATATATATATATATATATATATATATATATAATGTATAAGTATCCATAGCAACACCATCGTCATGCACCAGTGCCTCTTCCACCTCTCTTCCTGCTTGGACACCTCATTCAAGTTTTATGGTTGTCAGATTTTGAGATCTGTACCTGCAGCTATGGATTTTAAAGGGTATAATCCACAATGCTAGCTTCTTTAGAAGTAATCACTGTTCACATCTCACTGCTGCCCTGAACAGTCCATCATTTCAAAGGCAACATGCACCACATATACACCACATATACATTCAACATGCACCACATATACATTCATTCACATTTATTTAGTGGAATAAAAATGTATAGTAAAATCATCCATATTTCATTTTTGACATGACAATTTTAGCAGGTTATATTTCACCTGTGTGTAGCCTAAATAGATCTATTTCTGTGTGTATACAATTTAGAATATACAGTATGTATAAGCATACTGCATATACAGAATATCAGAGACTTCTCGCGATCGGCAGTTACAGGACAAGGACGTGGATCTGTGTGTGTAAACACACAGATCCATGTCCTGTCAGGGGAGAGAGGAGACCGATCTGTGTCCCTTGGACATAGATCGGTCACCTCCCCCAGTCACCTACCCCAGTCACCCCCTCCCCCCACAGTTAGAACACAATTCAGGGTACATATTTAACCCCTCCCTCACCCCCTAGTGTTAACCCCTTCAATGCCAGTCACATTTATACAGTAATTAGTGCATATTTATAGCACTGGCGCTGTATAAATGTGAATGGCGCCAAAAATGTGTCAAAAGTGTCCGATGTGTCCGCCATAATGCCGCAGTCCCAATAAAAATCGCAGATCGACGCCATTACTAGTAAAAAAAAATTTTTTAAATAATAATAATTCTGTCCCCTATTTTGTAAGCGCTATAACTTTTGCGCAAACCAGTCGCTTATTGCGTTTTTTTTTTTTTTTTTTTTACCAAAAATATGTAGCAGAATACGTATCAGCCTAGACTGAGAAAAAAATGTTTTTTTTTGTTTTGTTTTTTATTGGGCTATTATAGCAACAAGTAAAAAAAACTTTTTTTTTTCAAAATTGTCACTCTATTTTTGTTTATAGCGCAAAAAATAAAAACGGCAGAGGTGATCAAATACCACCAAAAGAAAGCTCTATTTGTGGGGAAAAAAGGATGTCAATTTTGTTTGGGAGCCACGTCGCACTTGTCAGTTAAAGCGGCGCAGTGCCGGAAGCTGAAATTTCACCTGGTCAGGAAGGGGGTATACGTGCCCAGTAAGCAAGTGGTTAACACAAGTCAAAAGCCTGTCAACACAGGTCCTTACAACACATTCACACCATTACATTATAACTGCACAAAAATGCATATTCACAGCACCTCAAAGTGCAAAGAAAATAGTTTTCAGTCTATGAGGCATTTCTGCAAAATCCTGCTTTTTACACCTTATGTGTGCTTTATGAAAAAAAAGCCTTTACAATTATAGCCAATGGTAAAAAACAAAAAATGCAATACAGATTTTATTTAGAGTGATGTCAGTCACATGTCCATGGTTTGAGGGTGGAAATTAAAAAAAAGGAAATCAAATATAGAAAGCATGCAAACGTACATAAAATGCACAATGCGTTGTGGTAAAATGTAAGGCACTGCAATTTCTAATGCACAGGTGTGACTGCATGCAAATAGATGACAAGATGTGCTGCCTAGTAACACTTTGGTTTAACAACTATCGGCAATGCAATAAAGCCTTTGTTCACAGCTATAAGGAATGCTGTATACAGTATATCCCTGTATATTCCTGTTATACTCTTTGTGGGAACAAGGTTACAATTGTTAGGACTTCACAGAACCTTGAGTGCTGGAGGGAAAATGCCTGTCAGTGCATCTCCTCCCAAGACAATTTTGCCTTTGGCATTAGAGTAGATAGAGTTCTCCTCTTTGAAGCATTAAAGCCAAATAGAAGCACTGGCACATCTTACTTTTTTCCTCCAGTGCTGCCAGGAACACAGTAGACTTTTGGCAGTTAGATTTGCAATCAAAACAGAGAATGCATTGAAAAGGGGGGAAAATTGTTACTAAATCACACTGCACCATTAAAGACTTAAGCCGAGCGGATTTTTCAATTCCAATAGTTTTTATTTGAAAAAGGAGAATAGGAATATTATACAAACATTTCTCATGATAAATAACAGGTGAAAGACATCTTGCAAGTCCATTACAATACTTGAGTGGTGCAAAACCATGTACTCTAAAGAATGGACAGCATAGAGCTACATCATAACAATGGAACATATAAAGCGAACAATTATGCAGCATTCAACAGATAAAGATCTTTACGGATAACAACGTGGGCCTATGCATCCCGCACCCCCTCCTGGGAACAAGCTGCGCCTGGATACACAGGGCCACTATTCACAGTATTGCCAAAAAAAAAAGGAATTATAGTTACATTCCACTTAAAGGTGTACAGCATAGACCAGAGTCTTGATCATCTGTATTTATACCTTTGTAGAGGCAGAGGGTGAAAAGGAAAATGCAGAGGATAGAAAAAAAACAGGTAAAACAAATAGAGGACAGGTAAAGAGAGAGAAAGAAAGAAAGAAAGAAAAGGGAAACAAAGAGACAAGGCGGATGTTGCTCAGACATATATGGAGCGGTTATTTAGGAAAGTTGGAGCTATACCATTCCCTCCACGGAGTCCAAATGTGGTTCTTCTCAGCTAATCTATTTTGTGAGGCCTCAAACATGGTTTCATAAGTGATGTGTAAATTGGTCGTCCTTATGACATCTAAAAGTGAGGGTGTCTCCACCCTCCTCCAGCGCCTCAACAGTTCCAGTCTTGCACTCAGGAGTATGTGGGTCACCACGCTCCGGAGGGCAGGCGTAATGTTATCTATCCCCAGGGACAGGATTGCATTGCTCACAGTATTAGGGATATTAGTTTTGCACACGCGATTTATCAGGCTAAATACCTCTATCCAATAATTCCCCAGCGAAGGGCAGAGTCCCAGGATGTAAATCAGGGATCCCCTTTGACCGCAATTTCTCCAACATAGAGGAGAAGCTGATTTGTCAAACCCAGCAATTCGAGTCGGGGTCATGTACCACCTGAGCAGAATCTTTTGGAACATTTCCCACAGGTTGGCGCTTCTGGAGGCTTTGTATATAGACGCAACGGCACATTTCCATTGGTCCAATGTGTAAACAGCTCCCAGGTCAGATTCCCACGTTCGCATGGAAGGGGATTTAACAAAGTCAGTTTTATGGCCTAAGATGTTATAGAATAGGGAGATGCCCTTGATGCTGGTGTGTGGATTGGACAGATAAAGGAACACTCGCCATGGAACTTCAGTACTCATCTCCGTATGGCTGTTCAGTAGATGAGAGATACGTATATAGGTAAAATGCTCCTTGCTGTCTAGGTTATATTCAACCTGAAGAGATCGGAAAGACTTAATAGCTGGGCCTATACTTACGTCAGCCACTGTAGATATACCTAATGCGTGCCAATGTTTGACATACAGATCTGGTGTAAGCAAGTGTAGGCTCGTAATGGGATGATATATAGTCATGGTAGCGGCGCCCTCTAGTGTATAGAGGCGAGGATAGTGGGTGACAAGCCTAATGGAAGGGTTCTCAAAAATTTGCTAGAAAGTAGAAGGTCATAGCAGCTGGCATCAGGGCATTGTGCGGACTCTAATTCTAACCACCTAGTAGGTGTCCCCCCCGGGAACCAGTGTTTCAGTTGGGCTAATATGGACGCTACGTAGTAGTCCTTAATGAGGACGTGGCCCACTCCCCCCGCTAATTTGTTTTTAATCAATTTTGGAAAGGTGCACCTAGCTTTCCGTCCCTGCCACAAGAACCTATTCACCATGGATTGTGCTTTGCGAAAAAAATCCGTCAGGGACTGGTATGAGGAGGCTCCTAAATAGATAGATAATCTGTGGTAATACTACTAAACGCCCTGACCAAGTCGATTCTTTCCACGTCAAGTCGTGCAAAGTCCTATTAAGGACATTGAGAAATACGTCATAGTTAGCTGCCACTAGATCAGCTACCCGGGCAGTCAGCTTGACTCCTAGGTATTGTATTCCCTCCGTGCTCCAGGTGTAAGGGTAGAGTGCCTTGAGTTGCGTACACGTAGGAGCATCGAGCCCAAGGCCCAGAATAAACTATTTGCTATTATTGACCTTATAATAGCCGAGCGGATTTTTTGCGACCGGAATTGTGTGATGGCAGGCTGTTGTCAGAAAATCTGATCGTTTGTATGCTCCATCTGACAAATGTCGGATTTTCCGTGGCCAAATGTGGGATAGCATGCTTTAAAATTGTCTGCCAACAATTGTGTGTTGTCGGATTTTCCCATCATGTGTACACAAGTCCATCGGACCAAACTCCAAAGTACAAACACGCATGCTCAGAAACAAGAGCAAATTCTGGTAGGGAAATTAATAGACCCCCTGTCTCCCTGTCTGTCATTCTAAAGCCTCATACACACGGTCAGACTTCAAACAAACTTTTCTGTGGATTTGTTTAAAGGACGTTGGCCGTTAACTTGGTATGCATACACACGGCAGGACTTTTTCAGCACACATTCCCAAAATTATGTGGTTTTTCAGCTCTTTTCTGCTCTTTACCGCCATCCTTTGGTCAACTTCTGCTACTGTTGGTTGATTTTAACATTGATTCTGAGCATACGTGTTTGTACTTTGGACAAAAGTTTGATGGACTTCTGTACACACGATAGGACTTTGCACCGTAGGACTTTTGCCGAAGAGTTTGCCCTTTTGCAGAGCAAACTTTTGTCCGATGAAAACCGAAAACGTTTGTCCGAAGGAGTGTACACACGGTTGGATTTTTTTGAAAACCTGCTAATTTTAAAGTTTGTTGTCAAAAAGTCAGACCGTGTGTATGAGGCTTTAGAGATAGCTGTCCATCTATGGCTAATTTTACTCACCAATTTATGGGAAAGAAATAGTCTTTTTAAAAATCCTGTACTTAAAGGACTTAACAAAATAAAGAACTGGATACTAAAAACATGTCTGAAAGTTATAAAAAAAAATATGAAAATTTTCATTTTGCATTGTTTAAATCTCAAAGCCTAATCACAAAAACCACCTCTGTATGATATTGTCATTTTAATCTAAGTTACAGCGATAAATATTTTTGAATTCCTTCAGCAGTGAAAGAAGGCCTGCAGGGTAGAGCATCCCAGACCTAGTAAGCCTTAACTTTCATTTCTAAAGGGGCTGTTTTGATTAAGATGTACTATAAAATACATTTAATACACAGCCGAAATATCTAAATAAATATACAATCTCTGGAAGTGGTGATAAATAATTCAGACTATGATGTTTCTAATAAAAATGTATTTGAAATAAACATGAGCTTGCTTTCAATCAATTTCTCCCATTTTCATTTGACTTTTCCACTTTATAACAAATTAACATATAGACCGTCACTCACACTTTTTCTAGAACATAAACTTTTCCCAGTAGTAATTTGTAATATGCACTTAGCTAAGTAAAGTGAAGAATTGAAAAATTGTGAAAACCCATAAAGCAGACCCTTTCTTTACTTAAGGCGGTATTAAACCCAAAGCCAAAAATGTAACGTATTGCAGCTTAGCAATCATTAGTGGTGGATGCATCAGTTTTTCTTTTCTTGGGCTTTGGTGATCTGAACAGTAACACACCTCTTGTATTAGAGGGTCCCCACTCTGGATGAATGAACACAGGGGGCAAATTTGGACAGCAGCACAGTCAGTCTGAGGGGAGGGGATTGTTAGGTATACTAGCAGAATTGACACACTAAACAAATTAAAGCCAAACTTCAGCCAAATGAACATAGAATTAGCAATTCTGCAATATAATAAATGTTTACTTTTTACTTTGGGTTTAATACCACATTAGGACCTCCACAACTGATGTCTCAAATCGCATGACAAATCGCTCCAATGTGAACCTAGGCTTAAAGAGAAACATCTAATCTTTTTTCAAGTAAATTGCTTAACCACTTACTGCCTTGTCACAATACATTTACTGTGGTGGAGCAGCAGCTGTTGTAAATGCAATGTTTGTATTGCTCTATCCACTTGAACAGTGGTCTCCAAACTGCGGCCCGGGGGCCAGATGTGTCCCTTTGCTTGCTTTCATCAGGCCCTTGGGGGCGCTATGTCATCTACTGATACCAATAATGAGGCACAGTTCCCCCAACTGACATCAATGATGGGGCACAACTCCTCCCACCACCACCAACAAAGGAGGACAATCTCACCCAATGACACCAACAATGGGGCACAATTCCTCCCAATGACTACAATGATGGAGCACAATTCTTCCCACTGACATCAAAGATGGCACATTGTTTATTCCCACTGACGTTGGGACCTTTTCTACTCAAAATGGCCACAGTCCGGCCCCCCCAAAGTCAGAGGGACAGTAAACTGGCCCCCTGTTTAGAAAGTTTGGAGACCCCTGCACTTGAAGATCTGGCCTTTTCTGGTACTTTATGTTTACATGTAACAATTAGTATTTTTTGTTATAACATTTCTTAGAACCCCCAAACATTATGTATTTTTTAAAGCAGAGGCCCTAGAGAATAAATTAAAGGGATTTGCATTTGTTTATGTTTTTGCACAGCGGTTTGTCAAATGCACTTTTTTGGGAAAAATACACTTTTTTAATTTTAATGCAAAATAAACAAAATACATACCCAATTTTTGGTAAAATATAAAAGATGATGTTAGGCTGAGTAAATGGATACCAAACATGTCACAGTTTAAAAATTATGCATGCCCGTGCAATAGCCACAAACGACATACATTTTACTATCCATAGGTGACACTTTAAAAAGCCTTTACACGTTACCTTTAGATTTACACAGGACATTTCTTGCTATAATTACTGGCCATGATCTGACGTTCTTGGTGATATCTCACATGTGTGGGACTATCGCTGTTTGCATGCATGTGGGATCAACGCATGCTTTTGCCTTCGGGCAAGAGCATGGGAGGACAGGGGCACTTAAATGTATTAACTTTTTTGGTTACTGTCGCTTTAAAAAAAATAGCACTTTTATTGTTGTCACAGGGAATGTAAACATATGACTCTTTATGGAGAGATCGGAGGTCTCTAAGACCCCAGATCCCTTCTCTGCTTTTAAAATCACATGATGACACCAAGATCGGTATGATTGAATGCTTTTGAAAATGGCACAGTTTACATCCAGGTAAACCAGAAGTGATGTCAGGTTATCACCACATCACTGAGTCATACAAAGCCGATCTGGTTCATCGGTAAAGCCGCAGAAGGCAGTGAGAGGGGGTAGAAAAAAATAGTGTAGTGATATATTGCGCTAACTAAAACAAAAAATAAAAATCAAGCAGCTAACACAACAAAAATGGATATTTGTGGTAAAAGTGAGTGAAAAGTGTAGCGCTAGTGCAGGAATCCCCTGCAGGGTATCCCCATGTGATATAAGAAGCAGGTAATTCAGACCATACTAATCAGAAGAAATTTAAAAGTGAAAAAATTAAAAGTGAAAAATTAAAAGTGAAAAAAGGACACGAGGGGTTAAATAAAGATGGATTTGAAAATCCAGTATGTATAATATGAGAGGAAATTTCTGGGAGATTGGGTCTACTAGGATTACTGATAAAATATCTTTGAATGTTCAGTTTTCTTATATATTTTTGTACGTCAATAAAAGTGTTAAATTTGTTCAAAGGTTTAGAAGGAACAAATTTTAACCCTTTATCGAGGACTGCTTTTTCTGCTTCGGTGAGTTGGACCATACTCAAATTGAAGATGCCCGATCCTACTACGCTCGTCTTCTTTTTCGACCGGGCACGTCGCCCCCCTCTCGTGCCCCGTTTTGTTCTCCTCCCCTGGGATAGTCTTCCTGGTCCCGGGGAAAATCCCCCTGGTGGACAGACCTTGGTTGAGTTTGATTGTAAGAGTATGGAGATCTTACATAATAATCTTCCCTTTCCATATAGCCATACTGTTGATTAGGCGGTCTGTATGGATAATTACCCTTGGGTGGGGGGGTCTTCCCCCTCCCCTTCCCGGGGTAGATTGAGGGTGTCTTGGGGGGTAATCATAGTGATTTCTATTGTTATAGGGAGGTGAATCATAGGTCCGTATATCCTGAGGATACTCTCTCTGATTCCTGGACCTCCCTCGGGGTCCTTTTCCTTTTCCCCTGTTAGGAGGATATCCTCCTTGTTGGAAATTGGGGGTTCTAGGCCCACCACCTCGATTGTTGGGTCCATCATTAGTAACCAAGGGTGCTGTTGATGGGGCGGATTGGGAAAAGGCCAAAACTTTAACCTCATTAGTAGAAGGTTGGGATACCTCCATGTCTGCGTTCTGGGATTCATTGTTTGGTCTTAAATTATCCGTACTTTGCCATCTAAAGACTAAACTAGATTTGTAATCAGCGACATCTCTGGTATATTTCTTTTGTTTCTTCGTTTTTTTGTTCACGTTCCTCCTTTTCTAGATGGGTTTTTAAATTTAAAGATAAAGTGTTATATTCGGGTGTGGATTTAGAAGGTATCAATTTCTCTTTAATATCTTTTATTTCTTTATCTAGTAAATCCATCCTTAGTTTCTTCTTATCAATTAAAAAATTAAGTAAGGATATTCCCTGATTATTAAAAAATTGAAACCAAGATGCAAGATCGGGGTCTCCCTGTTGGGGATGGACGTCCCATCTCAGTCCCCTCGGGACCATCCGTTCTTTGATGTATTGTTCTAAAAACGCCACATCCCACTGCAGGTGTAATTCAGAGGTCATCACATTTTTTAGTCTCATAAAAAGACCTCCTACCTCTGACTCAGTATCTAAAACTGTAAAAAACACCCTCAGTGTTAAATGTCCGACTACTACGGTAGTCAAATATATCCATTGAACTGGATATATAGTTGCTGCAATATAGTTAAATCCAAAGTGTAGAAAGAAATAGTGTAGTGATATATTGCGCTAACTAAAACAAAAAATAAAAATCAAGCAGCTAACACAACAAAAATGGATATTTGTGGTAAAAGTGAGTGAAAAGTGTAGCGCTAGTGCAGGAATCCCCTGCAGGGTATCCCCATGTGATATAAGAAGCAGGTAATTCAGACCATACTAATCAGAAGAAATTTAAAAGTGAAAAAATTCACTCTCAAAAATAAAATATTAACCTCTGGGTGGCCTCTATGTATGTCCTTAAGACTCGTGAGTATTCAAACCCATTAATCCGGACAGGTAATAGGAAGGCACCCACTACAGGTAAGTGACAAAATCTGTGATCAGTGACTTGATGTAAGTAAGTGACAAAATCTTACAAACTGTGAACATATAATAACACAAAAAACAAATCATGTAACTTGTGACAGAACCATGCGGTATGAGAGTATCTAATGGCCCAAAGTCCACTGTGGATAATTCGGGGTCACCGAACTTGTGAGGATTTCAGTCCCAACACTCAATAGGAGTGACACATATGTCTTCCTTTAGGGTCAACTTGAATACAGTATATAGTTCAAGAAGTAGTCTCCACACTTTGCACAAATACAAGTAGATGGGTACCCTTACCGGATAAGATGGACCCTCATCTCACCATATGGCGGGGGGTCTTACGAGCTTTCATAGACCGATTGTCTAGTCCGGATAACACCAGGATTGTAGTCCTAGGTATGGGCGATTCCCAAGGTGCATCTGTGTCCACAGGTTAGAAATTCACACTTGGATAGTGCACAGCAGTAACTCTCAATCGCAAAAAGGATGG
Organism: Rana kukunoris; assembly: GCA_029574335.1. NCBI lineage: Eukaryota > Metazoa > Chordata > Amphibia > Anura > Ranidae > Rana > Rana kukunoris. Next base: position 227,079,562 of record CM056053.1, on the reverse strand, counting down.
AATAAAAAAGAAAAAAGAAAAAAAGCTCCTCATAGCGTAAAAATGTAAAGTTTTAATTAAAAACAGTCCAAAATGTCACACACAATGTGATAGGAACCATAAAAAAGAATTAAAAAAACACACGTGTAAAGAATTATAACAAATAAAAATGAAAGAAAACAGCAGCAATTCTCCCCCTTGATGGAAGGACAAGAGTGTTTCCAAAAAATGCAGTAGAGATTGACATAGAGTCAGCAACCCGACCGGTTTCGTCTGAAAGAGACTTCAACTGGGGTGTCTAGTGCAGACTCACCACTCACCTGCATTTATATGTAGTGGTTCCGCCCCAATGAGACCACCTGGACCCCTCATTACACCTAACCTGGCGTGCGTGTCAGAATCCATATCCTTCGCCGTTTTTTTGCTATCCAAATAACGGAAGTGTTAGGGCGGAAACCACCGGTGTGTGACCCTGTTTCCTGTTGGATAGGAGTGTGATAATCCATATCCTGGCGCCGATATTCTATCCGCCAATAGGAGGACTCGGCCTGTGCGTATACCCGGCGTGACGTATGACGTCACCAGTGTGCGCGGCGGTGCGCGTGACGTTACACATAACGATGCGCTTCAAATTAAACCACCACATCATTGGTCCAACCTTAAAAGGGTGAACATCTCCTGCGTGACGTGCAACGCCATCCGTGTGCGAGGGGGTGTCCTTTCCTGCTGCTTTCTAAAACAATCCAGTGGCTAGTTAGCTGCTAGGATTGCTCTTACAAGAGAGCTGTCTACCAGTTCTAAAAAATGGTACCGGGATGATGCCTGCAGGCATTGTACCAGTATAACCACTTGAAATCCAGTGAAGTACCAGGTATGTGACTGGTCAGCAAGTGGCTATCCTCAGGGCTCCCAAACTACAGATTATATCCAGGGACTGTGAGATAATACACATTTTACAATGGCATTTTTATTATGTGTGTTTGATATGTATGGTATTGACACATTTTGAGGACTAAAGAATTTATAAAAAAAAAAATGATTTTCTTTCACTTTTGATGATAAAGGTCACCGGGGCAAATAGAGACAGTGAAACTCCCTAATGGTTACATAGATGTTCTAATCCCTCTACACCAGGTGTCTCAAACTGGTGGCCCTCCAGCTGTCCCATGAGGCATTGCAAGGCTGGCAGTTACCAGCAGGACTCTCACAGACAGAGGCATGATGAGACTTGTAGTTTTGCAACAGCTGGGAGGGCCACCAGTTTGAGACCCCTGCTCTACACTCTAAAACTAAGAAAGTAGATGAATTCCATGTATGGTTTAATTTTACATAGTTACATTGGTCCAGCTTGGACCAATGTAACTTTGTATACATGATACCTGACATCACCGTTCCACCTTGCCACCTCGTCCAATCAGAGAACACTTTGCATTTATTCAGAATTACAAAGCGTTCTCTGAGTGGGCCCGTACTCATCGGCCCACCTACTGTGTTCAGAATGCACCAAGCCAGGAGCTCAGCATGGGACCCGGAAGAAAGTGGAGATCACTGGAGTAGCTTTGTCATAGCCATACTTGGAATTCCTCTTTAACAGATGTTTTAAAAACCAATTACTAGAATATTAATGTTTATGTGTTAGGAAGAGATGTACAGATGTCTAGTTACTTATATCTCATTAATATTATGCACTGTACTATATATAGAGCCATGTAATTGTTGCATAATCACAGTAGCATATTGAGGATCTTAGGAACAGGGAGAAACACAAATGGATTCAGATGTCTTGCCATTAATCAGTAATTCAAGTTACCACACAACAGGCTTAATGACTAGCATAGACGGGGTCACGTTGGGTCAGAGAAGCATTGACATATGTACAGTTGTTACTGACAGTGTTTCGGAGACTTGGCAGCACATATTAGGGAAGCTTTACATTTATTGTGGTGTCATGTAGATTTTATATTATTTGAGATGTGTTGCCTTTGTTTCTTGAGAAATCTAGATGGTCTTTTTTCAACCTGACTAACTATGTGACTAACTATGTAAAATCTGATACTCAAGTATACTTTAGAAATACAGTGTATTTAATCACCAAATACAAAACTAATAATTACATCTGGAATAGGCATTTGGATTAAATTAGCCCCCTTGCTTGTCCTAATGCTCATAAGGCGCCGTTCCCACAGGGCGATTAGATCTGTGTTTTGGGCAGGATAACACACATGACCCAATAGACAATAATACAACTGCCTTCACAGGGATGCACACATGCACTTTGCATCCCCATACTGGCAAAAAATGGCCCTGCATGGGGTATGGATCAAATTGTACCATGATAACAAGGCCTTTCCTTTTTCTTAATTTGAATATTGTGGAGGGTGATAATGAGCCTATATCTGAACTGAAGTTCTGCTGGTCTGACTATCTATGGAATGATTTGGAGCAAGTGTTATATTGTATACAGTGGGTATAGAAAAGAAACACCCCCCCCCCTTTAAAATAATCGCATTTTGTTGCTTTGTAGCTTGAAATGAAGACAGACACAGTTTTTATTTTATGCAGCTGTATTTACTCAGTGCAACTTATAACATCTAAGTGAAAGATGTAACACCAACATGTCAGAATGAAATACAAAAATTCAAAAACAGAATCACTGAGTTGGAAAAAGGATCACCCCCTACTAAAAATTTGTTGTGTTTGACTTTCAACTGTGATCAGCTGTGTGAAAATAACTTTCCTGGAGCATTTCAGTCCTTGGTAGTGCAACTGAAGCAAACAATTAACTATGGGTGGCAAGGCCAAAAGATCTCTGGGATAAAGTTGTGGAGAGGCACAAGTCAGGAGATGGATACAAAAAAATTCAAAGGCTTTATCAATGGCTAGAACTGGAAAATGCAATTAGTGGACCTCCAGCTGTTGCAAAACTACAAGTCCCATCATGCCTCTGCCTCTGGGTGTCATGTTTGTGGCTGTCAGAGTCTTGCTATGCCTCATGGGACTTGTAGTTCTGCAACAGCTGGAGGTCCGCTAATTGCATATCCCTGGCCTAGAAGCACAGTAGAGTCTATTATTAAGAAGTGTCAGGTATTTGGTACAAGACAGACCCTCTCTGTTTCTGGCCATCACTCCAAACAGGATAAAAGAGTCTATAGAAAACTGGTCAGAGAGACTACCAGGAGGCCTACGGCAACTCTGAAGAGGTTGCAGGAATTTTTGACAAAGAATGGTCATTATGTGCATGTGACAACAATATCACAAATTCTTCACATATGTAGCTTGTATGGGAGGGTTGCAAGAAAAAAGCTACGCCTCAAGAAATGCCACATGACTGAGCTTTGTCAAAACTCACCTTGATGATTCTGAGGCCACATGGTGTTATGGTCAGATGAGACTAAAATTGAATAATATGGTCTTAACACCAAACAATATGTTTGGCAGAAATCCACCCAAGCTAACCATCCAAATAACACCAGTACAGTACTTCAGTAAAGCACGGAGGGGGTAATATCCTGTTATGGGGGTGTTTCTCTGCAGCAGGGACTGGAGTGCTTGTCAGGCTAGAAGAGAAAATTGATGGGACAAAGTATCATCAAATTCTTGAGGAAAATGTGCTGCCCTCTGCCAGAAAGTCGTTAAGGGGAAGAGGGTTTACCTTCCAACATGAAAATGACCGCACAGCGGTTGAAGGAGAAAAGGGTGAAATTCCTTGCATGCCCTAGTCAAAGCCTGACCTAAACCCCATTGATAATCTGTGGAATGACTTAAAGTCTGCAGTTCACAAATAGTTACCATCAAATTTAACTGAACTTGAGAATTTTGCAAAGCAGGGTGGGTAAATATTTTAAATTCTAGATGTAAAAAGTTAGTAGAGACATACTGAAGGCTGTAATTAAAGCATAAGTTAGTTTAACAAAATACTGACACAAAAGGGTGATCCTTTTTCCAACTCAGTGATTCTGTTTTTTATTTTATTTTTATTTGACATGTTGATGTTATATATTTCACTTGGATGTTATAAAGCTGCAAAGCAACAAAATGTGATTATTTAAAATTATTTTCGATACCCACTGTACATGTCTGTCTCAATTATTTTTATTTATTTTTTGTATCATGGGTGGTACCATTGGCTACATGACATCATCACTTGACATGGCCAAGACTATTGTCCAAAACTTGGACCTCTCATTGGGATTATTGTCACCAGGTATTCTCAGATGCAGCATAAGAAAGCATGACTTTGTGGCTTATTTTCCAGCAACTATGAAAACCTATTTTGGGTGCATTCGGACATTCAACAAAGATTTTACCTAGCTTTCTTACTTGCGTAATACTCTTATCATCAAGTATCATTGTCCGCCACTGTCCTGAAATTAAGAAATATCAACTTATTTTTAGGGATTTTTCATTGAATGAGACATGTGAATACCTTGAGTCTTTAGCCCCGTACACACTATCGGACCTTTGTCCGACCAAAATCACATCGGAATTCCATCGGAGTAAAAGAGAACATGTTCTCTATAATTTTCCATTGGAAATTCTGGTTGTGTGTACGGGGCTCTAAGAAGGCTTTGCACAGACTTGGTTGGGGCTTTTTCATTAGTTTATTCCCTTCTTACTACAGCATGCATATTTATACTGTCTTGTTGGGGCCCAAGCCCTATTTCATAGAAACCATGGTTTCCATGCACTGCACTTATGATGGTCAAAAGCCTGACACAGCTGTATGCAACTATATTATTGTAGGCTCTATATTATTAGGCTATATTTTCACTATACACCTGCAGTTATGGGGGTACATCTGGCAGATGGGGCAAAAAATCACTGATATGCATGACCCTGCCTATGTCTGGAATGAGAACAATTCTGTGTGGGGTGATATGTGATGGAATTAAAATGTAAATACCATTGTTTTACTGTGCTTAGCACTGGTTCAATTTGAGGACTTGTTTATTTCTTTTGTCCCTTTTCCCCATAACCTGTATGGTTATACTTTCTCATCAACAAGTATAGGATTATTTGACAGAAATGGTTACACTGTAGAACCTGACAATTTTGGACTAATGCCGCGTACACACGATTGGGCTTTTGCCCGACCAAATCACATCAGAAATTTTGACGGAATTCCATCGGAATTTCCGATGAAAAAACTCTGGGGCTACACACGATCGGAAAATCCGATGAAAAAACTCTAATGGGGCTGCACAAAACGTTTTCCATTGGAAATTCCGATCGTGTGTATGAGGCATAAGGCTTCTTTCGCGTTTCAGAAACATGCACAAAACTGAATGGTTTTCTGCAATGCATACAAATGTGCTGCCCTTTTGCAGACGTGTGGCAGTGCAGTTTTTTCTTATGGACACCCTCATACATTTTGCTAACGTTTGTCAGAATGCATAGTGCCATGCATTGTGGTGCAGCACAAACGTTTAAATTGGTCAGGAACTTCTTTTTTGCGGGTTTCTCGCAAGTAGGGCAGTCCATTAAAACTAATATGTAGATGAGAGAAAGCTTAATCTTATGCAATTAATACATTTATTAACCCCGGTGTGGTCCAAATTAATACAGGGCTTACGTGTTTCGGCACATTGCCTTAATCATAGCTATGGCTTGGGTGCTAGGAGGATACTACAAGCCACTGTACCAAACGCTTACCACCTTGGGGAATTACTACAGGTGTTTCCTACTATATTTGGGCATTAAAATTAATAGTGTGCCCTAAACACAACATGTGGAAATGCGCAAAAAAGTGAGTGTGTTCTGACACATCAGTAAGGTGTGAATAGAGCCTAACACCAAACTTGTAGTGCTTGTTGGGAAATAATTCCAGTGCCTTCTGATCCCAGTCCCACAAAAAGTATCTTTTCTACATCTTTATGAATAATTATTAATAATGAATGAATAAATGCATTATACTTTATATATTTTGTATTAATATTAGGATTAAGGTTGCTTTATGCAGAAATTCTACACAGTGTATTCAGATTTACATGTATATAAAACAGTCAGTAAAGGCATGGAACATACTGTATATAATCTGTTTTATTGGCTAAGAGTGGGTTACATTTAAAGGACTTACAGTATTTATTAATATGATAGAAAGAGCAATGATGTCCTGTGATCATCATAATCCATACAAATGAAAAAACAATATACCGTATTTTTCGCCGTATAAGACGCACTTTTTCTTCCCCAAAACTGGGGGAGGAAAGTTGGTGCGTCTTATACGACGAAAACACATTTTCGCCTGACCAATCCGCATTCCACGGAGCGCACCGCCGCTGCGGCTTTAGGAAAGATCGCGGCTTTGGCCTAGCTCCGGAGCGGTCGGCCATCTTGGTACACCCGGTGGCGGTGCTCGTGGATCTCTCCTACCAGAGCACGTGCGCCGTGATCCACTGTATTCTGCAATGCATCTGGAACAGTGAGTTGGAGGTTAATGTGGGGGCAATGTTACTGGCTATTATTACTATGTGGGGGCAATGTTACTGGCTATTATTACTATGTGGGGGCAATGTTACTGGCTGCTATTACTAATGTGGGGGCAATGTTACTGGCTATTATTACTATGTGGGGGCAATGTTACTGGCTATTACTAATGTGGGGACAATGTTACTGGCTATTACTAATGTGGGGGCAATGTTACTGGCTATTACTAATGTGGGGGCAATGTTATTGGCTATTACTAATGTGGGGGTGGTGTGATGGTGATGACGAGTGGGGGGCAAATATTTTACTACAGTATTTGGTTCAGAGTCTTTTTTTTCTAGATTTTCCTCCTTTAAAATTGGGTGCTTCTTATATTCCGGAGCGTCTTATAGGGCAAAAAATACTGTACTTTCTTGTGTGATTGCTATGAGTTCCATGGCTAGCACCATTTCATTGAGTGAAACTATATTTGCTGCTCATAAAGGTAAATGGCTTTTTAGTGAGGACACTTGCAAGTTGTTGACATCATGTGGTCTTCAGAAATGTTCAGCCCTTGATGATTTAAAAAAGGGAAGTATATTCTGTGGCTGCATATGGATCTTTGATGATTTAAATATCGCTGTGCTTTTTGCACTATTACCTTTCCAGAAGAAATTAAGTAATGTTTGTTTATTAATATGTAGCCATTACCATTGTTTCCTCTTTCACAGGTGTGACTCAGGATACACAGGCCAGTACTGTGATAAGACAGATTTCAACATTCTGTACGTGGTTCCAAGCAGACAAAAGCTCACTCATGTTCTTATAGCAGCCATCATTGGAGCTGTGCAGATTGCCATTATAGTTGCTATTGTCATGTGCATAACAAGGTATGTTGAGAAAAATATATTTTTCTGTTTTTCTAAAATATGCATATCAAGATTTCTTACCTGAAATGTGTAATGCATAATAGGACTAAATGCAATGCTAATGCAGAACATCCCCTGTTCATTCATACCATTGAGTACATACATTACCAAACGTGGTCCCTGACACAACAACACAAAACCTTTGATGAAATCATTGTGCATGCCAGGAATACATCATCATGTCATGAAGTCACCCGTGCACATTCCTGCTGTACAGGGAGGCTTTCAGTGACTCCTTCCTAGGCTTTTAGTCACCTCAGCATGGAGAACAAACACATTCTGAGACCTCCAAATTTATGATCGGTGTGGCAAAAAGGTTGCTTATTTATCAAGTCCTTAGGGTTGATTTACTAATGGCAAATAAACTTTGCACTTTGCAAAGTGCAGTTACACTCTGAGCAGAAGCTTTTCTGACTTCCATCATCCAATCATGTGCAAGCAAAAATGCGTTATTTTATTTTTTTATTTCCCTTGCATGTGATTGGGTATTTTTTGCAAAGTGAAGCGCTACCTCATTTACTAAGCTTTGGAGCAACTGCAAAGTGCACATTCTATTTGGCTTTAGTAAATCAACCCCTTTGAGTCCCGTATTTAACTACAAATATAAAAATGTTATATTTTCTCTCAGGCTATAATAATATCATTCATCTATCTGTACACAGCCAAGCAGAAAACACAAGATGCATAACATTTTCCGACTTCCAAATTTGTGATTGTTGGTGCAAAAAAAAGATTGCAACGATTGCAGCGTTGTTAAGTGATTTGGTCCCATCTATAGCTAAACATATATTGTATACTTTCTCATTGGCTATGCTAAATCATTTCATGTTTGTACATTGATTCCATTTGGGTTAGTAAATTCACACAAGATGTGTATACTATTCAAATATACAGTACATGGCAAAGAAGCAAACACAAGATGCATCATGGCAAAAGAGCAGAGGGCAGTTTAAAGCAGCTGTTCCCAGAGATTAACTGCTCAGCAACATGTGTAAGCTTGTACACATACATTAGCCACTTCAGTAGCTAAAATCATACACTGTTCAAATTCTGCTCCATAGCTGACATGCGGCCTTTAGAGATTACTCATGTGGATATATTACTCATCACCTAGCTCAAACTTACCATAGATCTAAAGTGGAAAAGAGGTTTGCCTAATTTGGATTCATTACATGCAGACACTGTACTGGGCTCCAACGGACAATTTATCAAGCGATGCGCTTTTATTTCTGTATTGACCTAATGCAGTTGAGCAGAAAGTATAAACACAATGCTTTTCTATTATTTATTAATTTCACTCACTTATGTGACCTTACATTAAAGCAGTCCTCAGGACACCCTTGCTGCCTCCTACCACCTCCCTATTAATTACAGAGTGTGTATTGATAATTGTAAGTGGATCTGGAAGTAAATTCAGACACATAAAGTTCCCTGCCCTATCAGGTGACATTTTTAGAGCACACTGGGGATAAATAAATCTTTGCTGTGAAGCTTGGCCCACCCTAAAAACATGCTTTATCAACCTGTAGGGAGTCACAGGTAGCAGACCTAAGCTAGACTTTAGAAACTAAACTTTGAGTTTTTATATTAGAACTCCATTCATTTAAAGGTTCTCTGGAAATGTGTCTACATGTGCCTCCAGATATCACCCTTATTCCGCGTACACACGTGTAAAGCTACATTTTTTTCAACCCGATTCTTGTTAAGCCGGCCTTGCCTACACATGATCGTGAAAAAAAAATGCTCCAGCAAAGCGCGGTGACGTACAACGGCACTATAAAGGGGAAGTTCCATTCAGATGGGGCCACCTTTGGGGCTGCTTTTGCTGATTTTGTGTTAGTAAAAGATGATTCGCGCTTTTCAGTCTGTTACATCGTGATGAATGTGCTTACTCCATAACGAATGGTAGTTTTACCAGAACGAGCGCTCCCGTCTCATAACTTGCTTCTGAGCATGCGTGTTTTTTTCACGTTGTTAAAGCCCACACACGACCATTTTTTACGACTTTAAAAATGACAACGTTAAAAACGTCGTGAAAAATTAGAGCATGTTCTAAATTTTTAATGCCCATTTTTCTACATAGTGAAAAATGCTCTGGAGCCCACACACGGTCGTTTTTAATGACATTAAAAAAAAAACGTAATTTTTTACAACCCGAAAAACGGTCATGTGTACGCAGCATCATGCTTTAAACTCCCAGTTTGCTTTAACTAATCAGCATGTTCTACTGTCAGAGGAGTTTGTCACACGGCAGTATCCGAGGAAGAGGAAATACAGTTTTTTGAGTTGTATCTTAAGCAGCAGGGTAAAAAGAGACCTGGAATACATCCTCCTGTTCTTGGGTTATGCCTTCTGTGTGGCAAGCAGGGAAGAACCATTTACTAATTAGCTGTGCACAAGCATATTATCCCTTTGAAATGCTAATTTAATTTGTCTAAATTAACCCATTTGCAGCTGCAGTACAAGTTTATAGGTCAAAATGTAAAATGCCCAATGCCAAAAGAATGCTAATTAACCTCACAGCAGAGAATTTAAAACATGCAACTGTGTGGGTTTCTAGTTCTCAGACCTGCTGTCAAACAGAAAAAATTGTAAAAAATATGGTCAAGTTAACTGACGCTGCTAAACTTAGTCTTGGCATTTAAGCTTAAAAATTCTGGTCACAAAGGGGTTAAACTACTAAAAATAAACGGGTCATTGGTCATTATGAGTTTTTGCATATGCTATTCTATTGCATAATGAATCACTGATAGAAAAACTGTATTAAAGAATTGTGTGTTCTACATGACAGCCAACATTCTTCTCTAATGTATTTATATTCTCTGTAATCTTAAAGAGCGAAAACTTTATTAAAAGACCTATTAGCAGCGCTGAACATAAAACAATATAATGGTAAATAAATACAGTACTGTGCAAAAGTTTTAGACAGGTGTGAAGAAATGCTGTAAAGTAAGAATGCTTTCAAAAGCATATACAGTATTTTAATTGTACATTTTTTGCAATTTAGAAAATACAAAATGAGCAAACTGAGCAAAATCTAAATCAAATCAATGTTTGGTGTAACTACCCTTTGGTCTTAAACTAGTTCTTACACTTGTACACCTTGTACACTTGCACAAAGTCAGGGATTTTGTAGGATTAGTCAGGTGTATGATTAGCCAACTATACCATGCAGGTGCCAATAATCATTAATTTCATATGAAGGTTGAAACACCGTCATTAACTAGTTCCCGACCAGCCGCCGCAGTTCTACGTCGGCAGGCCGGCTCTGCTGGGCAAAAGCCCGTAGCTCTACGTCACCTTGCCCAGCAGCCACTAGGGGCGCACGACCCCGCTCCCGTACGTAAACACAGCTCCCGGTCATGTCAGGGAGAGAAATGCTGATCTTCTGTTCATACAATGTATGAACAGAAGATCAGTCATTTCCCTCAGTCAGTCCACCCCTCCATACAGTTAGAACACACCCAGGTTACACATTTAACCCCTTCCCCGCCCCCTAGTGTTAACCCCTTTACTGCCAGTGGCATTTTTATAGTAATCAATGCATTTTTATAGCACTGATCGCTATAAAAATGGCAATGGTCGCAAAAATGTGTCAAAAGTATCCGAAGTGTCTGCCATAATGTCGCAGTACCGAAAAAAATTGCTGATTTTGCTGCCATTACTATAAAAAAAAATACTAAATACTAATAAAAATGCCATAAAACTACCCCCTATTTTGTAAACACTATAACTTTTGCGCAAACCAATTAATAAACGGTTATTGCGATTTTTTTTACCAAAGAATACGTATCAGCCTAAATTGAGGAAAAATTTTTTTTTTTACATATTTCTGGGGAATATTTATTATAGCAAAAAGTAAAAAATATATTTTTTTTTCAAAATTGTCACTCTATTTTTGTTTATAGCGCAAAAACTAAAAACCGCAGAGGTGATCAAATAACACCAAAAGAAAGCTCTATTTGTGGGAAAAAAAGGACGCCAATTTTGTTTGGGAGCCACGTCGCACAACCGCGCAATTGTCACTTAAAGCGACGCAGTGCCGAATCGCAAAAAGTGCTCGGGTCTTTGACCAGCAATATGGTCCGGGGGTCAAGTGGTTAACTAAAACAGAAACAGATGTGTTGAAGGCTTAAAGTATAACTTATTTTTTTCATGTTGGATAGAGTAAAAATTTTTATTTATTTTTTGCAATCTGTGTCCCATTGCGTATATTTCCCTTCTCTTCCTGTCTCATAGCCAAACAGGAAGTGAGAGGAATTCCCTGCAAATTATGGGGGTTTCCTTGGATTGGACCAGGTCACAAGAACTAGTGTTCCCATTGGAATATTTCCCCTCTATTACTTTCTGGGGACATCCCAAATTTTCTTTTACCCTTCACTTTCAATGATAATCGTAAACAGGACAAATAGAGAGGCTAAATCTCACTAATAGGGACACAGACAGCAATAGAAACTGACAGGCATTTTAATCCATCTCCACTCTATCCAAAACTAAAAAAAAAGTTTTGCCTTTAGTTATACTTTAAAACTGGATGAGGAACTCTGCTACTAAGGTGAGGTTGTGGAAGACAGTTTCATGTCACAAGTCATACATCATGGTAAGACTGAGCACAGCAACAAGACACAAGATAGTTATACTTCATAAGCAAGGTTTCTCCCAGGCAAAGATGTCAAAGCAGACTGGGGTTTCAAGAAGCACAAGAAAGGCGAAATGTTGAGGACCATAGATGCAGTGGTCAGCCAAGGAAACTTAATGCAGCAGATGAAAGACACATGATGCTTGCTTCCCTTTGACATCAGAAGATGTCCAGCAGTGTCATCAGCACAGAACTGGTGGAAACTAGTGGGATCCAGGTACACCCATCTATTGTCCAGAGAAGTCTTCATGGAAAAGCATAGTGGAGGTTCCTTGCAGGTTTGAGATTTTGATTGCCCCCAAGTGTATTCTAAAGCAGGACAATGACGCCAAACATGCAAGTGTACCTAAAAAACTGCTGTTTTGAAGGCAAAGGGTGGTCACACGAAATATAAATTTGTTTTGGATTTGTTTTCTGTTCATTAACTTTCCATTTTGTTAACTGATAAAAATAAACTATAAACACTTTTTTTTCTGAAAGCATTCTTAACCACCTTAGCCCCGAGCCTGTTTTTCAGACTCGGTGTTTACGAGACTAAAACATTTTTTTTTCCTATAAAATTACTTAAAACCCCCAAACATTATATATATTTTTTTTCTAACACCCTAGAGAATAAAATGGCAGTCATTGCAATATTTGTCACACCGTATTTGCGCAGCGGTCTTACAAGCGCACTTTTTTTGGAAAAAAATTAACTTTTTTAAATTAAAAAATAAGACAACAATACATTTGGCCCAATTGTTTTACATATTGTGAAAGATAATGTTACGCCGAGTAAAATGATACCCAACATGTGACGTTTAAAAATTGTGCCCGATCGTGGCATGGCGTCAAACTTTTACCCTTAAAAATCTCGATAGGCGACATTTAAATTTTTTTACAGGTTGCATTTTTTTAGATACAGAGGAGGTCTAGGGCTAGAATTATTGCTCTCGCAATTTTTAACACTAAAATAAAAAAAATAAAAAAATTATCACTTTTATTCCTATTACAAGGAATGTAAACATCCCTTGTAATAGAAAAAAGCATGACAGGTCCTCTTAAATATGAGATCTGTGGTCAAAAAGACCTCAGATCTCATATTTAGGCTTAAATGCAAAAAAGAAATGAAAAATGTAAAATGTCATTTTTTAAATAACCTAAATAAAAAAAAATGTCTCTTTAAGACGCTTGGCGGGACTGACGTTTTGACGTCACTTCCGCCCAGCAGAGCTACGGGGATGGAGGAGGGAAATTTTTCCCTCACTCGCATCCCCACTGAGTACAGGAGAAGACCCGATCGCCTCCGCCGCTACCGACGGCTCCGGTAAGCGGCGGAGGGCACGGGGAACGCAGCGGGAGGGGGGGGGCCTCGCCCGCCACCGATAACGGCGATCTTGCGGCGAATCCGCCGCGGAGACCGCCATTATCGTTATGCCGACTGCCCACTGAAGAGATGGATATCTTGGTTGTGGTAGCAGCTGCTGCCGTTACTGAGATATCCATCTTTAAAATCATGACGTGTAACGGCGGTGGGCGGTCGGGAAGTGGTTAACCCTCCTGACGGTATTCCTGAGTGTGGCTCGGGGTTAAATTTCATTACCATTAGCAGTAACCTCGAGCCACACTTAGGATTGCATTGCAAAATCCTGGTACAACATACTTACCTTGTCGGATCCTGCAATGTCCCCCTGCTGTATCCTCCGATGTCCTGTGTTCCGGGGCTCTGTTCTTTCTGCCTGGAAGATTTCCCATGGCAGCCAAAAAGTGTCCCTTTATGTCAAAAGCGGTTTTAGACCAGCTAGAAAACACTGATAGTAAATTAGAACACTTGCAGAAATGAGCGATAGTGAATCTCATACCTAGGATGTCTACTAGACTCTTGTTTGGACAGGTGAGTTATTCCTAAGAATTACAGCCCTACAATATAAACGCCAAATTTCCATGCAAAACAATGTACCGCTTTGAGATTGAGAAATCTGACATAATCATATCGCCAGGGAGGTTCATTTACAGCACTGTTACAGCTTCTGTGGACTGAAATACTTTAACATATACCTATAATTCCACACAGTTATTAGCATTGTTGTGTCAAGCAGGTTTATTTGGGTGACATGAAAAACTTTAAAGTGTATGTACAACGGAGCCCCTTTTTTCTTTTGTCTTCTATCTGTTAGAGAGTTTTATCCTCCATTTCTGTCCTGCTGACTATATTTTACCAGACAGGAAGTGAGTGGAACTCTACAACAGCAACATAAACAAACAAAAAAATAGGGGAAAGGGAAGAAGCCATAGGATATTTTTATTGTTGTCAATGTCCCTGTTGTTGTTTTTCCAACCCCTCCTGGCTGGTAAAAACTGCTGTAAGCAGGACAGGAATTAGGGTAAAAATGTCTCCAATGGAACCCCGAGTCAAATCCATAAAGGGCTCTGTATCCAAAACCAAAATAGTAGGTTCAATGAATGGCTGTGTATTAAAGCCTCTACTTTGTGAGGCTGCTAACTTATATTTGCAAGTACAAGAGTATGCGTTCACATAATTTAAGTGTACCATTTACTTGCAGGAAATGTCCGAAAAATAACAGAGGACGTCGACAGAAGCAAAACCTTGGTCATTTCACATCAGATGCTTCATCCCGGATGGTGTAGCCTCAGTGTTTTTTTCTTGTTTATTTTTTATACTTACATTGACCATGTGATGTACATTTTTATTATATCTTTTTTTAAAGAATGGAAATATTTATTTCAGAGGCCTTATTTTTTGACATTTTATAGTTTAGCCTTGTTGTTTGTCTGTTGTATTTGCAAAGCATCAGCGCTGGCAGCAATAGACTGATATAGCTTTTGTTTTGTTTTTTTTGTTTTTTTTATATTTCTTTTCTTGAAAATGCAGTCCTCCATTTCTGTGTATTTGATTTCGCATGGTTGTAAATTAGTCATTTGACTCTTCAAGTGTCCCAATTGTGAGACCATTGGGGTCCAGCCACACAATTTGGAAAGGTTAGTTAACTGAGGGCAGTTCAATGTTTATAATTTTTTTGATGTTCATACAGTTTGTAAAAATAACTTTAGATACCAAACTGTTTTGGCCAGGCATTTCATTTGAAGTCTGGTTCTGAAAATGCAGTTTGCTTACCAGTATGACATAGACCGTATTATGGATCTGCCTAGTTGAAACTAACAAAATGGTGGATGCAATGTTCACTGTATCCCCCACAATTGGTTGCTCCTATGGAACACAGGCTCAGGCCTTTTTGAGGTTGAAGATATGAAAGTAACATCAAAAATGTAATAAACACCCAAGGCATGAGCTAAAGGTAACAATGTTTACAGTTTTCTTTTTTAACCAAACTTCGTAGAATACACTGTGTTGAATAGGTATTTTAATGTTTTATAGAGCTTAGTTATGCTTTTACTTTACTTTTTTTCTTTTTTTTTTTAACACTGGCTATCGCATGATATGTGAATTGTATTCTGTGAGTAGTTGTAACATGTTGAATATGTTCTATGGTTTCTAATCCTAATATTTATAAGCTATTTGGCCTGTTCATCCAGGGCTGAGGAATGCAGTTGGTACATTGTTCTGTGGTGTC
Source organism: Rana kukunoris (assembly GCA_029574335.1). NCBI lineage: Eukaryota > Metazoa > Chordata > Amphibia > Anura > Ranidae > Rana > Rana kukunoris. The sequence goes on along the minus strand of CM056053.1, from coordinate 227,064,038 downwards.
AAAAACTGTAACTGTTTTGTATATCTTTTATTTATTTTTTAGTTGATTGTGTCTGTGACTATCTGTATTTTATACACAACTGACAATGAGGAAAAAGAAAAAAAAAATTATTGGGCACCAAAAAGACACCACACAAAATACCAATTGCTCCTGTGCCACATTGGACCCTCGAGGAAAAAAAATACTCCTTTTTTAATACAAATGTAATATATAATAATTTGGGAAGAAATTGCTTCCTTAGCTCTGACATATAATGGATCTCACAACACTTTTGTTACATTTAGATAAATGTTAAATTTAATGTAAAATAAAACTTGAAACTGTTGATCAGCATACTTATGTTTATTTGGACACCATTACAAAATTAAAAGGCTGCTTTAATAAATGTTAGACTCTCTTTTTAATGATGTAAATTTAAATAATGTTTAATCAAATGTGTTGTGTGTTAGTTTTGGATTGATCAGGGACGCAGTAAAACCCTGGTTGGGTTTTTACTATCTGTGGCTCTGTTAAAGGAATTTGTGCCCTGTTGCATATTTTTCCTCAGTTCCTTTTTCCTTTTCTTTTGTAACTGTGATAACAGTAGGTGAGGTAAAAACTATTTAACAGCACCTCAGATATTTTTGTATATTTCTGTTTTACTGATATTGAAATGGAATGCCGGTTATTCTGACAGTCCCTTTTGGATAGATTGTCCCTGCTCTTCTGTCTTGCAATTGGGACATGATATCAGTGAAAATCAGTTCAGTAGAGAGGTATAAAGAGAGAACGGATACAACTTCTGTAAGGTTTTTAATGCCATTTGTGCCATCAATCTCTTCACTTCAGTAAAGGGAAATCTTCACAACACAGAGAGGACAATAATAAACCTGCCAGTGGTTCTAACCCTTTTCACACTCCAATAAAAACTGAAAACAAACATTTTGGTAAGAGTTACATTTTAAAATATTATAGCCAAGGTTAAATTGGTGGAAGGAAGGAATCCCAAATTGGAACCTTTAATATTTTAGACACTATTCATGTCTGGTACCACATCCTATATGGAAATATATACAAAGAAACTGGAAAACTCAGGACTTTGACAGTACCCAAAACAAGTAGAGTACAATCTCAAAGTTTTATTTATACAAATGTTAAAACAATGTAATGGCATTAAAGTCTGGAATAATTCAAAATGTAAATATTATATATCATATTTTGCTCACCTCATCATCCGTGCCATATCAATAGCCTGCTACATCAGGAAGATAATTACAGTCAAGCTCTGTTATAGATATATAAATTATTTAAAAAAAAAACATAATTTAGACAATACGACCAACAACTACACCTCCTAGAAGAAATGGATCAAGCTTTTCTGAAGTATATCCAGTATCTACCCTTGGAATGGACCACTGTGCTTGCACAAAATTAGCCAGCTCATGCATAGGAATAGTCCATATCAAATCTCCATCCCCATAGACATGTCATATAGCCTGCCCACAGAAACTGGTGAGGTAAAGGTGGTCATGTGGGGTAATCATCCACATGACCACCTTTACCTCACCAGTCGTATTAACTTATTCATGTAGTTTTTGAATCATTTATATATCTAAATCTATCCATCTATCTTGCAGGGGATGCCCAAAATCTAACTTGTATCTTAAAGTGTTGCTAAACCCAGGACCCTGCATTCACTATTTCTGGTCTCCCGCAGTATGTAAATTATTATTTTTTTTTCAAATATAAACTGCTAAATACCTTTTATCATCAGCGGCATATAGCAGTCTTGTGACTTTTAGAAGTTTGTGGCCGAGCACTGGTTAAAGCTTGTAGAAGGGGCTTTCATTCTCCCCTGGTTGTCCTATATGGCTGCAGGACCCCTGTCTGGACAGTGCTGATTGGCCCTGTGCTGATCACATGCACCCTCTTAATAAAAAAAAAAACTCAACACAACAATACACACCAAACTGAGCATGTGCAGAGTGTCCCCAAGGCTGTGTTCTATCAGGAGATCGGTTGGGGACTGTGAAAGAAGAGTAAGATCAGAGAAGACAGGATCAAATTGTCTTTCTACACAATGCGCGTGACTAACCCCTTAAGTTTCACTGTGAGCATAACAAGCATACTTTACTGCATATACAGACTGATTTTACTGTTGTGGGTTTAGTAACACTATAAAAGTTCTGGGAAAATTAGTAAGCCAATCACAGGCAGGAAATTACATTTCTGGGTTGCATTCTGTACACCATATGTCTACAGAATGCCTCCAAGTAGCCATATTGCATTGCATTTTACAGAAAATGATAGCGCTGCAGATTCAAAAGGAAAGGTAATTTTTAATGACATTCAGTTACAATGACTTGTATCAATGTGTCACAGTTGTATATATTATTTTTTTTATTTTCCATTTTGTTGTCTTTATTTTTATTTTGTATTTGCTGTTTTTTCCCATTAAAGTGGAGTTATCTTTTAGGCCCCATGCACACAGGACATTTTGCTAAGAGTTTTGGCAGAAAAAACGATTGATGATTGTAAACCGTGTAACGTGTTTAGGCACATGAAGTGCTTGGAGCTTAATTCATTTAATTGGCCAGAATAACAATTTATTCTGGCCATGGATATGAATTACTATTCCAGAGTTAAAGGCGACTAGCGCTTAGGCATGTTTCAGCGCACCAAGCATTTTTTCTGCCAAAACTCTGCTGCTCTTGGATGCATTGGACATGTTTTTTTTTTCTGCCTCTGAATGCCCCTTCCTCTAAACTCCTCCAGCATAGACACAGTCGAACATACAGGGCTGTTCAGAAGCAGGGAACAAAAATGCCAAACAGCCTAGGAGCAGCAGAAACAAAGGGCCAGATTCAGATACACTTAATTTTGCGCTGCGTAATCGAAATACTCGACGCTGACGTATTTTACCAGGCTCTACATCGAATTCTGGTAGATTTTTGCCCGTACGCTACGGCGGCGTAGTCTATTTCTCGCCGCGTAATCGAAATACGCGATTAGGGGGCGTGAAGCATTTAAATTAGGCGCGTCCCCGCGGCGATCGAACTGCGCATGCTCCGTTCAGAAATTTCCCGCCGTGCATTGCGCGAAATCACGTCGTTACGTCATTCGTTGTTTGAGTAGCGTCGTTTACGGACATTCCTATTCCCGGACGTTTTACGTCAAAAATAATAGACGTCGGAAAATGTAGAAATTCGACGCGGGAACAACGGCCATACTTAACATGGGCTGTCTAATATTAGAGCAGCAAAAAGCTGGTATAGTGTTACGCAAAAAAAGATGACTAAAGATGCCGTAAGAGATTGCGATTGAAGATCGTAATTTCGGGGATCGCCGGGAAAAGCTCATTAGCATACCCCGACGCGGAAAACGACGGGAAGTCCACCCAGTGGCCGTAATTTTATTGCAGCGTAGATCCGAAGGCGTACGAACATGTGATCCAGTCGAATTGAAGCCCGCAGCCGTCTATTCATGGTTTGAGGTTTCCGACTAGCTAAAAAACGTGCGTAATTTGAAATTACTCCAGTCTAACACCAGTTAGACAGGAGTTACAGCTCTCTGAATCTGGCCCAAAATGTCTAGTGTGCACGAGACCTTAAAGATTAGACTGATATATAAACATTAGATGACATGCGCTATGAGTGCATAAAGTAATTTTAATTCTGTTTAAATGTGTGTGAGAACATCTTGAATCAGATGAAGTTTAAAAGTTGGCGATGCTTTAGGATATTTTAAATTTGTAAAAAGGGCACAAGGTGAGCAGATTAATTCTCTACTGGTTAGGTACCCTAAAGGAAATACGACAAGACTTCTCTGTCCTGCTGTTCTGCATCATTATCCAAATGAATACAGATGGTTTCCATAAAATGCTGCACGCAGTTAATGAAAGTTGATCAGCATCCCCCATACTCCTAGGACAGGAACTTTTTTCCATTTGAGCACTGAGCTGATGGAGCTCAGCAGAAGAAAGACATGCAGAGTTTCTCAATTAGAAGTGAAAGTCATATAACCCATATGACATTACATCGGGCTAGCAAACTGGCTGTTCATAGGTAGAGTCATCATATTTCTTGGTCAGTGCAGCGATTCCCCACCAGGAGAGCTTCTTTAATGCCCTGTACACACGATCGGTTTATCTGATGAATATGGTCTGATGGATTTTTTCATCAGATATCCGATGAAGCTGACTTTCATCAGTCATGCCTACACACCATCAGTTAAAAAAACGATCGTGTCAGAACGCGGTGACGTAAAACACAACAACGTGCTGAAAAATTTATTTCAATGCTTCCGAGCATGCGTCGACTTGATTCTGAGCATGCGTTGATTTTTAACGGATGGATTTCCCCCCAGACAATCGTTTTTTTTCTATCGTTTTTTTAACCATCAGATAATTTTAAAACAAGTTCCTAGTTTTTTCACGGATGGATAACAAACCAATGGGTCCCACACACGATCGGTTCGTCTGATGAAAACGGTCCATCAGACCGTTTTCATCAGATGAACCGATCGTGTGTACGCAGCTTAAGAGCTAGTTTTCGAAAGGATCTTACAAGGATCACTGTTGCAGTAATCATAATCTATTGGTTGTATTGTTCACTAAAGCAAATTGTACTAGTTTAACAAAAGATAGAACAAACATTTTAAACACAGAAAATATACATGTTAATTTTCCAGCTAAAAATGTAATGGCCACAGGTACATTAACCTTAAAGGATTAGTCCAACCAAAACTTCTGTTTTAGTTCTTGGTAGAAACTGGTAAGGTAAACTACCCAACAATTTGTTATATCTTTCATGAGATATCTCAAATCTAAACCAGGCCACCCAGTATTCAGTGCAAGTGTATCTTTTTGGTGCATGTGTTTTATTTACATTGATTGATTCATCTGCAGTGAACATTTGATGAATGTCACATTCACCACCTTAAAAATGTACCACTAGTTGTTTTAAAACTAACACTGGTCAAACTAGAAAAAAAAGAGATTTTTTAATACAGCTTACCTGTAAAATCTTTTTCTTGGAGTACATCACGGGACACAGAGCAGCATATTCATTACTATACGGGTTATATGGAGTACCTTCAGGTGTGGACACTGGCAATCTCAAACAGGAAGTCCCCTCCCTATATAACCCCCTCCCATAGAGGAAGTACCTCAGTTTTGTAGCAAGCAGTATGCCTCCCAAAAATGTTCCCCAAAAGAGGGGTGGGAGCTCTGTGTCCCGTGATGTACTCCTAGAAAAAGATTTTACAGGTAAGCTGTATTAAAAAATCTCTTTTTCTTTCTCGTACATCACGGGACACAGAGCAGCATATTCATTACTATACGGGATGTCCGAAAGCAGTGCTTTAATGAGGGGAGGGAGACATCTTCCAAAAAGGATTTAATTTAGAGGTATACTCAAATAATAATAAATCCAACTTAGTCAAGAAATGTAAGTCTCAAATCTAAATCAAGGGAGCCCCCTCAGATCCTGAGGAGCTTGAATCGCGGCCTGTAGTACTGCCTGCCCAAAGGCTGTATCCGCATTCCTTCTTACGTCCAATTGATAAAAAATTTGTAAACGTGTGGACTGACGACCACGTTGCTGCCTTGCATATTTGAGCCATAGAGATCTGATGATGTGCTGCCCAGGAGGTGCCCATGGCCCTGGTAGAATGGGCCTTTACCGACAAAGGAGGAGGCAACCTCTTCAAACCGCAGGCCTGAATGATTAATTGTTTAATCCATCTTGCGATGGTGGATCTAGCAGCTGCCTGACCCATCTTGGGCCCTTCCGGTAAAACGAACACCACATCTGTTTTCCGAACCTTCTCTGTAGCTTTAAGATAGGCCTTTATGGCCCCGACAATATCCAACGTATGCAGCAACCCCTCCTTTCTAGAGGTGGGTTTTGGAAAGAAGGATGGAAGTACCACATCCTGGTTCAAGTGGAAACTGGATATAACCTTTGGTAGAAAGGAAGGATGAGGACGGAAACCCGCCCTATCCTTATGTAAAATGAGATATGGTTCCTTACAAGATAAGGCTGCCAATTCCGATACTCTCCTGGCCGAAACAATGGCGATCAGAAATACCGACTTTCTAGTCAGTAAAACCAAAGGTACCTCAGCCAACGGCTCAAAGGGTTGTTTCTGTAGAATTGACAGAACAAGATTTAAGTCCCATGGACAAAGTGGTGATTTGACCGGAGGATTAACACGTAAGACTCCCTGTATGAAGATCTTAACCAGCGAGTGGGCGGCAAGCGGCCTCTGAAACCACACTGATAAGGCTGAAATCTGTCCCTAGATCGTGCTTAATGCCAGGCCTTTATCCACTCCTAGCTGGAGAAAACTTAATACTCTATCAATGGTATACTTGCGGGAAAACCATCTCTTAGACTCACACCAGCCTACGTAGGCCCTCCAAACCCTGTAACAAATTACCCTGGAGGCCGGCTTTCTAGCCTTAATGAGGGTAGGGATTACCTGCCTAGACAGACCTCTATCCCTGAGAATCAGGGATTCAGCCGCCAGGCCGTCAAATTTAGACGCCGTAATGCAGGGTGGAGGATCGGGCCTTGTGAGAGTAGGTCTGGCCATAGAGGAAGAGTCCAAGGGCCTCCTTCTGCCAATTTCAGGACTAGTGAGTACCATGCCCTCCGGTACCACGCTGGGGCTACCAGGATAACCGGCCTGTGCTATGATCCTGCGCAACAGGCGGGGTAGTAACTGCAGCGGGGGAAATGCATATAGAAGTTATGATTGATGCCAAGGGCAAACCAACACATCGGTTCCGCAGGCCATAGGGTCCCTCGTTCGAGACATGAACCTGTCTAGCTTCTTGTTGAATCCTGATGCCATGACATCCACGTCTGGCACTCCCCACTTCTGGCAGATTGTCTGAAAGACCTGTGGATGCAGAGACCACTCCCCCGGCGACAGGGTTTGGCGACTTAGGAAGTACGCCTGCAGGTTGTCCACCCCGGGAATGAATGTCGCCGATATGCAGGGTACATAAACCTCTGCCCACCGAAAAACCAAGCTCATCTCTCTCTGAGTGGCTTGACTCTTGGTTCCCCCTTGGTGGTTCACATATATGCCACTGCTGTGGCATTGTCTGAATGAATTCTCACCGAGGACCCCTGTTCTGGATGTCTATGCCAGGAGGGCTAGCCGAGCCGCTCTGATCTCCCAGACATTGATGGGCAGCTGCCTCTCCGCCTCTGCCCAAGTTCCTTGGCGAGTGAACCCGTTCAAGACCGCTCGCCAGCCTTCCAGACCACTGGGCAGAAAGACTCCCTTTCAGAAGGTTCTGAGGGTTTAACCACCAGCATAGACTCTGCCGGACCTTTAATGACGGCGTCAAAGGAAACTCCAAGGCCTTTGCTCCCTTGCTCCAAGCTGCTAGAATTGCTGTCTGTAGGACGCGAGTGTGGAAGCGTGCGTATCGCCTCGAACATGGCCATTAGTTTGCCTAGTAATCGCATACATAGGCGAATAGTTGGTTCTCTTTTGCTTAGAACCAACTGAATCAATTTTTTGATAGCCTCGACCTTTACCAGGGGCAGGAACACCCTTTTTCTGTTCTGTGTCTAATCTCATGCCGAGATATTCCAACTGCTTTGTAGGTTGAAATGCTGATTTTTCCCCCGGTTTAGGACCCAGCCGAACCTCTCGAGGTACTGAACCATGAGGGCTACTGCGCATTCCAGCCAAGGAAGCGAGTGATCTATGATTAAGAGGTCATCCAGGTATGCTAGGACCGAGACCCCTTGGATCCTTAGATTGACTAGAATTGGAGCTAGGACCTTCGTGAATACTCGGGGGCCGTAGCCAGCCCGAAGGGGAGCGCCACGAATTGGAAGTGACGCTGTATCACTGTGAAGCGTAAAAAATATTTGATGTGGCTGAAAGATTGGTACATGAAGGTAACCATGCTTTATGTCTATAGAAGCCAGAAAGTCGTCCTTCTGGAGTGTGGCGGCTGCTGACCGAACGGATTACATCCAGAAAGAGCGAACCCTTTAGGTAAGCATTTAAACCTTTTAGGTCCAAAATTGGTCTGACATCGCCGATGGGCTTTGGTATGACAAACAGATTGGGATAGAAACCTAGCCCCTGTTCTTGGGCTGGTACCTCTACCATTATGCCCTGGTAAAGCAGATGATCCAATGCCGCCCGCATTGAGGCCTTCCTTGTGGAGGAAACTTTAGAATTTCTAATCTGTAGCCTGTGGCCACAGATGATCGGACCCCCTCTGTCGGGGATCGATACCATGGCCTCTTGCCCCAGAGGCCTGTCCTTGCGATCCATTGTTAAAAGTTTGATCGCGCAGGAGGCCCGATACTGCCTGGAATTTGAGGGCCCCGGAACAGGGGGGAGCTGCCTTTTAAACGCAGGACCCCGGAACTTCTTTTGACTGGTAAAAGGGTACTTTTGCCACTTGAAACAGTCTGAATGTATTTATCCAGATCTTTCCATGGAAGGGAAAACCTGCCAGTAGTCTTTTGCATGGGGCTCGGCCGCCCAGTCCTTCAACCATAAGAGCCTTCTCATATGCACTAAAAATAGTGACAAACGAGACGCCTGCTGGATGGAGTCTTTTATAGCCTCTACCGCAAAGCACAGAGCTCTGGGAATATCCAATAACTCCTCTGCCTATTGGGCAGGGATGTCTTTAAGCATCTGTTTTGTCTGGTCCTTTAACGCCTGACAAACTCCAATTGCAGCCACTGCTGGCTGTACCACTGCTCCTGCCGTAGCAAAGGATGCTTGAAAAAGTGTCTCTAAACGTTTATCGACCGGGACCTTAAACATTTGTATGTTTCCCCCGGGCCAGTTAATGATTTATTCACACATGAGATGGCTGCGTCCACAGTTGGGAGCGACCACTTCTTAGAAAAAATTTCTCTTCCATAGGGTAAATAACAGAAAACCTTCCAGGCGGTCTCCCATCCAGGCACTAACCAGGCCCGACCCTGCTTAGCCTCCGAGATCAGACGAGATCGGGCGCTTTCAGGGTGATGTGGCCGTAGGCTTTAGGCGGCTGAAAAAATTCTGTCCGGTCGTCCCAATCCTGGAAAAACCAATTCCTCTAACAGAGGATGGACCGGAAAAGCTGCGTTGCTTAAAGGCGCTTTAAAAGAACCCAAAGAGGATACCGCAGGAACCTGAGGCTCTGGAAATGGCAAATTAAATGCCGAGCGGACCATGTCTGTCAAAGACTGGACCCACAGACTCTCCGTCTGGGAGCTGAAAACGATTCTTCAGTGGTAGATCCTTCCTCTAGGTTCTGGTCTAACCGATCCTCCTGAAACTCTAATTCCTCCGGAGAGAGAATCTCAGCATCTGAGGATACACCTTTTGGCGATGGGGATCTAGTCCGCTTCTTGCCAGAAAAAGAGCCAGCGATCATAGCTGTTAACCTTTTTTTTTTTTTTTCTAGCCCCCCCTAGGGTGACGGCTAGCATCTCCTCTGTGATAACACAGGGTTGGGCCGATCTGGGCCAGCCTCAGCACCAGACCCCCTTTAATGGCTTATCCAAGGTGACCCCTATAGGAATAACCTGTGGGGAAAGTATTGGCATATCATTAGAACCAGAGGAGGAACCCCTTTGTCTTTGCCCTTTCTTTTTTTTTTTTTGTGTTTTGATCCTGAACCTTTGGAAGCCATAATACAAAACCGAGGGACTCCGCTTACAACAACAGACTGTTATAGCCAGGAGTACAAAAAATAAGGTTTAGGGGACAATAGGATCACTAATGCCCAAAAACGGTGGGGCTCAGTATGTTTTCCTTTATAATATTATTGTTTTTCACAACATACAGCCCCACTCCCAACATGTTTGCCAGCATTCAACCTGTTTCCAAGGGGATTTTTGGCTTAACAAAAAGCATTGGAGTTGACTCCAGCATGTACTACCCCTTTCTCGCCACCGGGAGTCACTGTGCTGCCAGCTCTGCGTCCTCTCTCTTCCAGCTCAGCTTTGATCTGAGCTAAGATCGCGCCTGCTGTGTATAACAGCAATTGAAGGCACGCCCACTCTACACTGCAGTCACGCTCCCCGCCCCCCCCCCGAACGGCGCAAAAAAAATTCAATATGCATGCGCGCGCGACTGTCGGGGGAGGAGAGCCCAGGAGGAGACGCACTCTGGAGCCCAGGAATGCAGGCTGGAGGACGCATCAGGCGGCAGATTTGAATCCCGGCTAGGTAAGGCTTAAAACAGGCCCCTAAGGAGTCCCTTTAGCCTAGAGACAGATCTCTTTTTTTTTTTCTTTTTTTTTTAAAGACCTTCAACCAGCAAGCAGCAGGTAGCTAGCAAACATACATAGATAGGTAGGGGGATCAAGTGATGGGGGGGGAACATTTTAGGCCATCCTGTCCATCAGACATAGTGACCATGGTGCCAATGCAGAGCATACTCAGGCTACCCCCTTAAGATCTCCCCTGGAGAGCCTGCTGTCGAACCAAGTCCCGCAGGCTCCCCTCTTACCTGCTCCATGCCGCAGGACATTTGCATAGCAAAACGGTCCAATCTTCTCCCATCTCCGTGGGTAGCGTAGTAGACCTTCAGGCACTGGGGTCCTGGAAGGAACCGACTGTCCTGGACCTATACAGCACCCTGGCAAACAGGATCTTTTGGTTTAGAAAAAACTCCAAGTCCTGGGCCCAGGGTCCAGCCCTCTAGAGAGGAGCATTATAGGCAAAACCCCACGGTTTGGGGCCCGGGTACTGTCCACTTTGGCACTGAGGCTCCTTGGACAGATCCGGTTAGCCCGCCTTAATCCCAAGGATGTGGAGGCAAAGCTATTCCGTGACCAACACCTAAGACACTGGCGAAAAAACTGAGGTACTTCCTCTATGGGAGGGGGTTATATAGGGAGGGGACTTCCTGTTTGAGATTGCCAGTGTCCACACCTGAAGGTACTCCATATAACCCGTATAGTAATGAATATGCTGCTCTGTGTTCCGTGATGTACGAGAAAGAAAAACATATTTTAGTTTTGTTACATCTATCTTTCTTTGGATTGTTTAGAAAACAAAATGATAAAAAAAAATCTGGTTTGTCCTAAAAAAAAAGAATATATATATATTGTGAGGGATTAACTCAGTAGCGGGTGTGTGTGACTCCCTGAATGGGTTCACTACACGCTGAACTGTACCAAAAAGGCAGTAGAGGATGGTTGAAAACAAATGATATGGTTTATTTTTCCATATTGCTGGATACACGTGCAAGCATCAAAACAGCATAAACAAAACATAAAATAAAGGTGTTTGAGGGTGATATACTGATGTACGTAATTGGGTCACTTTCAGGAGTTTACAAAGTTCTCGGGTCACCCTATACATAAACGGGGTGCCCTGGTCAGTTAGGACTTCCTTAGGAAGACCCACACGCCTGAAAACCTGAAATAACTCTTTGGCAATGGTTTTAGCAGAGGTGTTTCGGAGAGGAATCGCTTCTGGGTAACGGTTGGCATAGTCCATTATTACCAAGATGTGCTGGTGCCCTCTACTGGACTTCAGTAAGGGGCCCACCAAGTCCATGGCGATCCTCTCAAAAGGGACCTCGATAATGGGCAGGGGTACCAACGGACTGTGGAAATGTGGCATGGGTGCAGTAATCTGACACACTGGACAGGAAGAGCAGTACATTTCCATTTCCTTAGTGATCCCAGGCCAATAAAACTTTTGGGTGATTCTCTCCCGGGTTTTTTCTGCTCCCAAATGTCCCCCAAGAATGTGCCCATGGGCCAGTTCCAAAACCATCTTGCGGAACGGTTTAGGCACTACCAGTTGCTCAATGGTGTCCTCTATCCTCTGTGACACTCTATATAATAGGTCCCTTTCAATAATGAAGTAAGGGGGGGCAACCCTCTCATCAGGGTTAACTAACTCCAAATCTATCTTTACTACATTCTCCCGGGCTCTTAGCAATGTGGGGTCCCTCAATTGCTCAGTGATTACATTTTCTCTATGCACCTCGAGGTCATCAAACCCTATCGGCCGCTGTTCCTCTTCTGAGGTAGCAGGCTCCTCCCTAGGGACTGGTGTTTCCCCTGCTAAGACTGAGAACGGAAACTCAGGAGAATCCTCACAGTTAGAGGTTTCTGGAGTAGCGGTTTCAGGCTCAGAAGAACCACTCACTGGGGAATCTGGGCAATCCCAGAGCTCCCAGAACTTTGGGAAATCCCTTCCCACAATGGCGTCATGTGGCAGTTGGGGAACTAAACCCACTTGGTGACAGAAGTTACCGAGGGACGTTTCAAAGGAAACCGTAGTCACCGGATATTCTCGAGTGTCCCCATGTACACAAACTACAGCCATTTTTCTAGGATGTAAGGTTTTTCCCACCACTAGATCACTTTTCACTAAGGTGACCAGGCTACCTGAATCCAACAATACCACAACATCTTTACCATCTAAGCACATTCTACATAAAGGTTTCTCATTCCCCTTTACTGCAGTGCATGTGGTTGTAAAGAAGGACTGTCGTCTCTCTGTCAGAAAGTCACACTGCATGAGTTCATCAACTGCTGGGCAAACGGCTGCTACATGTCCCTTTCCCTGGCAGCGGAAACAAATCAACCTTCTGGTCCTCTCCTGTGGGATGGGTCTTCTAGGCCGCTCTCACCAATCATTAGCAGTAGTCCCGATAACACCTCTAGTTGCTCTTTGGTCTTTCTCTCCACCCCCATCCCTTGATGCCGTCTTACCTACAGGTGGGGATGGTCTGGTCTTGGGGTGAAAAGTCTGTACTTCTCTGGGTGAAGAGGACAAATTCTCAGTTGATAGGTACCTTTCAACCAGGTCTACTAGTTTGTCTGCGGTTTCCGGACCACCATGGCTCACCCACTTCTGCAGGGTGTTTGGAAGAGACCTAAGAAATTTGTCCATGACTACTCGCTCCAAAATTTTTGGTCCGGACAGAGTTTCTGGCTGCAGCCATTTCCTAGCCAAATGGATGAGGTCATACATCTGCGACCAAGGTGGTTTCCTCAGCTGATAACTCCAATTATGGACCCGCTGAGCACGGACATCCAGGGTTACACCAAAACGTGCCAATATTTCCTCTTTTAACCGATCATAGTTTTTTGCATCTGTAAACTCCAAATCAAAATATGCCTTTTGGGCTTCTCCAGATAACAGGGGGGCCACTATTTAAGCCCACTGTTCTTTAGGCCAACTCTCTTTTTCCGCTGTTCTCTCAAACGTGGTCAGAAACATCTCAGGGTCATCATCTGCAGTCATCTTTGGCAATAAGTGGCTTACCCGAAAAGTCGATATGTTACTGGCTTGACTCCCAGCCTTGGTCTGCTGTCTCTGAAGCTGTTTCACGATGGCCTCCATTTGCTGCTGGTGTCTCTGTTCCAAGCCTGCAATGCTCTCTTGGTGAATCTGTTGTTGAGCTGCAATGCTCTTTTGGTGAGCTGCAATGCTCTCTTGGTGAGCCTGTTGTTGAGCTGCAATGCTCTGTTGGTGAGCTGCAAGACTCTCATGGTGAACCTGTTGTTGAGCTGCAATGCTCTGTTGGTGAGCTGCAAGGCTCTCCTGGTGAGCCTGTTGTTGAGCTGCAAGGCTCCGCTGGTGATTTGCATTTGCTATAATCAGCTGTTTTAGCATCTCCTCCATTTTGGGTTTACTTTAACTGCCCGCGGCACTCCACCATGTGTGAGGGATTAACTCTCTAGCGGGTGTGTGACCCCCTGGATGGGTTCACTACACACTGAACTGTACCAAAAAGGCAGTAGAGGATGGTTGAAAACAAATTATATGGTTTATTTTTCCATATTGCTGGATACACGTGCAAGCACCAAAACAGCATAAACAAAACAAAACATAAAATAAACCCTTGCCACTTGGGGCGTCAACCTTCCCCACACAGGAACCTACCTATGGAGTCTGGCACAGCCTACTGCTGGGCAGACACTGCTGGTCCTACAGCAGAAAACAACAAAAAAGTCTCTTTGATATTTCTCACAAAAAAATATCCCTCAGCACCTCACCTCTTCAGTAGAGTTTGTGACTGCTCCTTCACTCACAAAGCCTCAGGATGCAGCAAATCAGTCGTCATCCTTAGGCTATCTTTATAGGGGCTTTAATTGCTTAATTTTGAACAGCTGAAGGCTTCTAACGCCCCAAACCTCTCTGGCCATCTCTGCAGCCGACTCCTAATAGTAATTGGTGTATTGTCTAAACAAGGCAGAAATGTAATGTGTTAGGAATGAAAAGATGGCACATCATTTGATGGAAATTAAAACTATCCACTTACAGAGGACTGAATTCAAAGACACCTTAAAAATAAAAGTGAAAAAAATATGCAGCAAGCTAGTCCATTTTGCTGAAATTTCATTGCAACAACTCAAAATGGTCCTCAGTAGTTTGTATGGCTCCCAAGTGCTTGTATGCATTCCTGACAACATCAGGGCATGCTCCTAATGAGATGACGGATAGTATCCTGGTGTATTTCCTCCCAGATCTGGACCAGAGCATCACTGAGCTCCTGAACAGACCAGGTGCAACCTGATGGCATTAGATGGACCGAAACACAATGTCCCAGAGGTGTTCTTTTGGATTTAGGTCAAGTGAGCGTGGGGGCCATTGAATGGTATCGATTTCTTCATCCTCCAGGAACTGGCTGCATGCTCTCACCAGATGAGGCTGGGCATTGTCGTGCACCAGGAGGAACCCAGTACCCACTGCACCAGCGTAGGGTTTTGACAATAGGTCCAAGGATTTCATCCCGATACCTAATGGCAGTCAGGGTGCCATTGTGTAGCCTGTAGAGGTCTGTGCGTCCATGGATATGCCTCCCCAGACCATCACTAACCCACCACCAAACCGGTCATGCTGAACGATGTTACAGGCAGCATAAAGTTCTCCGCGACTTCTCCAGACCCTTTCACGTCTATCACATATGTTCAGGGTGATCCTGCTCTCCTCATTGAAAAGCATGGGGCACCTGCCAATTCTGGTGTTCAATGGAAAATTCCAATCAAGCTCCACAGTGTCCGGTAGTGAGCACAGAGCACACTAGAGGACGTGGGGCCCTGAGGCCACCCCATGAAGTCTGTTTCTGAATGTTTGGTGAGAGACATTCATACCAATGGCCTGCTGGAGTTCATTTTGTAGGGATCTGGCAGTGCTCATCCTGTTCCTCCTTGCACAAAGGAGCAGATACCGGTCCTGCTGATGGGTTAAGGACATTCTATGGCTCTGTCCAGCTCTCCTACAGCAACTGCCTGTCTCCTGGAATCTCCTCTATGCTCTTGAGACTGTGCTGGGAGACACGGCTAACCTTCTGGCAATGACACGTATTGATGTGCCATCCTGGAGGATTTGGACTGCCTGTGCAACCTTTATAGGGTCCAAGTATAGCCTTGTGCTACCAGTAGTTATACTGACCCTAGCCAAATGCAAAACTAGTGAAAAACAGTCAGAAAAGATGAGTAGGGAAAAAATGTCAGACACCTATACCTGAAAAACCATTCTTGTTTTGGAGGTCGTCTCATTGTTGCCCATCTAGTGCACCTGTTGTTAATATCAATTAACAGCAAAGCAGCTAAAACTGATTAACAACCCCCTCCGTATACACCCCTCCCCCTCTGTTACTTAACTGACCAGATCAATATCCCAGGAGTTCTGATTCAAAAGTGTTCCTTTAATTTTTTTGAGCAGTGCATATATACAGTATTTCACATTTTTGTAAATATTTTATTATATATTTTCATGTGACAACACTGAACAAATTTGATTTGTTGCAATTTTGCACTTGGATCCTTATGAACACCGTTTGGATTGTTTTTCAGCACAGAGGAATTTTTTTTGCACATTTTTATAAAAAATTGCTTGTTTTGAAACTGACATTTTTTTGCACAGAAATAATCAATTTTTTATTTACTTTCACTTTGCACATTATTGCTGCACTGTTTGTGCCTGATTTTGCACTTTATTTTGCATTTGCTTATTTGCCCTGAAGAAACATTGGTACTTTTTATTACTCGTCTGTATTTGCTTTTATGCACCAAGGACATTTTATATTTATTTATTTAAGATATTTTGTATTTATCTGATTTTTTGCACAGGAATTTATTTGCACAGGAACAGAAGATTGCCAAGACCCTGAATCTGAGCCGCAGCACGGTGACCAAGACCATACAGGACAGGTTCCACTCAGAACAGGTCTCACCATGGTCGACCAAAGAAGTTGAGTGCACCTGCTCAGCGTTATATCCAGAGGTTATCTTTGGGAAATAGCTGTATGAGTGCTGGTAGCATTGATGCAGAGGTTGAAGGGGTGGGGGGTCAGCCTGTCAGTGATCAGACCATATGCCGCACACTGCATCAAATTGGTCTGCATGGCTGTCATCCCAGAACAAAGCCTATTCTAAAGATTATGCACAAGAAAGCCTGCAAACAGTTTGCTGAAAACAAGCAGATTAGGGACATGGATTGCTGGAACCATGTCCTGTGGTCTGATGAGACCAAAATTTTTTGGTTCAGATGGTGTCAAACGTGTGTGGTGGCAACCAGGTGAGGAGTACAAAGACAAACGTGTCTTGCCTACAGTGAAGCATGGTGGTGGAAGTGTCATGGTCTGGGGCTGCATGAGTGCTGCTGGCACTGGGGAACTACAGTTCATTGAGGGAACCATGAATGCCAACATGTACTGTGACATACTGAAGCAGAGCATGACCCCATCACTTCGGAAACTGGGCCGCAGGCCGGTATTCCAACATGATAACGACCCCAAACACATCTCCAAGAAGACCACTGCCTTGCTAAAGAAGCTGAGTGTAAAGGTGATGGACTGGCCAAGCATGTCTCCAGACATAAACCCTATTGAGCATCTGTGGGGCATTCTCAAATGGAAGATGGAGGAGCGTAAGGTCTATAACATCCTCCAGCTCTGTGATGTCATCATAGAGGAGTGGAAGAGGACTCCAGTGGCAACCTGTTAAGCTCTGGTGAATGGTGGCCACACAAAATATTGACACGTTGGGCTCAATTTGGAAATGTTTCACTTAGGGGTGTACTCACTTTTGTTGCCAGCAGTTTAGACATCAATGGCTGTGTGTTGAGTTTTTTTGAGGGGACAGTAAATTTACACTGTTATACAAGCTGTACACTCACTACTTTAAATTGTAGCAAAGTGTCATTTATTCAGTATTGTCACATGAAAAGATATAATAAAATGTTTGCAAATGTGAGGGATATACTCACTTTTGTGAGATACTGTATATATACTTTGGTCCATATGTATTTGGACACAAGCACAATTTTAGTTATTTTTTAGGTATTTACAAAATTATGTTTAAACTATAGTTATATAATGGATATGGGCTGAAAGTGCACACTCTCAGGTTTAATTTGAGGGCATGTACATCCAAATCGGAGGAATAATTTAGGAATTACAGCTCTTAAGAATAGCCCCCCCCCCCCTTTTTTTCAAGGGACCAACAGTAATTGGACAATTGAATCAAAAGCTGTTTTGTGGTCAGGTATGGGCTACTTCTTCATTACTTATTCATCAATTAAGGTAAAAGGTTTGATTCTAAGTGTGGTATTTGCATTTGGAATCTATTCCTGTGAACCTACATCATTTGTTCAAAAGAGCTGTCCGTGCAAGTGAAAAGCATTCTTTGGATGGATAAAACTAAGATTAATCTGTACCAGTATGACGGGTAGAAAAAAAGTGTGGAGCAGGCTTAGAACAACTCATGATTCAAAGCACACAACGTCATCTGTAAAACATGGTGGAGGCAGTGTGATGGCATGGGCATGCATGGTTTCCAGTGGCACTGGGTCATTGGTGTTTATTGATGATGTGACAGAGGTATCTGGGTGAATTCTGCAGTGTTTAGAGATATACTGTCAGCTCAGATTCAGCCAAATGCAGCAAAGTTGATTGCACGGCGCTTCACAGTACAGATGGACAATGATCATAAAACACCCTGCAAAAGCAACCCAGAAGCACAATACATTTCAACCCTTGAAAATGGGGGAACTGTGTATAAAAATGGTTTCAGTTCCTAAAATGTGTACTTGATATTTATGTTCAACCCCTTGAATTAAAGCTGAAAGTCTTCACTTCAAATTCACTTGGATTGTTTTTAAGTTTTCATTTTATTCTGGTGGCATACAGAGCCAAATGTATGAAAATTGTGCCTGTGTCCAAATATATATGGACCTAACTGTGTATATATATATATATATATATATATATATATATATATATATATATATATATTAATTAGAAGGCCAGTATGCTGGCCTGAATTTATAGGAGGAGCCCGGAGGGTATTTAAGCTGACCACTTCCATTTCCTCTTTGTCAGTTCCAGTGCATGTCTCCCAGCTCACCTCGTGTTCGTTCGATTACACATGTCTTGCAGCGTCTCCGTTTATGGTCTTCTTCTGCAGTTCTCGTTTGTTGTTGCAGGTAGGGTTCGAACTTTTTCGTTCAAACGCAATGTCGCGATTTGTGTTTCCTATCCTGCATCCCTTTCATTCTTAGCTGCCTCCGAGTTGTTGTCAGTTATGTCCTGACATCATTCGGAACAGGTGTAGTAGATTCACATGTTCCCTCTGCTTTCTTGTCATCCCACAAACATACGTTTTATTTGTCGCCTCAGTGGCACAGCAGTTTGCATCGGTCATATCCCAAACATTGATTCGTATCGGTTCTAACCATACCCTACAATTCGTTATTCATATAATTTCTACTGACTGCATCTCAGTCCATTCCAAACCTAGTCGCACCGGCGGCACAATGGTTCGCATCACGGTATTCCGCACACCAATTCGTAGCAGTCACAACCTCAAATCTGTGA
This sequence comes from Rana kukunoris, assembly GCA_029574335.1. Lineage (NCBI taxonomy): Eukaryota > Metazoa > Chordata > Amphibia > Anura > Ranidae > Rana > Rana kukunoris. Next base: position 227,045,228 of record CM056053.1, on the reverse strand, counting down.
TTCGTTACGTACAGTATGCTACTTCGCAGTTCATTCCTACAATTTCTACAATCCTTTTTCTTTTCGCCTGTCAGTAGGTGACCTTTTCTTGCAATTGCTGCAAGATATTGCATCCCATCATAACTCCTTGCAATCACTTCAAGATATACATCTCATCACAACTCCTTGCAATCGCTGCAAGATACGCATCTCATCACAACTCCTTGCAATCGCTGCAAGATACGCATTTCATCACAACTCCTTGCAATCGCTGCAAGATACACATTTCATCACAACTCCTTGCAATCGCTGCAAGACTTGAATCTCATAACTCCTTGCATTCGCATCTCAGCATTTACCCATTTTGCAATCTGCAAAACATGCATCTCAGTACAAACTCCTTGCAATTGCTACAAATACACGTATCTTACCATTTACCCATTTGCAATTGCTGCAAAACATGCATCTTAATATTAAAGGGGTAGTTCTCCCTATCTAGCAACTTTACCCTACACACAAGGGCACATTGCGCCTAAAAAACTTTCGCCATTTAAAAATTTTAAAGACGTTTCTGTACCTTTGATTTGCAGGCACTTCCTGGTCTGGCTGTGCGGGGATGGGCGTGTTGATTTTTTCTTTCCTGCCCGCTAAGGTTGCTGGGATTGCAGCCTCATGATTTCAGGGAAATAAATCTAAACAGCGTGTCTGCTAATCTCGCGTTATTTCCGCAAGTCATATGACTCCTGCAGCGAGTCATGTAACGAGGGAGGATTCGACAGTGCCATTTTAAGTCCTGGTAATCTCTTGGAAACGCCATACCTTGAAGTGCTGGGGTGGCATAGACTTACCTTTTCTATCAGCTGCTCGGTGCCTTCTGAGCAGCTGATAGAAAAGATCACTCGCTGTGAAGGGGCGAGTCCTTCACAGGACGCAGCGTCGTTGTCATGGTAACTGTCCAGTGTTGACGGCGCGGCTCGCTGTCAACACTGGGCATGCGCGGGATAGAGCGGTGAATGCTGGGACTCCAGCATTCGCCGCATCCCGGAAGACAGTGACGCTGGGCTTCAAAATGCCCGCAGCTAAGATGGAAACGTCCATCTCCCTGAAATATAAAGATTTATTTTCCCGCAAATATCGATACTGGCGCCTAGGTTGATGGAATATGTGAGTAGATAATGCTATACTAGCATAAGGGAAGAAAGGACTTTTTTTTAAAATAGCAAATTTGCCGGAACCACCACTTTAACTCCTTGCAATTTCTGCAAATACATGCATCTTAATATTAACTCCTTGCAATTGCTGCAAATACATGCATATTAGTGTTTACCCACTTGCAATCACTGCAAAAAACACGCATCTCACCATATACTCATTTGCAATCGCTGCAAACATGCATCTCAACAAATACTCCTTGCAATTGCTGCAAGCACACTCAGTGGTGCTCATACAGCCCACTTTATTTTTTAGTGGCACTTAATCGGTCACTCGTCTCCAGTGGCATTCATACGAGCCACTCATCGTTTTCGTCTGTCTTTTCTCCCTCAGGTCATTCAAGTTCAGGTTCCATCCTGTACCAGGTTGGACATTATTTCCCAGGTTATAAAACAAAACAAAAAAAAAAACCCGCTATGTTTGCATCTTCACCAGGGCCAGTTTCATAGAAGGGGGAACAAAAAAAAAGAAAAGAAACAGAGTAAAGAAATCTTGTTACACTCATGTCACCCCTACTGCAGGTGTGCCCGGTCAACCAAATTTTGATCCTAATCAGGACCTCGCTACTAGAGCATCAGTCAGGGCATAGTTCACTGGCTTTTCTATCACATCATTCTGCAGCACCCTTTCACTATACTGTCACTTCACATACATCATTGGACGTGATCTCCAGGCGATAGTTCTGTCACCTATGCCTATACATGACACTCTGTTTTTGAAGGGCGACGCTTCACCTCACAGACAAGGTCGCTTAACTGTAGGCTTGCTGGCAGTGCAAGTGTTAGCAGGCCCAGCACACGTCACTCACTACAGACCACAACATTCCTACTTAGGCCGTACCAGACTTCTACTTCTTGCCCCAGTACGCCCCTGGGGTTCTGGTCTTCAGGTTTGTGCTCTCCACAAACAGGCACCCGAGCTACCAGTTATCCGGCCAGTCACCTCCTGGCCCATCTCGGTCGCCTCGCACTCTTCTAAGTTTTCTAAATTTCCACTCTACATATGTTTTGCACAACAGAACTCTGTCAGCTCCTGTCTACGCCTATCATTTCTTTTTCTGCACTTCTCCCTTTTTTCCTCCTCTCTGAGTTTTCTTTCTACCATTCCACTCTCTATCCTATGGCTATGACTCCTCTTAAATATGAGCACCCTGTCCCTGTTTGTCTTCTGGCCGGAGTAATGTCGCAGTCCCGCAGCAAGGACTTCACACCTGCCCCTCTGTCACCCTCCACGGGCTCAGAGCGCGGCAGCAAGCAGTCCCTCAGGGGACGGACCATACCCAAACTCATAGCTGAGCTGAGAAGCAGGGATATTCCATTTCCCACTACGGCCAGGAAGGCAGAGCTTTTCAGGCTCCTCTTCCCGCCTCCAGCTGCAGCTGGGCCCAACACCCAACAGGCATCCCTGCAATCAATCTATGGGGCCATTCCCCAGATGCACGCTTTGGTCTCCTCCTTAGCCACAACAGTTCAGAGGTCCAGACCAGATTCACACTTTTGGAAGTTCGCCCACCCACGACCCTCCTTGACCTGGTCATGGTCCAGATGACAGCTTCTCCTTCTGTAGGTACACCAGGCCCTACACCTATCGCCCTTCCCACTCATCTTGTCCCGGCCAGCATTGGGGTGGATATATTGAAGGGCACAGACATCAATTGGCATCCCTGCTCATCTCAGCCCATGACTTAGCTAACAACAAATCATACGCCTGGGGGTTGTCTCAGTGGTTGTTAAGTCGAGAGACCCAGCCTCGGGATGTTCAGAGATGTACTTTGTAAAGCCACCCCCCAGCAGGAGGGAGGAGCTGGACTTATACCTTCATGCAGTGACAGATCTTGCTTACAAATATGAAGGTTTTGCCTTCTACGACTCCCTGTTGGTCGTTTTCAGCCAAAGCAGCAGCAGGACTTGCCCAGTTCCAGATCAGCTCTGACTGGAGCCTCAGAGACACTCTTTTGTCGCCACTTTGCCCACCAAGCTGATGTTTTTGCCCAGTCCCTCACTTGAACCTGTCACACCAGGTGTCACAGGTTTATCAATTATCTGGACAATTTTCTGCTCATTGAACAGCCGGACATACCCCCCGGTAGATCTAGACAAGCTAAGAGAGGTCTTTAACAATCTCAATGTGTCTATGGCCAAACACATAGAGGAAGGCCTGACACATTTCATAAGTTTCTTAGGCTTCATCCTGCATACGCATGCCATGCAGCCTAGCCTGCCTTCTGACAAATTAGCCCGTGTTACTAAAAGACAGCTGCAGTCCTTGATAGGGATTCTCAATTGCACTGAGAATTATTCCTTAGGGGTGGTCGTTCCTCTCACAGATGAAAACGGTCAAAACCGATGAAAACGGACTGAAGTTCAGTTTCATCGGTCCAAACCGATCGTGTGTAGGCCCCATCGGTCAGTTGTCCTTCGGTCCAAAAACAGAGAACTATGTTTTAAAATTGAACCGATGGACGCCTGACCGATGGGTCAAAACCAATTTTTAGTATGCAAAGGAATTGGTCAAAAGGCCGTGCATGCTCAGAATCAAGTCGACGCATGCTTGAAAGCATTGAACTTAATTTTTTTCAGCACGTCGTGTGTTTTACGTCACCGCGTTCTGACACGATAGTTTTTGTAGGCACATCTGACCGTCAGTCGGCTTCGTCGGTTAACCGATGAAAACGGTCCTTCAGACCGTTCTCGTCGGATGGACTGATCGTGTGTACGCGGCCTTAGTCTTTCTTGCCCGAGTGCAAGACCCTGACCAAGTCCTCAGACTAGATGCAGCAGCAATAGCAGACTTGGCTTTGTGGGACGAGTTCTCCCCCAACTGGAACGACATATCGATGTTATTCCCTCAATATCAGCTCAGTCGCCCCAGTTAGTCACAGATGCTGCAGCCTCCACTGGCTTTGCTGCAATTTTTGCCCATCACAGACCTTGGCCCCCGGAAATCTGCCTGATTCCTGGTTTCCCTCAGTCTTAGTCATTGTTCGAGCTGTACCCCATTGTGGCAGCAGCCCAAGTCTGGGGCCAAACGTGGACAGGTCTTCACCACAGACAAGCAGGCTACAGCCGACATCATTAATAAGGGTGGATTCAAGTTGCTCCCCATCATGTCCTTCCTGCGCAGGCTGCTGCAATTAACACTACATCACCAATTTATCAGTTACTGTGAGCATATCCTTGGCAACCACAGCCAATGCACTGTCCCGCTTCAATTTTGTCTCATTCTTCCAGCAGGAACCCGGAGCGACCCATCATCCACGCCTATCCCACCTTGGTCTCAACTAACAATGGATTGAAGCCACGCCTTGCCAATGCAACCCAGCTTATCAACCACTCACTGTCTAGCAACACACTAATGGCTTATTGCATGGCCTGGAACAGCTACCATAGGTTCCTACCTGCTTGTCCTGAAACCACAGCAGATGACGTCACTCATGTCCTAGCCTTTATATCTTATTGCCGCAGACAGCTGGCTCTCGCTCATATCACTATCAGGCTGTACCTGGCTGGTATTCAGCATTTCATGTCCTTACAGGATCCCGAAAAGCCATCTGTCTTCACAGCCCATACAGTGAATGCCCTGCTGCGTGGTATTTAGAAGCAGCAGCCCGCAATCAATGGCAAACGCTTACCCATCACAAGCGCTTTCTTTAGGGGCATGTTTGAAATTCTTACACATTCCCCCTTTTGGGGTCTTGCCCAGCCCAGTTATCCAGGCAGCCATCTACATTGCTTCCTATGGCCTAGCGAGTTCACCGCTGATAGCACCAGCAGTCAACAACTGTACAGACATCTCCGGACTCGCTTCCCAAGCCACTATATCCTTCATCTGACAGTCTCCAAAATGCCACAAACCAGACCCGGAGTGCATATCAAGTTATTTCGAACCAGCAACGCCTGGTGCCCAGCAACGATCTTTGACCATCTGCTCTTTCATCTACCCAGCCAGCCAGTCTTCAGCCCGTTACTGCCTTTTCTGGTCAACCCCCAGAGTGGCAGTCGGTTTATTAAAAATGGTTAGGGTCCTACTGGTGAACTTAGGCCTAGACCCCAAGCGGTATTCTGGACATTCCTTTGGATCGGCACAGCCTCAGCCGCATCTCAGCATGGAGTACCAGACTACGTGACAAAGAAGCTAGGCAGATGGAAGTCTGCCTGCTTCACCAGATATATATTACAAACCCTCAAGTCGAAATGGCCCTTGTCTTCTCCAAGCTCGCTCAATGATTTTAGAGCCCATAAAGATACTTCCCAAACTGGTTATTTTTGGCCCCTTTTCTTGCCATACCTACCAGACGACCAAAAGCCACACCTCAGGTCTATTTATGTTGTCAGTCTTGTCGCTTGTTTATGTGATCCACATTTGTCTTGGTCTTAGGGTCACGACCATAAATTAGAAGGCCAGTATGCTGGCCTGAATTTATGGGAGGAGCCCGGTGGGTATTTAAGCTGACCACTTCCCTTTCCTCTTTGTCAGTTCCAGTGTACGATACCCTCCCTCCCATTCCCCTTTTTACAGAGCTCCTCAGCACATTCTCCTTCACAATCATCCATTACTTATCTTGGGTATGGCCCCTTTTCTTGCCATACATACCAGCCAACCAAAAGCCACACCTTCGGTCTATTTATGTTGTGAGTCCTGTCGCGTGTTGATACACATAGGGCCAGGACCATATATATATATATATATAGAGAGAGAGAGAGAGAGAGAGAGAGAGAGAGAGAGAGAAAGATTACCAGATTTTACAAATTAAATGCGGGGACACCCTACTGATAATACCGATTTTAAACCACACCCACACAAAGACATCCAAAAAAATGATTCCTTCATTTGTAACACCTCCTGAACAATTGGTCACAGACTTTGAAGCAAGAGGCAGGTATTTAACCTCCCTGGCAGTATGATTATGTCAGGTTTTTGATGCTGAAAGCAGTACAATTGTTTTGCACGGAAATTTGGCGTTTTATGTTGTAGGCCTGTAATTCTTAGAAATAACTCACTTAAATCTGTCCAACAAAGAGTCTAGTAGACATCCTGGGTATGATAACGTTTGAAACACGAGATCATTAATTATAATATAATAAATAACTATAAATAATTATAACAAATAATATAATAACAATAACAATTATTCAATAATGTAATCAAATCAAAAACACTAAAATTTGCTCAGTTGCAGAATTGTCGCTGTCATTACTTTCAGTGTTTGAAAACAAATTTTCCCACAAAAATCGCTATTGCTTAATTCTGCAAGTGATTCTAATTTATTATCGCTATTTTCTAGCTGGTCTAAAAACAATTTTGACATACAGGGACACAGAAAGAACAGTATTTATAATTAGGGTTGAGCGAACCCGAACTGTAAAGTTCGGGTTCGTACCAAACTTTAGTTTTTTTTGACCCGAACCCGAACAATTTTCTGAAAGTTCGGGTTCGCTGTTTGGCTATGTGATGGCGCGCTGCAGGACAGCCAATCATCATTTCTTTTACTTGTGTGACTTGGAAGCCATCACAGCCATGCCTACTAATGGCATGGCTGTGATTGGCCAGTGCAGCATGTGACCAAGCATGTGGCCCAGCCTCTATATAAGCTAGAGGCACACAGCACAGCTCGTCACTCTGCTTTAGCTAGGGTAGGGAAAGGCTGCTGCTGCTCTCAGGGACAGATTTAGATAGGATTGTCCTGCTTCAGAAATCGAATTACAATACTCAGCGATCGATCTACATAGCATTAGCTACATTAGGGAAAGGTTCCTGATTGTGCTTATAGGGAAAGCATTAGTTAGGAGTCAGTCCTACTTCACAAATCTAATAGCAGCAGCACTGCATATGTTCCTGTCAGATACTCTGCATATTGCACCAGCAATGCATATGTTCCTGTGAGATACTCTGCATATTACACCAGCACTGCATATGTTCCTGTCAGATACTCTGCATATTGCACCAGCACTGCATATGTTCCTGTGAGATACTCTGCATATTGCACCAGCACTGCATATGTTCATGTCAGATACTCTGCATATTGCACCAGCACTGCATATGTTCCTGTCAGATACTCTGCATATTGCACAAGCAATGCATATGTTCCTGTCAGATACTCTGCATATTGCACCAGCAATGCATATGTTCCTGTCAGATACTCTGCATATTGCACAGCACTGCATATGTTCCTGTCAGATACTCTGCATATTGCACCAGCACTGCATATGTTCCTGTAACATAATCTGCATTAGCTACTGTAGGGAAAGGTTCCTGATTGTGCTTAAAGGGAGAGAATTAGTTAGAAGTCAGTCCTACTTCACAAATCTAATAGCAGCAGCACTGCATATGTTCCTGTCAGATACTCTGCATATTGCACCAGCACTGCATATGTTCCTGTCAGATACTCTGCATATTGCACCAGCACTGCATATGTTCCTGTAACATACTCTGCATTAGCTACTGTAGGGAAAGGTTCCTGATTGTGCTTAAAGGGAGAGAATTAGTTAGGAGTCAGTCCTACTTCACAAATCTAATTGCACCAGAATAGTGTCCCATCATTGGTATCATTGGCAGGAATAGTGTCCCATCATTTGTGTCAGTGGGAGAAATAGTGCCCCATCATTGGTATCAGTGGGAGGAATAGTGTGCCATCATTGGTATCATTGGCAGGAATAGTGTCCCATCATTAGTGTCAGTGGGAGAAATAGTGCTGCATCATTGGTATCAGTGGGAGGAATAGTGTCCCATCATTGGTATCATTGGCAGGAATAGTGTCCCATCATTTGTGTCAGTGGGAGAAATAGTGCCCCATCATTGGTATCATTGGCAGGAATAGTGTCCCATCATTAGTGTCAGTGGGAGAAAGAGTGCCGCATCATTGGTACCAGTGGGAGGAATAGTGTCCCATCATTGGTATCATTGTGAGAAATAGTGCCGCATCATTGGTATCAGTGGGAGGAATAGTGTCCCATCATTGGTATCATTGGCAGGAATAGTGTCCCATCATTTGTGTCAGTGGAAGAAATAGTGCCGCATCATTGGTATCAGTGAGAGGAATACTCTCCCATCATTGGTATTATTGGGAGGAATAATATCAAATCATTTGTGTCAGTGGGAGAAATAGTGCCCCATCATTGGTATCATTGGAAGGACTAGTGCCCCATCATTTGTGTCAGTGGGACAAATAGTGCCCCATCATTGGTATCAGTGGGAGGAATAGTGTCCCATCATTGGGGAAGGTTCCTGCTTGTCAAGATTTTTTTATGTATTTTATGTTATTTTAAGTTATTTCCCTATCCACATTTGATTGCAGAGTAATTACCATGCTATTACCAACATTTTGCTGCCATTTGCAGCCCTCTAGCTCTTTCCCTTAGTTTTTTAGTTAACTTCAATCGGGTTCGGGTCCCGAACCCGGACTTTTTCCCGAAGTTCGGTCGAACCCGCAGAACCCGAACATCCAGGTGTCCGCTCAACTCTATTTATAATATAAAAGTGCATGCAGGGCAATGGACAGACAACTAGGGACAAAGGGAGTGTGTAATTATTTTATACAGTACTGTAATCTGTAAGATTACATTGTGTACATTGTGTTTTTATTTTTTTTAATTTGGCGCCGATCCCTGCCCTGTGTGTCGTAAAGTCACAGGGAACAAAGCTCGGCGGCATTCGGGCACTGTGTGAATCGAGCGAGGAGACAGCTCGCTCACACAGCAGAGAAACAGCACAGGATCCAGGGGACAAGGTAAGTAAACTCCCTGCCTGGATACTGTGATGCGATCCCGAGTCGGCTCTGGGGTTACCGCTATTAGTACTGAAATTTCCCCCCGAGCCAGACTCGGAAAACTACCAGGGAGGTTAAGGTATAAAGACTAAATGCCTCAGATATGCACCACAGTAAATTATTGGTGTGGCCAAATTTCTGTAACAAGTGAGAAGGGCTTAAAAGATATGGTTAAATAAAACCTAAGACTACTCATTCGTGGACCAAGAGTGTATAATACACAAAGTGCTGAGATCAAGATAAGTAATGAACAGTGTGCATAGTTCAGATTTGAGCAATGCAAGTGCAAGGGCAGTGTATAACATACAGAGTGCAGGTGTAAGGAGTGTATAATGCACAGAGTATCTGGGACAGAGATACATATTGCATAGAGTGCAGGAGTAAGAATTACATAGAAAATGGGGTCAGGAGTAAGCAGCACATAGGGATAGAGATGTGCATGGTAGCCAATTAGCGTCTAACTTCCCCTAGTTCAATTAAAGTGGAGGTTCACCCTAAAACTATTATCTAACATTACATCCAGCATACTAACGACATGTACAGTATTCTCAAATGATAAATATATGTGACTACAGCGCTACTAACAATTAATAAAAACAACACATAATTAATAAACAAATGTAAGAGCTGCAATCAGTGAGGTGAACCAAACCAAAGTGAAAATTAAAAAATTATGATAATTGCGCTAAAAGGGGACTTTTCACTTGCTATTATATAATTTATCTCATTATGTATTGTTGATACACTGTATTGGGTTCACACATATTAGTTGTTTTAGCACAATTATCATAATTTTTAAATGTACAGTATACTGGTATTTGTTTTTTTTTCTCCGTACATACCGTTTAATTGTTATTTTCGGCCTGGCTTCCGGGTTCTGATTCCCGCGGGACTGGGCGTTCCTATTGAGAGCTTAGATGATTGACGTCTGGTGAAAAACTTCCCATGGTGCATAAAGCGTGTCACCAGTTTTCCGTAAATAGCCAACTTGCGAGTCGGCTTTATATGGCGCCTGCGCAGTCAGCACTACACGGCGGGCGCAGGCGCCATATAGCGCCGACTCGCAGGTTGCCTATTTACGCAAAACTGGTGACACGCCTTATGCGCCATGGGAAGTTTTTTGCCAGACGTCAATCATCTAAGCCAGGGGTGGCAAACACAAGGCCCGCGGGCCAAATCCGGCCCGCCAGGCCTTGCCATGTGGCCCACGCGGCGGTGGCAACAGAGTGTTACCTATACCTCTCTGGTGTCACTGGGGTCACCCTTCTCTCCTCTATGGTGTCACTGGGGTCCCCCTCCTCACCTCTCTGGTGTCACTGGGGTAACCCTCCTCTCCGCTCTGGTGTCACTGGGGTCCCCCTCCTCTCCTCTCTGGTGTCCCTGGGGTCCCCAACCTCTCTGGGGTCCCCCTCCTCTCCTCTGGTGTCCCTGGGGTCCCCAACCTCTCTGGGGTCCCTCTCCTCTCTGGTGTCACTGGGGTCCACCTCCTCACCTCTCCGGTGTCACTGGGGTCACCTTCCTCTCCTCTCTGGTGTCACTGGGGTCCCCCTCCTCATCTCTCCGGTGTCACTGGGGTCACCCTTCTCTCCTCTATGGTGTCACTGGGGTCCCCCTCCTCACCTCTCTGGTGTCACTGGGGTAACCCTCCTCTCCTCTCTGGTGTCACTGGGGTCCCCCTCCTCTCCTCTCTGGTGTTCCTGGGGTCCCCTCCTCTCCTCTCTGGTGTCCCTGGGGTCCCCAACCTCTCTGGGGTCCCTCTCCTCTCTGGTGTCACTGGGGTCCCCCTCCTCTCCTCTCTGGTGTCACTGGGGTCACCCTCCTCTCCTCTCTGGTGTCACTGGGGCCCCCCTTCTCTCCTCTCTGGTGTCCCTGGGATCCCCAACCTCTCTGGGGTCCCCCTCCTCTCCTCTCTGGTGTCCCTGGGGTCCCCAACCTCTCTGGGGTCCCCCTCCTCTCTGGTATCACTGGGGTCCCCCTCCTCACCTCTCTGGTGTCACTGGGGTCCCCCTCCTCTGCTCTCTGGTGTCACTGGGGTCCCCCTCCTCTCCTCACTGGTGTCACTGGGGTCCCCCCCCTCTCCTCTTTGGTGTCACTGGGGTCCCCCTCCTCTCCTCTCCTCTCTGGTGTCACTGGGGTCCCCCTCCTCTCCTCTCTGGTGTCCCTGGGGTCCCCAACCTCTCTGGGGTCCCCCTCCTCTCCTCTCTGGGGTCCCCAACCTCTCTGGGGTCCCTCTCCTCTCTGGTGTCACTGGGGTCCTCCTCTTCTCCTATATGGTGTCACTGGGGTCCCCCTCCTCTCCTATCTGGTGTCACTGGGGTCCCCCTCCTCTCTGGTGTCACTGGGGTCCCCCTCCTCTCTGGTGTCACTGGGGTCCCCCTCCTCTCTGGTGTCACTGGGGTGCCCCTCCTCTCTGGTGTCACTGGGGTCACTGAGGAGAGGAGGGGGACCCCAGTGACACCAGAGAGGAGAGGATGGTGACACTAGAGAGGAGAGGGGACACCAGTGACACCAGAGAGGAGAGGAGGGGGGACACCAGAGAGGAGGGGGGACACCAGTGACACCAGAGAGGGTGGGACACCAGTGACACCAGAGAGGGGGGGACACCAGTGACACCAGAGAGGAGGGGGGGGACACTCCTGAACCCTGCGCTCCCTACGCAGCACACTCCTGAACACTGAGCTCCCTACGCAGCGCAAGAAAACTGGAGTGCAGATATAACCGCCCCTTTGAGGGCAACCAAACTGCTGATGCGGCCCCCGATGAATTTGAGTTTGCCACCCCTGATCTAAGCTCTCAATAGGAATGCCCAGTCCCGCGGGAATCAGAACCCGGAAGCCTGGGCGAAAATAACAATTAAACGGTATGTACGGGAAAAAAAAACCAAATACCAGCATACTGAACATGTTGTTAGTATGCTGTATGTAATGTTAGATAATTGTTTTAAAGTGAACCTCCACTTTAAGCTTTGACATTGAAATGTCATGGGCATGCAATAATGTCAGGCAGCTTACCTTCTCCTCATGTGTCCATTAGAGGCCTGACTCTCTTCTGGCTGTCTTTTTATCATCTCTCCTCCCTGTATGGCATCCCAGGAAGCCTATATTAACTGTTTTGTTAATATAGGAGGCCTGCTTTGCTGTTCAACTTTTTTGTTAGCTTGAGTTCCTGTTTGCTGTGTGCTATGTTAGACTTTATGTGTACCGACTTTGGCTCATCTCTGACTACTCCTGTTTGCTTGTGACCCTGACCTTTGGCCTGTCCCTTGGTTACCCTTGTCTGCCTGTTGCCCCGACCTCGGCTTACCGATCACTATCCCTTGTGTTCTGAGTGGCTGCTTCCCCTCTCTCCCTACGGAGCGTGACCTGGGGGACCCCAGGGCCGCGACCTGGGTTCAGTTGCAGCAAAGGCCATCCTCACCACTAGAGGCTCTGGTGAACACCTGCTAGACCTTAGACTCCGCGCCCTGGGGAATCTTGGGCGCACGTTTCCTGTCCATCTCCAGCAGTCGGCTATTGGGTTCACTACCTTGCGGTGCACCCCTGTCTCCAACGGGGGTGCATTTGTCACCTGGCCACAGGTGACCTGACAATTTGAACAGCAATGAACCCGGCCGACGTGCCGCCCCTGCAGACGATCCATTACAGGGCATAGTTCGCAGACTCGAGACGCATGAAGCTAATCAGTCTCAGGTGATGCAATTCCCACAGGATCTGGCCTCCCGATTTGAACAGCTTCAGACCTCGTTCTGAACCCCGAGTCCGCAAACCCCAAGTACAACTAGTGGCTGCGCCTGTCGCACCAGTCACAGAATCGAGCCAGCTCGGGTTTTTTCAGCGGCTAGTGCTCTTTTATGTCTCAGCCAAGAATCCCGTTCAGTGGGACAATATGCTCGCCAGTTCCGTATCCTCTCAGCTGAACAATAAACAATGAGGCCCTGGTCGCTACCTTTTTACATGGCCTCTCTGACCGAGTGAAAGACGAATTAGTGGGAAGAACCATCCCGTCAGTCTGGACGATGTCATCTCCTTATGCAACCAGATCGATATCCATTTCCAGGAGAGGTCCATAGAAAAAAGACGCCAACACTCCCTAGGCCCTAGCCCTAGCGGGATGTGTTCTGTAAGAAATCAGCTGAGGTGCTTCCTCCCCACAGGTCTTTTGACTGTGCCATTGACCTTGTTCCCGGAGCAACTCTGCCCAGGGGTCGTACCTACCCTTTGTGCATCCCAGAGACCCAGGCCATGTCTGAGTATGTCGCAGAGAATCTTGAGAGAGGTTTTATCTGGAAATCCTCATCGTCTGCAAGAGCAGGGTTCTTTTTTGTTGCCAAGAAGGATGGTACCTTGAGACCCTGCATTGATTATCGAGGCTTAAACGCTGTTACTATTAAAAATCGATACCCCTTACCCTTAATATCTAAACTATTCGATAGGTTGAAGGGTGCCTACATTTTCACCAAGTTGGATCTCAGAGGGGTGTACAACCTCATTCGAATACGAGAAGGTGATGAATGGAAGACTGCGTTTAACACTCGAGATGGCCATTACGAATACTTGGTCATGCCTTTTGGGTTATGTAATGCCCCAGCCATATTTCAAAACTTTGTCAATTAAATCTTCAGGGACCTGCTGTACAAGTTTGTTGTCATCTATCTGGATGACATTCTTATCTTTTTGGAAAATCTGCGTGTCCACAGAAACCATGTCCGCACTGTACTCCAGTGCCTGAAGCCCCGTACACAAGGCCGAGGTTCTCGTCAGAAACCAGCGAGAACCTCGCTGGGAGCCGCATTCTGCCAAGAACCTCGGCCGTGTGTACGCTCTCAGCGAGCCCCGCCCGTCGGGAAACCCGTCGAGCAAATAGAGAACAGGTTCTCTATTTGCTCGACGGCCCGTCAGGATGAATGGCTGGTTGCCTTTCCCGACGGGCGGGTCGCCGAATCTGATGGCCGGCAGAGAACCTCGACGGGCGGAATGATGTGTTCTGCCCGTGGAGGTTCTCTGCCGTGTGTACGCGGCCTTAGAGAGAATAATCTCTATGCCAGGCTGGAGAAATGTAAGCCATTACCAACTGTCCTCTTTCTGCTAGCCTCAAGGCCACACAGCACTTTCTTAGCTTCACAAATTATTATAGGCAGTTCATAAGGAATTACTCTTCCATTGCCGCGCCTATTATCGCTTTGACCAAGAAGGGTGCTAATGCCAAAGACTGGCCCCCTGAAGCTGTCTCTGCGTTTCACGATCTGAAACAGGTCTTTGTCTCTGGACCTCTCTTGAGGAGACCAAATTTTGGGGATGCCTTCTTTATTGAAGTGGACGCTTCTTCTGTGGAGGTGGGACCGGTCCTTCTTCAACTCTTCGAGAAGAGACGTCAACCATGTGCGTTCTTTTCCAAAAAAAAAATCCCAGGCAGAGAGAAATTATGCCATCGGCGACGGGGAACTTCTCACAATCAAATTGGTGCTAGAAGAGAGGTGTCGTCTTTTGGAGGGTTTCCCTCCCTCCATAACGATCTTCACCGATCACAAGAATTTACAGTACCTACAGAATGCTACACGTCTGAATCCCAGACAGGCCAGGTGGAGTCTCTTCTTTTCCCGTTTTAATTTCACGATTAGGTACAAACATGGTTCCTACAACGGTCGGGCTAGTGCGCTCTCTAGGTCCTTTGACACTTTGGACGAGGAGTCCACTCCTGAACCTGAGCCGATCATCCCAACCTCATGCATTGATGCCCATTCTACCACCCTGGACTCAAAAATTCCTCCTGGTAAGACCTTTGTCCCACACTGAGCTAAGAACTAAGATCCTTCTTTGGGGACATGATTCCAAGGTGGCGGGCCACGCTGGATTCCTCCGGTCCTTACTTATCAGTCGTCACTACTGGTGGCCTAATCTCCGCTCCGAGGTCAAAGACTATGTCAAGGCTTGTCATGTCTGTGCTCAGTCTAAATCCTCCACACAAGCTCCTGCTGGTCTCCTCATGCCATGGATTTTATCACCGATCTCCCACTGTCTGATGGTAATACGGTCATTTGGGTGGTAGGCGATCGGTTCTCCAAGATGGCTCATTTTGTTCCCCTTCCTGGTCTTCCTTCTGCTCCTGCCTTGGTTCCCATTTTTATTCGAGACATTTTCCGCCTCCATGGGGTCCCTTCTCATATTGTTTCAGACAGGGGTGTTCAATTTACGTCTTGCTTCTGGAGAGCCTTTTGCAAATCCCTCAATATTGCCTTGGATTTTTCCTCTTCTTACCATCCTCAATCCAATGGGCAGACGGAGAGGGTTAATCAGGAGTTAGAGATTTTTCTTCACACCTTAGTCTCCGCTTATCATGACGATTGGTCCTCTCTACTTCCGAATATTCTCATAACAATTATGTAAATACCAGTTTGCAGAGAACACCCTTTTTCTCAGTTTATGGAGGACATCCTCAACTTCCGCTTCAGCTCAGGAGTCCTTCAATTCTATCTGGAGTGACGTTCATGATTCTCTCCGGGCAGCTGCCGACAAATTCAAAGGCTTTGCTGACCGCGGCAGGCGTAAACCACCTTCTCTTCAGCCAGGGGACAAAGTTTAGCTCTCCACCAGGAACATGAAGCTCTGAGTTCCTTCTCTGAAATTTGCTTCAAGATTCATTGGTCAATACACTATAACTATAACAAGTGAGTTCCTCACCAATGTACGCTATTTTATTTTATTCAACGTGAATGGTGCATTATTACATTATATGTATATTTAATAGGGCTGTTACTGATCAAAATGTTTGTGTTCGATTAATCGTTTTTTATTTTAATCGATTAATCGACTAATTTCGATTAATTATAACGCAAATACAGATCCAACTACTTTTAGCTGATCTCCTTGCAGGCTGATTCCCAGTGCAGCTACCAACAACTGGAAAAATAGATAGAAGGATACAAAAAACACACAAGGCAGCGCTTGATGGGAATAGCATTAAAACTTTTATAATCTTCAAGTAGGTAACAAAATAAATATTGCACTGGAGATAAAATCGAGGTAGCTGCATAAACTGTAAAAATGGTACGTGTAATACCAAACGGTACCAAAATCACTCATAAAAATATGTAGCCAAGTATGATACTGGTATAAAAATGTGTACAACGATACCACTGCTGAATCCAGATGAGGAGAGGTTAACATTAGTCCGTCGGCATGTAGCTGTCCCATGAAGGGAACTATCACAACTCCCAGTGGATGGTTGTAGAATCCCAAGGTGATAGGTGGAAGTGATAGAGGGAAGTGATAGAGGGAAGTGTAACAGCCCTTGCGTGTGGCAGATAATAAGGTCCCGCCGACATGCAGATATGAAGGCACAGCTAAGGAGCCCTTCATATGGACACTGCAAGCCCCGCCGATGTCCGTGACGTTATTGGATCTCCGACGGAACTCCCTGAAGGCCCAGAAGCCGGTGAAGAGTCGAGTACCAATCAAAAGAATTTTAATCGATCAAAAATATTTTGATCGATCAAAAAAATTAAAGATTAATCGATTAATTAAAAGTTCATTTGCACAGCCCTAATATTTAACATATATATCACATTCTGATTCACTTTAGATGTAATACTTGTACATGCCTTGATGAAGAATGTCCAGCATTCGAAACACGTCGGCTTTCCGCTCCAACTTACCACTTAAATCTTGGTGATGGTACTGTATGACGGATAGTATTTACATCACATATGATTTGTGTATTTTGTACAGTTTTTGATAATTTTTGTATTGTGTAATATGTATATATATTTGTAATAAATGATATAATTTTTTATATATTTTTTAAATTTTGTTTGTGTTGCCCACATAATCCCAATCTTTGAGTTTTTTTCAAATATTTCAATAATTACGGGATGATGGCAACTACATGCCGCCCTATATGAGTTGGTCTTTTTCTCAACTATAACTTCTAAACTGAATCCGGTTTGCTTCAAACTCCAGATTCCCAAAAGCCTGAAAATTGCTAACTCCTTCCATGTTGCCCTTCTGAAGTCCTCAATAAGTTCTCTCGTCCTCTCCCTACCATGGCGCCGGTCTCTGAGGATAATCAGGAATACGAGGCCAGTCAAGGTCTGGATTCCCGACTCTTTAGAGGCGCTCTTCAGTACCTTGTTCATTGGAAAGGGTTTGACCCTGAGGAGAGGTCTTGGGTCCCTGCATCAGAGGCCTTTGCACCTCGTCTGTTAAAAAAGTTTCATCTGAACCCGGACCCAGGCGGGGAAGGGGGAGGCCTCGTAAAAGAGGGAGGGTACTGTCATGGGCATGCAACATTGTCTGGCAGTTTACATTTTCCTCATGTGTCCATTAGAGGCCTGACCCTCTTCTGGCTGCCTTTTTATCATCTCTCCTACCTATATGGCCCCACCCTAGGCCATCCCAGGAAGCCTATATTAGTTGTTGCAATGCAGGCCTGCTTTGCTGTTCAACTTTGTTTGTTAGCTTGAGTTCCTGTTTGCTGTGTGCTACGTTAACCTTTCTGTGTACCGACTTTGGCTCGTCTCTGACTACTCCTGTTTGCCTGTGATCCTGACCTTTGGCCTGTCCCTTGGTTACCCTCGTCTGCCTGTTGCCCTGACCTTGGCTTACCCATCAATATCCCTACAGAGCATGACCTGGGTGACCCCAGGGGCCGCGACCTGGGTGACCCCAGGGGCCGCGACCTGGGTTTAGTTGCAGCGAAGGCCATCCTCACCACTAGAGGCTCTCGTAAACACCTGCTGGACCTTAGACTCCGCGCCCTGGGAAATCTTGGGCTCACGTTTTCTGTCCATCTGCAGCAGTTGGCTATTGAGTTCACCACCTTGCGGTGCACCCCTGTCTCCAACGGGGTGCATTTGTCACCTGGCCACAGGTGACCTGACATGAAACCTGGAAGCTGATTGGTTTCTATGCAGAACTGCACCAGATTTTGCACTCTCCAGTTCTAGTAAATCCTCTCCATATAGTTCAGGGTTCAGGAGTAAATAACACATAGACACATAACATACATAACATACATAAACAGTGTAAATAGATATAATAAATTAAATGTATTCATTCTATTTATATGTTTCTTTGGGCCTTAAGTATTTAGGCTTTCATGAGCAGCAGCACTATTTTTTGTTTGATAACTTTTTCACAATCAATTGTTTGATTTTTCACATTCACTTTTTATTAGGTCAAGCGCAGAGTTCTTTTCTCTTTTTTGATATACATAAACAGTGACATAAAGCTGGAACTCAAAGCCGAACTCCAGGAAAACATATATTTCCCCCATGCAGTGGGGCTGTGCCCACACTGCATGGGTTAAAGTGATTGTAAAGTCTTATTTTTTCAATTAAAATAACAAACATGTTATACTTACTCCACTGTGCAGTGGATTTGCACAGAGCAGCCCTGATCCACCTCTTCTCAGGTCCCACTTCTTTGTTCCTGGCCCCTCCCTCCTGTCGAGTGCCCCCACAGCAAGCATCTTGCTATGGGGGTACCCAAACCAAATAACAGCTCCCTGTGTCCATTTTTTGTCAATGAGATTGCAAGCGGCAATATAATTACCTAAGCCGCCAATCCTCCTAGAGCAAGACCAGTCTCTGCTGCTGCTGCCCCTCGCGGTCTAGTGGTCTTGGACAGTGGACTGTTCCTGACGTCATCACGCCCATAGACTGGCTCTGAATGTGAGGATGACCGGAACAGCCCACCACTGGACGTGGAAGAGAAGGGTTTTCCAGAGGACTGGCAGATCAGGTGGGTATAAACTTTCTGCTCATCCCTAGACAAAACGATCAGTTAACCCATGTGAGCGGGCACAGCCCCACTGCTTTTGGAAATGTTTTTTTTCTTCTTTTATAGCAGAGCCCAAACAGCATTAGTCAGGAACCTTGAAAAATACACTTACTTTTGAGCAGGCAGGAGGGAGTCACTCTGAGCTGTGTGTGCAGAAACTTCTCCATTTCCAGAGATGTGATCCTGTGTCCTCTGTCATGTCATGCCAGTCCAGGGTCACTGCAAAGTGGGGCACTGTTAGTGCTTAGCCGCCTCAAGGAATTTTGTAATGTGCTTTAAAAATTCCTCCGGCTCTGTGTTACTACAGATCAAGCTGGTGGTGGTGGGCAGACCAGGAGAGAAGCAAACAGCCCTGCTGATAACAATGTGAAAAAAAAATAACAGGGCATCTAGATTCAGTTGTTGGCTGCTTCATTGATAGCATAGTGAATAAAAAAATACTGGGTTGGCCAGCGGGTGAGGACAGAAGTCAGCATAGCATAGTGTATTAAAAGCTGGGGAAGTACAATGCCCAGGGACACACCCCTTAAAACAAGAACTGTCCCCAGCATACAGGGAAAAATTGTACCTTTAAACTCTTGAGTGCCGAGTACCTTCAGGGACTAAAGCCTCGGGGGCTTGATTGGCTGTCACGATATGTGTACTGTTTTTTGTTGTTTGTTGTTTTTCAATTTTTTTTTTTATATTAATACATTTATTTAATTTTTTATATATTTACTCTCTTTGGGCCAGATCCACAAAGAAATTACGTAGCGTATCTACTGATACGCCGACATAATTTCAATTTCCCGCCAGCGTATCTTTGTTTTGTATCCATAAAACAAGATACGCCGGAATAACGATAAGATACGACTGGTGTAACGTTCTTACACCGTCGTATCTTAGGTGCATATGTACGCTGGACGCTATGGGCGCTTCTGTCTATTTTCAGCGTAAAATATGCAAATGAGCGAGATACGCCAATCCACAAACGTACGAGCAGCCGGCGCATTCCCTTTACGTCGTTTGCGTAAGCGTATCTCCAGTGTAAAGTAACCCCTGCTATAGTGAGGCGCAGCCAATGTTAACTATGGACGTCGGGACAGCGTCGTATTGGACGTCGTTTACGTCGTTTGCGTATGCCGATCCAGAATGGGCCTGGGCGTAAGTTACGTTCACGTCATTTTCATTGACTATTTTCATTGATAATTTTAATAAAACACGCCCACCAACAACCCATTTGAATTACACCCACGAACGCCGGCCCATTTACTCTACACCACCGTAAGTAACAGCGCTATTTCTTTGAGGATAAGTAATACGCCGCTGTAACTTACAGCGGCGTAGAGTAAATAGGTTAGGCTCACAAAGCGCAGCAGCTTTGTGGATCTGGCCCATTGAGTCTATCTACTTACCTTGTACCGGAATAGTCCTTTTGCCCGCTTTTTCCTTCTTGGGTCTCTTGGGTTTTGGGGTTCCCTAAGCCCTCTCGCTATCTAATCTTGAGTACCCTTACCCTTGAGTATCACAAGTAATCTCAAAGTTAGTAGCAAATGAAAAGGCTCAAGGCTAAAAAATTTAAGATACTATAAGGGATTAAAAAAAAAAAAAAAAAATCATACTCCCTGCCGCCTCCAAGACCAAATCCTGACCATTTAAAAAATGCTGATCTCTCTGTTCATGGTCTTCAGTCACCCGCTCTCTGCACTACCCCTCCAGCTCTGACTGGAGCACTGGATTGTGGAAGAGGCCGGAGCTGCAGGCTCTCAGCAGCACACTGAGAGGCTGAGCTATCTGGTGGTCAGGCATCTAGGTGGATTCCTAACATTTAAGTTGGGGAACCCTCTCAAGTCTGGACAGGCTGAGTGATATCAGCCCCCAGCAGACTTTAGCCCATTGTCAGCTGAATAAGGGTTACAGGAGCACAGAACTAAGTGCACTACTGTGATCCACAGGACAAGTAGGGCCAAAAGAGCTTTGGCCCTACTTCTCATTTAAGGTGGCTAGGGTGGTATGCAAAAGAAATAAACTCTTGTTACATTGAGTTTCTTTTTTTATTCACATAAATATATGTGCAGAATCACAAATGTTTGAATGGGACTATGTTTAACGGTGCATTTCACTCAGTAAGCTAATATGCAGTGTACATTTAGTAATCATGTAATGTTTTTGTATACTACACGACCTAATGCTAGTAACCTGTTCATTCAGTCTGATTCAACAGATGGCCTGCAACTGGATATCTGAGTTGACTATCCCACAGTATTTGCTTTCATGGATTTATTACTCAGAGCATGTTTCCTAATTTTAGTGGCTTGGTATTTCATAAGGCATGTTGACCACAGTTCTCAGTGCTTGCATGATGAGTAGATATAAATGTCCTCCCAACCCCTTAGGGCGGAGCCTTCCATTTTATGTTGAAGGTCTTCTGAGGCAGCTGTCTGTTTGCTCCGATGCCAGAATTGTTCCTACAGTCCTAAACACTAACCAGGGGACTCAAGCTCCTGCAGAGTTGCCATAAAAATGGATCACAATGAAAGAACCTCAGACAAAGTCGATTTAAACCGTCTGTCCATTGTGTCAGAAGATGATGAAGATCATGAATCTGCCTTGACTATCGTTTCAGTTCTTGACAAAGTAGCCACAATTGTGGATACTGTGCAAGCCAGCCAGAAGAGAATTGAAGAACGTCACAGAGAAATGGAGAATGCCATCAAGACCATTCAAATTGACCTTCTGAAACTAGCCCAGGCTCATAGCAATACCAGCTACACAGTAAACAAACTACTGGAGAAGACTCGCAAAGTTAACACCAATGTGAAAGATGTAAGATCTCGAGTAGATAGACAGAGCGATCAAGTGCTAAAGGTAGAATCCAAACAAGAAGAGATGCTGCGAAAGAACAAATTCAGAGTTGTAATATTCCAGGTAAGTAACATTATATCACTTGCAGAAATGTTGTTGAGTGCTCTAATACTTTTATAATCTTTTTTTTATATATACTTTTATAATCTGGCCCTGATATAACTGAATAGATATTCAGTTATATCAGGGCCAGATTATAAAAGTATATATAAAAAAAAGATAATTAAAGTATTAGAGCAACAATTATGTTACCAGTAGGACCCATCCATATTTTACTAAGTTGATTTACTAAAGGCAGATAGACTGCACTTTGCAAGGGAGTTTTTTCTAGCGATTAGTGGATGTGGTGAAATTAAACTTTGCAAAATGAACAAAAAAATAATGCGCACGTATCGGGGCTTTACCTCATTCGCTAAGCACTGGGAAAATTCCCTTTCAAAGTAAAACTTCCCCTGCAAAGTAAACACTCTATTTGCCTTTAGGAAATCAATCCTCTTGTCTTTTTTTACTGCAGGCTAAAAAAAAAAAAACTTGATTTATTGTTTTAATCATACCCCCCTATGTGCTTTATTTTTAGTTTTGCAGACAAAACCTTTACTCTGTCTATTTTGCTATTAACTATATTTCTATTTTACTATTACTTCTTGTCTTTATTTTCTCATACAATTTATGAAATCTACAGACCATTCTTTGAGGTTTAATGTATGCCATAACTCAAAAAAGTGCCTCCATTGTGACAGATGTTAATTTTTCATCCATAAGTTCTCAAAATGTGAAAACATAATTAACTTGTCATTGCTTGTATAGTAATGACATCAGTTATTGCTTTGTTATTAGCATATCAATAGGTCTTACAGCAGAAAGGTAATTATGGGTGTAATCTGAAATCACAGTAGTTTATTACATGTTAGTAGCATTTTATTAATGCCCTGCACAACTGCTTTTTTTTTTGCCATGGCCACTCCACATTTCACTTACTTTACAATGACTCAAGCATAGTTGCATGTGACAGTGCTGGCTCCGATTACATGGGCCAATGCTTCAGATCATGGAGTGTATATTTAGATGTGGTAGTTTTCGTCGCCAGGCAAAGTAGCTGAAAATGCTGACCAGCTTGTCCTATTTGTTGCCACTGTGAATGGTAACATGAGGATTTAGAGACCGTAACTATGTCAGGTGCTGAAAATATGTTCAGATTACAAGCATTCTATGTGATTATATTTATTATTTGAATAGGAGAATAGGATATGTTGCCACAGCAGTGTCCATTTCCCTTCCATGATGACACAGTTGGAGATCTAGAAATAGAGAAAAGTGATGGCAGAAAAAGACAGTGTAGTCCAAAGAGTCTGCCCATTGTTTTATTTATTTTTTGAGTATAGATCTATGTTTGTCCCAAGCATATTTGAAGCCATTTACTGTTGACTCTCTCACTACCTCTGCTGGATGTTTATTCCAATCATCAACTACCCTTTCAGTAAAATAATAATATTGCATAAAAAATAAATCCTCAGTTTAGGCCGATATGTATTCTTCTACATATTTTTGTAAAAACAATTTCAATAAGCTAATATTGATTGGTTTGCGCACAAGTTATAGCGCCTACAAAATAGGGGATAAATGTATGGCATTTTTTTTTTTTTACTAGTAATGGTGGCGATCTGTGATTTTTATTGTGACTGTGACATCGCGGTGGACATATCGGATACTTTTGACACTATTTTGGGACCATTCACATTTATACAGCGATCAATGCTATAAAAATGCACTGATTACTGTATAAATGTAACTGGCAGGAAAGGGGTTAATGCTAGGGGGCAATCAAGGGGTTAGATGTGTATCCTAGGGAGTGATTCTAACTGTGGGGGGAGGGGACTCACAAGAGGATGAGACCGATCGGTGTTCTTCTGTACTGGGAACACACGGATCGGTCTCCTCTCACCTGACAGATCCACGTCCCTGCTGTATGACAAGCAATTGCGGGTGCCCGGTGGACATGCCCTTGCACCCCCTAGAGGCTCGGTAAGCCAAAGACATCATATGACGGCAGCCCGAAGGGACAAAGGGTTCCTGCCGCCATATAACAATGGGGAGGTAGGGAAGTGTTTAAAGGTTTCAATCATGTCTCCCTTTTCCATTCTTTCCTCCAGACCGTACATATTAATTTCCTGAAGTCGCTCTCGATATGTTTTCTCCCCCAGATCTTTTTACCAGTATTCGAAATGAGGTATCACTAAAGATCATAATAAGGGAATCAGGACCTCCTTCCTCCTGCTGATTATCCCTCTAGTAATGCATCCTAATATTCTATTCTCTTTTCCCACTTCCTGGTCCCACTGTTTTCGCATTTGCATCATCTAAGCGTCTGAAATAAGTACGCTCAAATCTTTGTCTTCTGTAGTGCTGACCAACACTGTACCCCCAATGTTGTACTCTATCAAGGGATTATTTTTCCCTAGGTGCATTATTTTACATTTAGAAACATTGAACTGCAGTTTAAACTGATTTGACCAATCGTCCAGCAATACCAAACCGTGTTCTATATTACAGATATCTCCAGGAATATCAACCCTATTACACACCTTTGTGTCATCAGCAAAAAGGCATATCTTGCCCAACAAACCTTTAAATATATCACTTACATATAGATTAAAAAGAACAGGGCCCAGCACAGAGCCTTGTGGTACACCACTAGTGACTGGTCTCTGTTCTGAGTGATCCCCATTTACAACAAAACTCTGGTATCTATCCTTTAGACAACTATATATCCAACCTTAAAGGTTGTAAAGGTTAGTTTTTTATTTTCTAAATAGGTTCCTTTAAGCTAGTGCATTGTTCTGTTCCTTTGATTTCACTTACCTTTTTCTTCGATTCCCCTTCTAAATGTTTTTTTTCTTTGTCTGAATTTCTCACTTCCAGTTCCTCCTCAGTAAGCTGTTCTGGCTGACTAACCCCCAGCCAGCAGAACGGCTTGGATGATGGGGGCAAGCTTACTGAGGAGAAGCAGGAAGTGAGAAAATCAGACAAAGAAAAAAACATTTAGAAGGGAAATCGAAGGAAAATGTAAGTGAACTAACCATGCACTAGCCTCAAGGAACCCATTTAGAACAGTGGTTCTCAACCTGGGGGTCGGGACCCCCTCGGGGGTCGGGATGATGATTTGCCAGGGGTCCCCAAATCCTGGGCCATTCCTGAAGCCCACGCTGCTCTCCCAGTCTTTATTTTGTGGCCGCTCAGCAGGGCTGTCCCTGGAGCCCGCGGCCGCCCACTCAGCCTTTTCGCAGCCGCATGGCTGGGGGACAGAGACTAGAGGTCAGTTGACTGGTGAGGAATGTGAAGTCGGAGGGGCTGGAGGAGATCCTATCTCCTGATTTTGGCATAGGTGCCACTGCTACGAGAAACCAAACAGTCGGAGACACAGTAAGTAACGCTACCTGTGATTAGAGTTCTCAGATCCGCAGATGAACTTGATCAGGATCACCTAAGTTGGCTGATCAGGACCCCCACAGCACTGCCACTCATCCCAACTCCCCGGCCAGGACTGCCACTCATCCCAACTCCCCGGCCAGGACTGCCACTCATCCCAACTCCCCGGCCAGGACGGCCACTCATCCCATACACACACACACCCCCCCCCCCCACCAAGGAGTAAGATAAGGAATAAAAATAGAGAATACATGGAGGGGAGAGGAAAAGGGATAGGAACAAAGAAAAGGGGAGAGAAAGAATAAGAGAAAGATGGCTAGAGAGAGGGATGGGGGCACAAGAAATTTGCATAGAGAGAGATAAAAGGGAAAGAAAGGAGAACAAAGAGAGTGGTAAAAATGTACCATAAGGGGTTTAAGTGATTCCATTAACTTGACTATATGCATAATAGACATTGTGCCTATTAAATTAGTAGAAATATAAACACATTTAACGGTTAAATAACTAATTTATTTATATAGATCAATCAATACATCAGACCTAAAAGAAGGATATTTGTAGTAGAAAGGGAAATTGGGATTAGTTGGAAGCAATTGCACGCCACTCAGTGGAGTGACCTGGGGAACAAAAAGGAACCAGTCTGAGTTGCTTATCGTGAATTAAGACTTTTCCCACAATTAACGTCTTTAAAATATGCACATTTTTGTTCTTCAACATTCTTTTAGCCCCTGTTCACAATGGTGCACACACTATTATCGTCAATGGAACCTTTCAAATTGGTGCTGCACCGATTTGGAAAAAAGGTTCCTGCACCATCTTTTGTGATTTCAGGTTTGACTTGCATAGACATCTGTGCATGAAGTGCCACAGATGTCAGTTAGGTAGCAGCTGAAATTGCACTGGCCTTCTACTTTGAAATTGTTCTACTTCAAGAGAAGTAGCAAAATTTCAAAGTAGAATCAATGTGAACCAGGGCTAAAAGTGTTGTTGTTTAGTTTTGTAGGTAAGCATGAATTTTCTTAATATAACTTTGGAAGATTAGCCGTCATAAACATTGCCAACTCTTCCTTATTAGCAGGTACATGAGTTATTTTAAATTAAATCACTTTTTCCTATTATACAAGTATACTCGGCACATAATCACCACATAATGAAAACCTCAGGCATAGAGTCCTGATATCAATTATAGGTGCATAAGATTCTTTCTTTATCTAGATATTGACCTAAGAGCCAGTGAAGCCCAGTCTGTCCCTGACAGGCAAAGGGGTTGATTTACTAAAAGCAAATAGACTGTACAGTTAGCAAGGAAAGTTGCTCTTTGCAAGGCAATTTTCCCAGAGCTTAGTGAATGAGGTATAGCTTTGCTTCCATCCTCCAATCATGTGCAAGCAAAACACTTTTTATTTTCCATGCACATGATTGGTTTTCTTTGCAAAATTACATTGCACTGCATTCACTAAGCTCTGGGGATAATTCCCTTGATATGTGCAATTTAAAGTATAAAATTAGTGCAGTGCAATATTGGTCAAAGTAAGTCCATACACAAATATCAAGTACCAGGATGTAAAATGAGGACACCTCGTGGGAAGATGAATTCTAATCCACTGTTAATTCTGGGTGACAGGCCCTCCACCAGAAAATAAATGCTCTCATCAGATAAGGTGGACCCCTGAACTAACAGGTCAAACATGCTTGTATTCACAATATAATGGAGATGATTTTCAAGCACAGGAGTGGAACAGGATCACACAAGTCAGGTATACGAAAAAATAGACACAATCTAATGCCGTGTACACACGATCACTTTTTGTGATGAAAAAAAAACGACATTTTCAAAAACGTCATTTAAAATCACTGTGTGTGGGCAAAACGTCGTTTTATGTCTTCAAAAAAACGACCAAAAAAAAATTCGAACATGCTTGAATTTTTTGTGTCGTTTTTCAAAACGTCATTTTTTGTGTCATGAAAATTGATGGTGTGTGGGCAAAACGATGTTGAAAACGACGTTTTTAAACCCGCGCATGCTCAGAGGCAAGTTATGAGACGGAGCTTCAATGGAACAGAGTGCTGTCGAACGTGGTGTACGTCACCACGCTTTGCTAAAGCTTTGTTGAAAAACGATGGTGTGTATGCAACGTTGTTTTGGAAAATTAAGTTTGAAAAACGTTGTTTTGTTTCGTGAGATCAAATGACGTTTTTTTTCATCACAAAAAGTGATCGTGTGTACGCGGCATAAGTGCTCTCCGTCATTTATTAAAAATCATCCACAAGTTACAAATCACGTGAAGCAGTGACACTAAGGCCATGTACACACAATCGGTCAAAACCGATAAAAACGGACTGAAGTTCAGTTTCATCGGTCCAAACCAATCGTGTGTAGGCCCCATCGGTCAGTTGTCCTTCGGTCCAAAAACAGAGAACTTGCTTTAAAATTTAACCGATGGGTCAAAACCGATCGTTAGTATGCAAAGGCATCACTCAAAAGGCCGCGCATGCTCAGAATCAAGTTGACGCATGCTTGGAAACATTGAACTTCGTTTTTTTCAGCACGTCGTGTGTTTTACATCACCGCGTTCTGACACGATTGTTTTTTTTAACCGATGGTGTGTAGGCACATCAGACTGTCAGTCGGCTTCTTCAGGTTAACCAATGAAAACGGTCCTTAGGACCGTTCTCGTCGTATGGACTGATCGAGTGTACGTGGCCTAAGTAGTGCTGCATATAACAAAAGATATGCCAGTAAAAAGATTAAAAATTGCGATAATCCAGAGATGGCTGCAGGTGATAGCTCCCCCCCCCCCGTACACGTTACGTCCTACGGGACTTCGTCAGTGAGGACGGGGCTATCACGTCCTCAGGACCTTAGGTTACAACAACAGCCCTCAATATGCTTCTGCATGCAAGGATTGGGTCTGCTTGTTCCACTTGAGGATGTTGTATGGAAGAGTGCTGGGCCTCTTGGTGGCTTCCTATGAATAGAAAGACTTGTATGGGATTGGGAAGCTAAAAAATTCTAAGGTCACGTGAGTGCATACACCAATATGTCTGAGCTCATTCCATATTAGGACTCAGAAAGAAAACAAAAACTTTATGTATAGATACAGAAGCATTTATATATAATACCAAGTTGTGAGTAATATTTTCTACAATTTAGAAGTGGTACTATCTCTGAGAAAGGAGTTATTATTCATACTTTGAAACAAGTTGCTTACCCCTATCTGCATGATTCTTTCTTCAAAATATCATCATGGTTGAATTTACAAGCAAGTAGCTGGGGCATGCCACTTCTCATGCACTCAGTGTATCTTATTTAATCTTCCCAATATCCTGATACATGTTATGATATAATTTGTATGTGGTTGTAAATTGTACACTGTTCTTATAATACATTTTTTAATGATGTGTTTCCAATAAACTATATGTTTTACTCAAATATGGTTAAATTGCCCAATTTCACCCCAGATCCCTTCAATTCAACTTCTTTAAGATTTAGAACAAGCAGGCACAATCCTTGGAATTCCCAGTGCTTCTGTTAAGTCAAGCAAAGAACTCCCTGGTATGGTGGATCTTTAATCCTGCCTTAGAACTGGGAATATCATTCATCACACTGAATGTGGTAATGAATAGGGTTGAGCGTAAAGTAAAGTGTAAAGTTCGGGTTTGTACCAAACTTTTTTTTTTTTTTACCCGAACCCGAACAATTTTCTGAAAGTTCGGGTATGTAACGGCACGCTGCAGGGCAGCCAATCAGCATTTATTTTACTTGTGTGACCTAGAAGCCATCACAGCCATGCCTACTAATGGCATGGCTGTGATTGGCCAGTGCAGCATGTGACCGAGCATGTGACCCAGCCTCTATATAAGCTAGAGGCACACAGCACAGCTCGTCACTCTAGTTTAGCTAGGGTAGAGAAAGGCTGCAGCTGCTCTCAGGGACAGATTTACATAGGATTTTCCTGCTTCAGAAATCGAATTACAATACTCAGCGATCGATCTACATAGCATTAGCTACATTAG
Organism: Rana kukunoris; assembly: GCA_029574335.1. NCBI lineage: Eukaryota > Metazoa > Chordata > Amphibia > Anura > Ranidae > Rana > Rana kukunoris. The sequence continues at coordinate 227,016,209 of CM056053.1, read as the reverse complement.
GGAAAGGTTCCTGATTGATTGTGCTTATAGGGAGAGAATTAGTTAGGAGTCAGTCCTACTTCACAAATCTAATTACAGCAGCACTGCATATGTTCCTGTGAGATACTCTGCATATTGCACCAGCAATGCATATGTTCCTGTGAGATACTCTGCATATTACACCAGCACTGTTCCTGTCAGATACTCTGCATATTACACCAGCAATGCATCTGTTCCTGTCAGAAACTCTGCATATTGCACCAGCACTGCATGTGTTCCTGTAACATACTCTGCATTAGCTACATTAGGCAATGGTTCCTGATTGTGCTTATAGGGAGAGAATTAGTTAGGAGTCAGTCCTACTTCACAAATCTAATTGCAGCAGCACTGCATATGTTCCTGTAACATACACTGCAGTAGCTACTGTAGGGAAAGGTTCCTGATTGTGCTTATAGGGAGAGAATTATATAGGAGTCAGTCCCACTTCACAAATCTAATTGCACCAGCACTGCATATGTTCCTGTCAGATACTCTGCATATTGCACCAGCACTGCATATGTTCCTGTGACATACTCTGCATTAGATAATTTAGGGGAAGGTTCCTGATTGTGCTTATAGGGAGAGATTTAGATAGGAGTCAGTCCTACTTCACAAATCAAAGTGCAGCAGCACTGCATATGTTACTGTGAGATACACCCTTTATATACTTTTCTTCTATTGTGCTATTCCAAAAACAACCATTTAGGTAAAAAAAAATTGCAGTGTTTCTTAGTGTTTCTTGCATATCTGTAGGTGTGAGACAAACACCTTAGCTAGTGTTCTTCTATTGTTGTATTTAAAAAACAGCCATTTAGGGCAAAAATATATATTTTACAGTTTTTCCTCCAGTGTTTGCAGTCTTGCCTGCATATTTCTACATGTGAAATACACACTTTTTATACTGTTTTCTTTTGTGCTATTCCAGAAAAACAATTATTTTCGACAAATAAATATTTTTTTGGTGCGTTTCCTGCATATTTGTAGGTGTGAGATAAACACCTTAGCTAGTGTTCTTCTATTGTTGTATTAAAAAAACAGCCAATATATTTTACAGTTTTTCCTCCAGTGTTTGCAGTCTTGCCTGCATATTTGTTTGTGTGAGATACACACTTTACATACTGTTTTCTATTGTGCTATTCCAAAAAACAATTATTTTGGGCAAATACATTTTTTTTTGTGCGTTTCCTGCATATCTGTAGGTGTGAGATGAATGAATGAAAAAATTATAGAGCGCGGCACATGCGAACTGAATCGCCTCTGGGCGCTTGTTGTTCCTGTCTCCTTTGATATCAAAAGAGATGAGTCTTGATCTTTCTCCTGAAGGCTAAGTGATTCGCCTCCAACCGAATGCTGGTTGGTAAAGCGTTCCATAGTCTGGGACCTTGGACGGCGAATCTTTTTTCTCCTTTGGACTTGTAGTTGGCTTTTGGGATCTGCAGTAGGTTCTGGTTGGTGGATCGCAAGATGCGATTGGGATTGTGAGCTTTTATTTTATCGCATAGATATTGGGGGGCATTCCCATGGACACATCTATGCGTTAGACAGAGGGCTTTAAAAGCAATTCTGTCTTTAACTGGTAACCAGTGAAGGGCTCTCAGTGAAGGTGAGATGGATTCCCAGGGTTTTTTTCCAGTCACAAGTCTGGCGGCCGTATTTTGAACGACTTGCAGACGAGCGATTTGGTACTTGGGGAGTCCGAGGTAAAGGGCATTTGCATAATCCAGTCTGGAGTTAACAACTGCTCCCACCACGACCGCTAAATCTTCTTTGGGGATGAAAGGGGTAAGTCTGCGTAGTAGGCGCAACAGATGGTGGGATCCGCTGACTACTGACCCTATTTGTGCGTCCATTGTCATGTAGGAGTCAAAGATGACCCCGAGGCTTTTGACTTTGGCGCTAGGGGTGATGATTTTGCCCAGAATGGGCGGGGGTGTCCAGGTTGTTGCAGGTTGATTTCTTTGCTTGGCGTGAAACAGGAGAAGTTCTGTTTTCGCTCCGTTGAGTTTAAGATAACTCTTTGTCATCCAGTCCTCTATCAAAGAGAGGCATGTCTCTAGATTGAGGTGGTGATCTTTTTTATTGCAAATGCGGAAATACAGTTGCGTGTCATCTGCATATGAGTGGTAAAGCAGTTTTTGGCTACTGATAATCTCAAAAAGAGGACGAAGATAGATGTTAAACAGCACTGGTGACAGAGGCGATCCTTGAGGGACTCCGCATGTTACTGTGCGTTTCTCCGATGTGAAGGGTCCTAACTTTACTGTTTGCGATCGGTTTTCCAGAAAAGAGGAGAACCAAGATAAATCGCCTTCTGCGACTCTGGCTACTTCAGCAAGCCGCGTCAGTAACAGTTTGTGGTCTACAGTGTCGAAAGCTGCACTTAGGTCCAACAGAACTAGGAGACAAGATTCTCCTTCGTCTGCGGCCTCAAGAGCATCGTCCCATACTTTGAGCAGCGCGGTTTCAGTCCCGTGTCCGGGACGGAACCCTGATTGCAGTGGGTCAAGTAGCTTGTGGGTATCCAGATGCTGTTGCAGCTGTTGTACCACTACTTTTTCCATTATTTTCGAGAGTACATTGAGGCTTGTTATTGGACGGCGGTGGAGTGGGTCCTTGGGGTCCAGGGAGGGATTCTTAAGGATGGGTTGGATTATGCCCTCTTTCAACTGTGAGGGCACTATGCCCTCCAAGAAAGACTGGTTGATAAGCTGCGTGATGGGAGGAGCCAGGATGTAGGCGCATTCCTTCAGCAGTTTTGTGGGGATAATGTCAGTTGGTGCTGTGCCATTGTGCAAAGCGCCAATGATATTCTTAGTGGCCTCGATGGAGATGGGTTCCAGGGTGAACTTACTCAATATAGGAGAATTACTATGGGTGTTGTGTGAGAGGCTGCAGGGGGGGCTGAGGGGGGGATTGTTCTGCTGAATGCTTTCACGGATTGCCTCAATTTTATTAAAGTTCATTGCAAAATTCTTGTGTGTCTGTATTGGGGGCTTCAATGCATCCTGGTTTCATGGTCTGAGTGACCATCTTGAAGAGTTTGCGGGGGCGGTTTATGGCGCTGTTGATAGCCTCCGAAAAATAATTTTTCTTGGCTTGGAAAATTTCTTTGTGATATTTTCTTGTTGTCGCCTTGTAGATGGATATGTTTAGGTCTGAAGAACATCTTTTCCAGGCAGATTCTGCCCTTCTGCGTTCTTGCTTCAGTAACGACAGCTGGTTAAACCAGCTGCGGTTATTTTTCCGGATGCGGGTTTTGCGTTTCGGCGCTACCAAGTCGGCTGACTGTAGCATGGCCGAATTTATGGCATCCAGCGTTTCAACGGCTGTTTGATGCGGCTGAGTTGTTTCTATTTTTTCCCTTAAAGTAGTTTTGAAGAGTTCCGAGTGGAGTTTCTTCTGACATCTAGTCCAGTGTGTTGTCACTGGATTTGATGTTTTTGTTGCAGGGGGAATTGTGGAAATAATGAATTTAATTGCATGGTGGTCTGTCCATGGCAACTTTTCATGTTCCAAAATTTTTATTTCCAGAGCTTGTCTGAAAATAAGATCAAGTGTGTGACCTGAAGCATGTGTGGGCCCACATACTAGTTGCTGTGACCCTAAATCTACCAGGTGGTTAATACAGGCATCGGCAACGGGGTCTTGTGAGGAATTGGCCCAAAGGTTGAAATCCCCGAACAGCAAAAAATGTTTGCTGTTGAGGGTGTAAGTGGAGAAGAAATCCGTCCATGACGATAGCAGCTGCAATTTTGGGCCGGGTGGCCTATAGCAGAGCAGAATGTGGATGGTCTCCTTTGAAATTGTTTGCAGTTGTAGCGTAAGGGTTTCCATGAATGGAAGAGGATTTTGAAGGATTGGTTTGGTGATTGCAAGCTGAGTCTTGCAAATTACCGCCAGGCCCCCTCCTCTTTGCCCTATTCTGTTTTCAGTTATAATATGGTAGTTTTCTGGCACCAGTTCTCCTAGAATGGTGTTACAGTCGGCTGTAAGCCAGCTTTCTGTAATGAAGAGGCAGTCTAAATCGTATTGTAGTATGAAATCATGGATTTCCAATCGGTGTTTTACTGCCGATCTTGTGTTAATCAAAGCACAGGATATGTGCTTCGGTTGGGATGGATGACTGAATTTTTTGATAGTCGATCGTCGATCAATTCTCAAAATTTGCTCAGCTCTTAGTGCTTTTTTGGTGACGGCTGGTAGCACTGCGGCAAATCGCCTCAGACCCCAAATGGTTTCTGCTGAATACCGCAGACTCGCCATAATTGCCTGTCATCGGGGGGGGGCAGCGGTGGTTGGATGGTGATGGAGGGGGGATTCACTGAATCCTCTCTCCTGGCTTTGGTCCAGAGGAAGGCAAAAAAACCCTGGCCAGGCTACGCCAATATGCTGGGGCAGGGAAAAAAATTCCTTCCTGATCCCTGAAAGGCGATCGGTCAGACCCTGGATCAAATATTGTTATGGTTTGGGGGACTAGGGGTAGGAGATATCTCTGATTGCTGGGGGGGGGTGTACTAAGCAAGCCGCCGGTCTGGCAAAAAAAACCAGGACGGGGGACTATCTGTGGGGAGGATTGGCAGCAGAGGTGGCTGGGATTAATTTATTTGGGGGTGGATGGGGTCCTCCAAGGGTGAGGGGGGGGTTTAGTGGGCAGATGCTGGGCCTGGATGTGATGCACCGCTAGGCCGCGGATGAAGCTGCGGTCTTTCCTAAGACGCGGCTGCCGCGGACCTAGCAAGGCTGGCGCGGAGCGTCGAAAAAAGCCGGGGATCGACGGCGGGGGGTGGGGGGTGAGGGGACGAGGAAGGGATGCCTCAAGAAAGTAAAGGGGGAGATGTTACAGGGGAGATCTGAACACCTGTCTCCCGGGATCCGACGCCGCGGCTTGTCCTGAAAAGGACGGCCGCCCTCAGTCCCAGGAGGACTCACCTTCAGAGGAGGGGAGGAGGAATGCTGGGGGAGACTGGAGAAAAAACCGGCCGGGTTCAGGTCGGTCCGTGCAGAGGCTGGTGCTGGAGCTGTAGCTGGGCTGAGCGGGGCTGGATTTGACCCTAGCTGCCTATATGCCTGACTGCCTCCTAAACCTGCCTGGAGCTATAGCACACACGTTCCTACTCTAGGAGACGTGCGCCGTGTGAGCTCCTGCTACTAATCCGAGGCCTCACTCACTTGGAGAACACAGTATTGTGAGGCTGGTCACCTCACTTTAGCTAGTGTTCCTCTATTGTTGTTTTAAAAAAACACCCATTTAGGGCAAGATCCTACATTTGAGAAACGCACAAGTGAAACACCTTCCTCAGGTGCGAGTAGACGACAGAGCCTGCAGTGGTATTTGGTGGGGCCTAATCCGGCTCTACGAATGTTGAGGCCAGGAGCAGAACAGGCGATAGTAGATTGGGTTGCTGACAGTGCCTCCAGTTCCTTCACATTGTCTCCCAACCAGTCTTGTGCTGAAAGATCGGAGTTGGCACCTGCAGCCGATGTCCATCAGTCTTTCACCCCCTTGCAAATCAGCCAAGCAGTCTGAGCCCCAAATCATGCAGCAGTCTCTTCTGCTTTTTGATGACTCTGTTAGCATGGCCATCCACCTAGCCCTGCCCCAGAAGTGGAAGAGATTGAGTGCACCGATGCCCAACCACTTATGTTTCAAGATGAGTACATGGGGGGACCATCACAGCACGTCTCAGATGATGAAGAAACACAGTTGCCAACTGCTGCTGCTTTCGCAATTGTGCAGACCGACAAGGGCAGTGGTGAAGACTGGGTGGAAGATGATGTGGTGGACTATGAGGTCCTCGACCCCACATGGAATCAACCTCATGCAGATGACCCATGTAGTTTGGAGGAAGAGGCGGTGGTCGCACAGAGCCACCAGCACAGCAGAAGAGGGAGCATGGTGCCAAAGCGAAGCGTCTGTCCCCTAGACAGTACGCCTGCTACTGCCCAACGCAGCAAGGGACCGAGCACACCAAAGCCAGGTCCAAGGAGTTCCCTAGCGTGGCAGTTCTTCACACAATGTGCTGATGACAAGACACAAGTGGTTTGCACGCTGTGCAATAAGAGGCTGAAGCGAGGCATAAACCTTCTCAACCTGAGCACAACCTTCATGACCAGGCATCTAAGTTCAAAGCACGAGCTGCAGTGGAGTAGACACCTCAAAAACCAAGAAAGGTCTTTGGCTCCTCCTGCTTCCTCTTCTGCTTCAGTCTCGGGCCGCTCGGCCTCTTCATCCACCTCTGTAGTGACAGTGCCACCTGTCACCCCACAATTATGAAAATAATGCTCTCCAAAATTAGGCTACAACCACTTTAACTGGTCCACATATACTATAAATATAGGGAGGTGCACTGGAATAAATTGACTTTTGCATTAAAGTTAATCAAGGAGTGCCTATCCAAAAAAAATCAGCAATCTGGCACAAAATCTCATAGAGTTTCAGTTCCCCAGGGTGAAAAACAAGGAACCTCAAAAACATTTATCCTTTCTTGTGACCAGAATCATGCTCAGCTCAGACTGTTTAAACCTACTTTCATAGCGTAATCCCATAACATCACAGCACTTATTATGTAAAATGCTACTTGCCTAGAATTTTGTATTTGGGGGTTTCTACAGTGAAATTTTCATTATTATTAGGGAATCTTGACCTACCTATAAATTCTTTATCTTGGAGTACGGTATAGGACACAGGTCCTTCTCCATTGCTTTCTAAAAAAAAAATGGTGCCCCGCAGAGTGGGCAGGGTTATATACAGGGGTGGCCCTAGCAAATGTTTTGCCAGTGTAGAATCACCTGAAGGTAGCAGCATTTAATCCAAGGTCTATGTGTCCCTTCCACTGAGCCTTTGTATTTTAGCAGGGGGGAGATTTCCTGATCGTCAGAATAAACTCATCAGCACTGCCGGCTATATGAATTTTTGAACAGGCTGGTTGTACACATGTTGATCAATAGATCAACGTGTACAACCAGCCTGCCCATACCCATGTATGGCTGGATTTAACCACCTTAATATCAAGCAATGGCTTTATCATTTTGGACAAGTGGTAAAGAATCTGCTACTGCTTGGTGTCAGATACCACAGCATACTTTCAGAGGTCTAGTGGAGTCTATGGAGTTTTATTTTAAGATAATAAGAGGTAGATGATATTTTTGCTACACCCAATGTATACACTGAACCTTTCAAGTAATATAGATTTAGGAAGTCACTTGTTTACAGCAGATAAGGCTTGGCTACACTAATGATTAAAGGATATCAACACCCAAGAACAAAACTTTAATATATTGCAGCTTACCAGTCCTAAAATGTGGTGGGTGCATTTATTTTCCTTTTTCAAGACCAAGAGCATTTTCAGAAAGTACAAAAAATGCATGTACAATATAATATTAGTTTCCTTTTATAAGCTACTAATTTCGAGGAGCTTCCCGATGCTCAGTTTGCCACCGTACCATCCCTATGCTCTTGAGAGCTAGGAAATTTACTTCTTGCAAAATCTCTCATTGCATTTGAAAGGCATGTTTGTCTTGGTGCAAGACAGGGAAATCCCAGCAAAGAAAGTTCTCTGTCAAATTAGTTCAATCTTTTCTTCAGTTTGGTCTGGATCAATGTTTGGCCTCAAGTACTACAGTATCAATGGTATGGTCTTAGGCTTGGATGATCTTTTTTCAGAGACCTTGTGCCTCTCACTACCTGATGAGGACTTACAAACAGGGTATCACACATACTATTTCCTCTACATAAACCCTTGTGAGTCAGTAGGATCTCAACTTGGTTATGTTGGTTCTTCAAAAGCTGCCCCTTGAACCCAACACTGACCTTCCTATCTATTCCTATTTGTAAGGTTGCTTTTCCCATCGCCATCACTTCTTTGAGGCAAATTTCCAAGTTGATGTCCTTAACCTGTGATACACAAAGACAGGGTTATGTTGAGTCCCAGAGCCTCTTTTCCCCTTGAGGGTGTTTATCTTGTTCACCGGAATCAGGATATTGTTCTTCCATTTCTCATTCTTGCTCCTGAGGAAATTTCCCTCCATTGTCTGAATGTGGTATGAGCCCTGTTTATCTCTCAGCTACAGCTGCTTTTCATCAGTATGACTTTTTGTTTTGCGCTCCTTAAGATCTCTATAGGATCCCTAAAATTTTATAGGACCCCTAAAAAATAATAAAAGAAAAAAAAATTGGCCCTTTAATAAAAAAATAAAAGAAAAAAATATTAAAAAATAAATATTTTTGGCAGCTGGGAACGATGCACCACATTTGGTGGCAATGCCCCATTGTACTTAGATTCTGGATCAGAATATTCAATCTTATTAATTCGGTGACGGGTGTAAATATTCGCAGATCTCCTGAAGCCGCTCTCTTTCACAAATTACCTGATGACACGCCTAAGAGATCTGTAAAATTGATTACCTACATATTGTTGGCGGCACGAATCACAATTGCTAGGCACTGGAAGCAGTCAGCAATTCCTCTTGACCAAGTCAGGAGTAAACTCAACTGGATTATGATTAACGATAAACTCTCCCATGTGCTTTGTAATAATACAGAGAAATTTAACAAAATATGGGATCCATGGATTGATTATATTTCAACCCCCTAGGGGACTACAGGATGACCCTCCCCCCCTCTTTCTTCTTTTCTTCTCTCTTTTTATTACTACCCCCCCCCTTTTTTTTTAACATTTTTTTTTTTTTTCTCTTCTCAAGAATTTTTTTTTCTTTCTTATGCAATATAGATGCTTATATTTGGGGCCTGTTATATACTCTATGCTTTGTGGTTGTGATAACTGGAAATTGTGTGTTATGGCCATATTTTCTATATCTTTGTATTGCTATGTTGATGGTCAGAAACTTTTTTTTACTTTGTTCAGCCAATGTGTCTGTCTACTTTGGAACTTGTTTTTTTTTTCCCTTTAATAAAAAATACATTGAAATATAAAATAAATATTTTTATAAAAAATAAATAAAAAAAGAGGGGGTTGCCATCTGGGGCCCTGGGGGTCTCCGGGTCCCTGGGGACCTCCGGACCCCTAAAAAAATAATAAAAGAAAAAAAATTGGCCCTTTAATAAAAAATAAAAGAAAAATATATTAAAAAATAAATATTTTTATAAAAAATAAATAAAAAAAGAGGGGGTTTCCATCTGGGGCCATGGGGGCCTCCGGGTCCCTGGGGACCTCCGGACCCCTAAAAAATAATAAAAGAAAAAAAATTGGCCCTTTCATAAAACATAAAAGAAAAATATATTAAAAAATAAATATTTTTATAAAAAATAAATAAAAAAAGAGGGGGTTGCCATCTGGGGCCCTGGGGGCCTCCGGGCCCCTGGGGACCTCCGGACCCCTAAAAAATAATAAAAGAAAAAAAATTGGCCCTTTAATAAAAAATAAAAGAAAAATATATTAAAAAATAAATATTTTTATAACCTCCGGACCCCTAAATTTTTTTTTTTTTAGGGGGTTCCCATCCGGGCCCCTGGGGACCCCCAGGCCCCTTACAGGTGTAATGCCTGTACCCCCCTGATGGCGGCCCTGTGCTTATGACCTCAAAGGCAAGTCTCCTAAATCCCTGTCAAGACACAGTCTACCAGATCAGTTAGTGCATCTTGGGGTTTTCAGCCTCTGATTCTTCTGGCAACTGTACGGTTCTGTTGAGCCACCTCTGTTGGTTTTTCTTGTGGTCAATGTTTGCATTGTTTGCATTTTGTTTCAGGATTAAGCAGCTGGGAGACTAGCTATATGTAGCTACACACAGAAACTGGGACCAGACCCTGCATGTATTTTTCTAAAGTGAGATTTATTTACAGTGAATAATAACCACACCCCTACAACAATAAACTTGAGAACGCATTAAAATCAAAACCGAACAACCAAAATGCAGCGACCTAACAACTAACTAAATATACAAATATACTGTATACAAAGGAAATATACAGGGCAGGGTATAAACTAGGGGAGTGGATGGGATGGAGGGAAACAGGACTGAGAAATAAACACGTCAACTAGGTACTGGATGCAGAACAAGATCAAGGGTAAATAGCAACATAGTCTGGTAGCAATACAGCAGGGAACAAGGCAGGAGCAGCCAAAACACTGAGGCAAGGAGCCATAGCAGAATTGGAATTTAAGTACACTCCCAGCAGGTGTGGCCAGGTGGAGCTGATTGCTTGTACCTGCTGACTGCTGGGAGACACATTCTGGTTGCTGGGAGACACCTGGATGTGGACACTAAAACTGCAGCAATAGGCCCAGAGCACCACAGTGCCACCAGCAGGCAAACTTGATCATAACATTTTGTTTCTTCTGTTGCCCACACATCAGTTGGCCTGATTTTGAAGATCCCATTGGTTCTTCATCTTCTGTCCTGTAATGTACAAATAAGGAAATAGGATTTTTTTATCTTACCTGTAAAATACTTGTCTTGAAAGACATTACAGGACACTACTCTTTCCCCTCTGTTTTTTGTATTTACTCCTACCATTGCTTGCTAACAAAACTGAAGCATGCTGGGAATGGGAAGAGTTATACAGGGTCATCCTTACAGCTTTTTTTGCCAGAGTCCAATCTCTTAAAGGTATATCCCAATGGTTCCAGAATACATCATCCTGTGTCCTGTAATGTATTCCAAGAAAGGGATTTTAGGGGTAAGACAAAAATTCTATTTTCTTTCTCGTTCATTAAGGAACACCGGAATTCTTAGACTGTCAAAGAGTCCAAAAGCAGTTCAACAGAGGGGTGGGCTAACACACCCAAGAAAAACAATAGAAAACTGGTGACTACCTGCAGCCAAAAGAGTGGTGTGGCTTAAAGCTGCCATCAGATAAAGCCGTAATATCTGCCTGGTGGAACTTGCTTGATGCTGAGAATACCAAGAAGCACAAACAGATCTAGCAGAGTGCACCTTGACAGGAAAAGATGCAACCTGATCCTCAAGACCATAAATTCGGATGGTGGTCTGTCTGAGTCACCTAGATATGTGGAACGAGAAGACATTGTCCCCTGACGTGATCCATTTTGGGTTACAGAAGTGAATCATTTTTTCTGAAAGAGGCTGTGGCTGACAGAGACACTAACAGAGAGGTTTCCTTTTGGTGAACTGGAGCTAGAGGAACCGGAGAACAATGTCCCGGTTGAGGTGGAAGGTAGAACTACCTTAAAAAAGAAGTCCTGGGCTTTAACACCACTTTGTCCCTATGCAAAACCAAAAAGGGTTCTTGCAGGATAAGACTGCCAGTTCAGACACTTGCCACACAGAGGTGATGGCTACAAGAAATGCCACCTTAACCACAAAAATACACAATAAAAAGTGCTGAGGGATTATATAAATCTGTGCAGCCACAAACCAGTGTTGTGGAAGCTGGTGGCTGGTAGTTGTAGTTCCACATAGATTAAAGACCAAAACCATAGTCAATACAAACATATAAGATGTTTATTGGTCCAACAACAAACCTAAAAAAGATAGAAAAGGCTCCTGTGTAAACAGACTGGACTCTATAAGTATTAATCACATGTTGCTATAATCCCACATAGATTGTGACTTGAAGTTCTGGAAACACATACCATTATTTAAGCAGGTGCTGGAGGGAAGAGAGGAAATCGTCTTCCCAGGTAAAACCACTCATTCTCCCAGATGGAAAAAAGCAGATGCTGTGTAAAGGATGTGGTGAAGGGCCCGATATCCAACTGTGATGGACTGCTGGCACAATATGGAAAAGCCAGGGGTGTAATTGGCAGGCAAAGGTGCATATTATATGTTTGTATTATTTGTGACTTTGGTCTTTCATCTATGTGGAACAACAACTAACTGCCACCATCTTTCACAACACTGGTTTGTGGCTCTACAGACTTATATAATCCCTCACGCTTTTTATTGAGAAGTTTTATGATTATATTGTTATGCTTGGGCATCAGAATTGGTGCTCACGTTTTACCTCCCAGCTGCAAGGGATTTCAGTTTTTTTCCATCATTTAATGAACTTAGTATCATTGCATAGTGCTTGACTTGTCTATTTTGTAGGAAATACCAATTTGTTGGTGAAAGTAGAAAAATAAAATCCCCCCCATGGGTTTGTACACAGCGTTGTGGGGACCAACTGGGATTAAACACCAGCACGGACCCAGTCTAATCACAGGAGGGCCAAACTGAGGGGCTCAAAACATCTAAGACTACTGTCTCGAGCCATTACATTTCCTCCTTCCCCGTTCTATTGTCTGAATAAAGTTGCGGTGGGGCGCAATAACCCAGGATACAATAATGATACAGGAGGGGGGAGAGATGAAAGTCCATATGTCTGTGCATGCATTCTCTCTCCTTTTTAGAGCTGCATCATTGAATGCAGCTATGAAAGAAAGGGGGCAGGAAAAGTAAATAGTATTTTTTCTTATGTGCGACTCATAGCAGATGAATAAAGATGATGGCTCCCCTATATGGCCAACCTGCAAAGTACCTAAAGCAAGCCTAGTATACTGGAGGGATTAACTCAAAACACAAATTGGCCAATTAACTACAGTTGCTACCAGTGTTGGGACAATGTCATTCATTGCATCTACCCCACCCCTGCCTAGGTGGAGTGGGTTTAATAGTTAACCGTGCTGCACCAAAACATTTGCAACATATGATTTTTTTTTGTGTTACACATTCTGTCCTACTGTAAAATGTGGGGGCTAATAGTAACATAAAGAGAACTGCCCCAGCATCAGTATGAGGAAAAAATGTCAATGTGAGGAAAAAATGGTGTCTTCAAAATCTCCAGAATAGGTTTCACAAAAACCAGCAGACATAACTCTGTAACCAATAGACCCCAAAGACAAGGAATTTCCAATATATAGGTTGTTGATATGTTACCTAAAGATTATACACTCACTAACACCCTGTAGACTGAGAATGTATCCCTATACCACCTCTGCCATGAAACACAGCAGAATTTCAGTTCAGTAGATACTCAAACTTATTAAAAGACATATGAAGCCATTGGGTAAAAACCAAAACCAATCAAACTTCATCTAAATTTATAATATCACTTTAGGGTAGGCTTATCCTTCAACAACGTTTAGATAAAATTGGACCCTTTCTATGATGCCTTGATATTTCCAGTTATTAATCTTCTTAGACTTTTCTGACCAACAGATTAGGCCTCATCTTACTAAAATGACTGACTTGGTTCATTCCATGACTGCATATATTATTCTTTAGCTTACCCTCCTTGTGCAAATGGTCAACATATTCTGCTTCTCCTAATCCCACTGCCATCATCCAGGATCAGTACAGTAATAAAGTATCTGCTTGTGCACTTATCTCCAGTTAGCAGACATTCCTTATAATTGGATTTATGTATTTATCCTTTTGGCTTTTTCACTGTAGTCTTTCCTCTTGCGATTTAAAATTTAATAGGCAGGTTATTATATCTGTAATTATACTCCTGTGACTTTTACCAACATGCATTTAAGACATATCAATTCTGTAATGCATCTATTACAAATGCTAACTATACATCAATGCTGTGCCATAACATTTACATTCTGTTACCAACACTGTGAAGCAATGCAACCTGTCCTACTTTTTTCAGTGCACACCAATGCAGGATGTTGGTGTGCACTGAATCAAGACATAGGATGAATTACCTTGTCTACTTTATTCATTGGGACTGCATTGGGCAATATTGCCTAATATTGTTGGTGTGAACAAGTCCCTAAAATTAATTTAAATATTGTTAAAAACGCGTTGCTGTGCTTACTGCCCAAAGGAAGTGGGAAAATATTGCGCTGATCTAGATAAATGTGACAATGAAAGAAAATGAGCTGCTACACTACAATATGACAAATATTGAAAGTGATGTAGGGGAAAAAAATGTAGCGCTAAGTGAAATGGAGATGTAAATCTCTGAATGAAAACAAATACAAATCACTGTAGTGAATAGTGATAAAGTGACAATGAAAGTGAGTGGATGAAAAAGCAAGTGTTATGAACAAACACAACAAAAATTGACAATGAAAAGTCCATCAAAGGCTGGTGAACAAGAAGGATGGTTGATTGACCACGTAGATCCTCAAAGGCAAGCAAACATTCCAGAAATTCTATGAAGATATAAATGTGCTTACCAGAAGACGTGGATCTGTCTGTCAACAACAGCAGATCGATCGGGCATGGAAAACTCTCAGGGCACAATCTGAGGCCTGGCTAGTAGCTCAGGACTTGACATTCTGAGCCCTGCGGTAGTTAGTGTAAAAACTCACTTTCACAGTATAACAGCAGCATATATTGGTATGACCTTTACCTTCTTAAGCCTTGTACACACGATCAGTCCATTCGATGAGAACGGTCTGATGGACCGTTATCATCAGTTAACCGATGAAGCTGACTGATGGTCTGATGTGCCTACACACCATCGGTTAAACAAATGATCGTGTTAGAACGCGGTGACGTAAAACACAACGACGTGCTGAAAAAAATGAAATTTAATGCTTCCAAGCATGCGTCAACTTGATTCTGAGCATGCGTGGATTTTTAAATGATGGTCGTGCCTACTAACGATCGGTTTTGACCTATCGGTTAGGAATCCATCGGTTAAATTTAAAGCAAGTTGGCTTTTTTTTAACCAATGTTTAAATAACCTATGGGGCGCCCACACATGATCGGTTTTGACCGATGAAAACGGTCCATCAGACCGCTGTCCTCTGTTTAACCGATCGTGTGTACAAGGCCTTACACTATACAAGCAGTAATTGGAACCTAAAAAAAACCCCACAGGAAACTAGATTTGGCATGATACGCAGAAATGTATGTTAAAATTTGTCATTGTGGAAAATCATACATAACTGCATGTTCAGATGATAAAATTGATGTCAAAATGATATGCAAAATAATGAGGCTGTTTTCTAAAGGAACTGAGAATCTTCATTTGACAAAATTTGTGAATATCCATTACAGTCATCCAGACATGTAGAAAAGGATATTCCTGTTCATTTTGAATACCCAATAATGTGCAGATGCTTTTCACATGGTTATTTTATTAAAGTCAAAATTCACACATTTTTTGAGTGAAGATTTACATCTCCTTTAATAAGCTACTTACCTGCCGGTCCACTCCTATACAATAAGCTCTGCAAGCGCAGCTCACTGCGCAAACTCGGCAATGCCAAATCTGATGAAACTCCAGTTCTTGCGCGCAAATGACATAATCTCAGCCCAGCCAACGACAGAGATCGGTGATCGAAACCTGGAAGCTGGCTGTTTGAAGATGTCAGAGGCCGGTGTATTGCTGGATTCTAGGTTATTATAGTTCCGCTTTAATTAAAACATATTTTATCATCGGTGTAAATGTGTTAGATGTGTGAGATTTCTGTGTATTTTTCATGTTTCAAATTATTTCTAAATATTTAGCAGAATAATGACATGCACTGTACCTGTATCTTGGTGGATAATGGCACTGTATGTACATGTACTCATGTTACATATGTATGTATAATTGTTTTCCTTCTACTGGTTTATCACGGTTACTTGATAGTTTATGTTTTGGGTTTTATTTATTTTTAAATGAGCAAAGAGAGATCACACAGATGTAGAACAGTTAATTAGTGTAATGACAGATATAGTGACAAATAATTGTTCATAAAAGTGATATCATTTTTATATTTTGATTTGCACAGTTTAATAGGACCACAGGCATAATGCATAAACCAATCGTGCATATAGGAATAAACAAGCGGACAACAAAATTCTTTGCAACATATTTATTTGTAGTAAAATATAAATCATATTGGAAATAATTTCGGCCACGGCCTGGTTCATTGGTTTTAATAAATTAACACCGATAGGGCAGCACAGTGGTGCAGTGAGTAGAATTTTCGCCTGGCAGCAAAAGGGTCGCTGGTTCGAATCCCAACCACGACACCATCTGCCTGGAGTTTGCATGTTCTCCCTGTGTCTGCGTGGGTTTCCTCCGGGTACTCCGGTTTCCTCCCACACTCCAAGACATGCGGGTAGGTAAATTGGATCTCGTCCAAATTGGCCCAGTATACATGTATTTATGTGTGTATGACTGTGTGTCCCTAGCGTGTCAAGATCCTACGGGGTAAAAATGACCGCACCAGCCAAGCAGACACTGGCTGGAAAAAGCGCCCAGAGGCGATTCAGTTCGCATGCGTTGCGCTATACAAGTCATTCATTCATTCATTCATTCATAATATACCAACTTGAAAATCACAACTTGTATCACTCAATCAATTCCTTTTCCAACACCAACAACCCCAGCTCAGCCACTGAGACTCGAGCTGATTTATCATTAAGTTCTTAATACTCCCAACAGACAGGAGGAGGGGCCATAGCCCCCCTACTGTCACCACCCCAGACCGCGGCCGCCTCTATGCACGATTGCAAATCGTTATTAAAGATGTCAAGGCCAATACCAGACAGATGGACCCCATCTGTCCCATAAAGGCCCGGAAGACCACCCTCCAGCTCACGATGCCTGAAAGAAATACCCAGCTCGGGGAATAAAAAAATTTCCATAGCCTTATTAATCCGTTTCCGGACCTTCTCCAGAGGTTTGAAAGTTACCGATTCCAACTATCATAAACGCCGGACTATTTCCGAAAAACCCAACACGGTATGCGGAGAAACCATTTTTAAGAAATTAAATGACTCCTTCATTTTGTTGATCAACTCATATGTCTTAATTTTCCCAATATCATTGCCTCCCAAATGTATTAACAATATGTCTGGAGGAGGAAATAATGCATACAACCTGCCCAGTTCGAAAGTTAGATCATCCCATAACATTCCTCTGCGACCATACCAATGCACTCTGAAGGCTGATGGGTCCAGTCCCAAATTTTCAGAATAAGTCCTATCCGCTGCTCTCTTCTGTGCCCAAAAAATAAATGAGTGACCTAAAATCCAAATTGAGCGTTGGTGACCTGAAATAAATCAAACTGTTAATGCCGGGCGGATGTACAATTTAAAAGCACTTGACTTCCATCTACCATTTTTTTTTATTAAACTCTCTTCCAAGCCAATCCTGGCAGCCTCTGTGGCAGCCCCAATTCGGAATGAATGAGATGATATATGAACATGTAACAAACAGACTGAATAAATATGAACAAATAAATAATACTGTCCAAATGATATGAAAAAAAAATACAAATCAGCAGAAAAATAGTACAGAGATGGAAGGGGTTAATATTAACTGATTAGGGATAACCAACAGATAATAAGGGAACAGATAATAGAGGAACACATTTTGAAAAAAAATACTTGAAAGTTTATTTTACTGATGTCATATATGGATCGAAGGTCACACCTATCTACATATGACTAAAGTCATAAATGCAATAAAACAATACATTGATTCATTGTATTTACTCAATGACACTTGCAGACTATCCACAAGTATGATTTTGTGGCTTTGAGCATGTTGACAGCAGCCCTTGCTGAGTAGTATAAAGCAATCAACAGCTTTCATTTTAACAGCTGGTGATTGCTGGTATTAGTGATGGGGGAGAACAGCTGGATGTACAAAATGTTGTTGAAGTTTTGGGACTAAAAGTTATATTACCTGACGCATTGGTGGGCACTACTGCCCTCTGACCACAAGCCATTCAAGTGAATGGGCATGGTCTGCAAAGCACTACTTTTCCAAAGCATGGCACACCAACCACACAGTACTGAGTACCATGTGGTTTAGTGGCTGCAAACACCCTGCCATTAACAATGAATGGCACCCACATGTGTCACACAAGGGCAGCATGTAGTGCACAATAGACAGGAAGGTTCACTATGGTACATGGAAGGCAGCAAGGATCACAATGGTACATGGAAGGCAGCAAGGATCACTATGGTACATGGAAGGCAGCAAGGATCACTATGGTACATGGAAGGCAGGAAGGATCACTATGGCACATGGAAGGCAGCAAGGATCACTATGGTACATGGAAGGCAGCAAGGATCACTATGGTACATGGAAGGCAGAAAGGATCACTATGGTACATGGAAGGCAGGAAGGATCACTATGGTACATGGAAGGCAGCAAGGATCACTATGGTACATGGAAGGCAGGAAGGATCACTATGGCACATGGAAGGCAGCAAGGATCACTATGGTACATGGAAGGCAGCAAGGATCACTATGGTACATGGAAGGCAGAAAGGATCACTATGGTACATGGAAGGCAGGAAGGATCACTATGGTACATGGAAGGCAGCAAGGATCACTATGGTACATGGAAGGCAGGAAGGATCACTATAGTACATTCATAGTATAAAGTAATCAACAGCTTTCATTTTGACAGCTGGCAATTGCTGGTAATAGTGACAGGGTAGAACAGCTGGACAAAAATGATCAGTTTTAGGACGTATCTGTTACGCCCAAAATCTTCAGGTGTCTAAAAACAAAATGTGTCCTATGTTTGTGTTCAGATACTGGATATCACCAGTAAAAAAATAAAAAATAGGTAGCATTTCCAGTTTCAAACAACTCCAGCACTCTTCAGTAGTTCTCCTCCCATTCTAACAGGAAAATAGACATTGGGGTTTTATTTTCTAAATGCAGATTAATAAAGCTCACTGTGCCCATCAATAAGCCTCACTGTGCCCATCAATAAGCCTCACTGTGCAGATTAATAAGCCTCACTTGGCCCATCAATAAGCCTCACTTGGCCCATCAATAAGCCTCACTGTGCCTGTCATTGCAGCCTCACTGTGCCCATCAATGCAGTCTACCTGACTTGCCTGTCCATGCAGCCTCACTGTGCCCATAAATAAGTCTCACTCTGCCCATCAATAAGCCTCACTGTGCCCATTAATGGAGCCTCACTGCCCATCAATGGAGCCTATCTGACTGTGCCTGTTCAATGTGCCTATCAATAAGCTTCACTGTGCCCATCAATGCAGCGTCACTGTGCCTGTCAATAAGCCTCACTGTGCCCATCAATGCGGCCTCACTGTCCATCAATGCAGCCTACCTGACTGTGCCTGTCCATTCAGTCTCACTGTGCCTATCAATAAACCTCACTGTGCCCATCAAAGCAGCATCACTGTGCCTGTCAATAAGCCTCACTGTGCCAAATCAATGCAGCATCACTGTGCCCGTCAATAAGCCTCACTGTGCAGATTATTAAGCCTCACTGTGCCCATCAATACGCCTCACTATGCAGATTAAAAAACCTCACTGTGCCCATCAATACGCCTCACTGTGCAGATTAAAAAACCTCACTGTGCAGAATAATAAACCTCACTGTGCTTGTCAATAAGCCTCACCAGTCAGTACCTGGATTACACACAGCGGTCTCCCCGCTGTGTCGCGGAGCTAAGTCTAACATGTACTTTGGCCGCACTGTGACAAAAGTCCCGCCCTCCTCCTAGACCAGCTTGTGTGATAATCTTTACACTGATCTAATGGCAGGAAATAGACGCAGTGTTCTGCCTATCACATGCGCTGGTCTAGGAGGAGGGCGGGACTTTTCTCACAGACTCAGCTCCATGACACAGCGGGGAGAACGCTATGCATAACATGTAAACAAGAGGGGGAGGTGAGCTCTGTAACCACAGCCACAGCTCAAAGCAGCCCCAGGGCAGGCTGCCTACAGGGAAATGTCCAGCGATGGACTTGGGTGGTATATCAAGATGAGGTTGATGATGTAGGTGGGGGCAGTTTTGTGTATGACTTGTGTATGTTATAGTTAGTATCTTTAACCACTTAAGGACCCCCGCACGCACATATACGGCCACAGAATTGCTCGTACAGGCACAAGGGCGTAAATTTACGTCCCCGCCTTCGTGCGGTTCGGGGGTCCCATCGGGACCCCCTCCGCGGCGTGCGGGGGTCCCCCTGCCTCTGGGAGCGATCGCCGACGAGCGGGCGGATGTCCGTGATTTCCGCCCCCCCCGCGATCGCTCCCAGCCAATGGGAGCGCGCTCCCATCGTGTCAGTTCCTCCTCCTGTGTTTACACAGGAAGGAGGAAATTATGTAATCTCTCATCGCAGCGCTGTTTCCCAGCGCTGCTGATGAGAGAAGACATCACAAGTAAGTGTGCACCAACACAACACTGACACACACTCACATAGGCAAATTAACCCCTTGTGATCGCCCCCCCCACCCCCCTGTCACAGTGTCACTGAATGCAGTGATCTAATCACTGCATTTAGTGTCAGTGTGACAGGCAGTGTAAAAAACAGTTAGTGTTAGGTTCAGGATAGCCCCCCCACCCCCCCAATAAAGTTTTAACCCCCTGATCACTGCCCTAGTTAACCCTTTCACTCCCTATTGCCAGCGTCACTAAGCGATCATTTTTCTGATCGCTGTATTAGTGTCGCTGTTCCCGCTAGGTAGCTATTTTTTTTTATTGCGATTTTTTTTTTTACTAAAGACATGTGGCTGAATTAATTTTGGCCTAAATGTTTTACTAAAATTTAGTTTATTTGATTTTTTTTATAACAAAAAGTAAAAAAATTGTGTTTTTTTTCAAAATTGTGGCTCTATTTTAATTTATAGCGCAAAAAAAGGGGATTTTTAATAACAGCTTACCTGTAAAATCCTTTTCTTGAAGTACATCACGGGACACAGAGCGCATAGTCATTACATATGGGTTATATGGGTACCTTCAGGTGTGGACACTGGTGTAATCAACTTCACAGGAAGTTCCTCCCTATATAACCCCCTCCCACTGAGAGTGCTTCAGTTTTGTAGCAAGCAATTTCTCCGAGGTTACACAATGTTCCCAAAAAGAGGGGTGGGAGCTCTGTGTCCCGTGATGTACTTCAAGAAAAGGATTTTACAGGTAAGCTGTTATTAAAAATCCCCTTTTCTTTATCGTACATCACGGGACACAGAGCGCATAGACATTACATATGGGATGTCCCAAAGCAATGCTCCATGAAGGGAGGGAGACCGTAAGGCCAAAATTAGCCAAACAAAAAACATTATCAGGAGGTAAAATAGCTCCACCAACAGAAAAAAAGGGGGCGTGAACCGGGCCAGAGGATTCTATACTACTGCCCGTAGGACCGCCTGCCCAAAGCTGCGTCCGTAGCTTTTGTGACGTCCAACTTATAAAATTTAGTAAACGTATGTACGGAAGACCAGGTTGCCGCTTTGCAAACCTGTGCCATAGAGATCTGATGGTGTGCCGCCCAAGAGGCACTCATGGCCCTCGTAGAATGGGCCTTAACTGATAAGGGAGGTGGAACGCGCTTCAGACCATAGGCCTGAAAAATCAGCTGCTTAATCCACCTAGCCAAGGAAGACTTGGCAGCCGGCTGACCCTTCTTGGGGCCATCCGGAAGAACAAAAAGCACATCTGTTTTCCGAATCTTCTCTGTAGCCCTGAGATAAACCCTCATGGCTCGGACCACGTCCAAAGTATGAAGCAGTCTTTCCTCTCTGGACTGGGGAGTAGGAAAGACGGATGGTAGGACTAGGTCCTGATTCAAGTGAAAACTGGATATGACCTTAGGAAGGAAAGAAGGTTGAGGCCGCAGAACCACTCTGTCCTTATGCAGAATAAGGTATGGTTCCCTGCAAGACAAGGCTGCCAGCTCGGAGACTCTTCTGGCCGAAGCCATAGCCACCAAAAAAAACAACTTTCGGGTTAGCAGCACAAGAGGGATTTCTTTCAGAGGTTCAAACGGCTGCCTTTGTAAAGCTGACAAGACCAGATTTAAATTCCAGGGGCAGAGGGGAGCTCTAATAGGGGGATTTACATGCAAGACCCCCTGCAAGAAGGTTTTTACAAGCGAATGCGTGGCCAAAAGGCCTTTGAAACCATATCGATAAGGCAGACACCTGCCCCTTTAGAGTACTAAGAGCCAACCCCTTGTCGACGCCAACCTGGAGGAATCGCAAGATCCTGTCAATAAAAAACTTGCGAGGATGCCCTCCTTGAGACTCGCACCATTCCACATAGGTCCTCCAGACTCTGTAATAGATATTTCTAGAGACTGGCTTTCTAGCCTGAATTAACGTAGATATGACTTGGGCTGAGAGGCCTCTGCCCTTAAGAATTAGGGATTCAGCCGCCAAGCTATCAAATTTAGCTGCTGTGAAGCAGGGTGATAGATCGGGCCCTGAGACCGCAGATCTGGGCGCAGGGGGAGTGGCCACGGTGCCCCTACCGACATCCTCACGATGAGTGCGTACCAAGCCCTTCTGGGCCAGGCTGGGGCCACCAGGATCACCGGCCTGCGCTCCACCCTGATCCTTCGTAGAAGGCGGGGAATCATCTGTAGTGGAGGGAACGCATACAGGAGAGAAAACTGGTGCCAGGGGCAAACCAACGCATCGGTCCCGTAGGCCGAGGGGTCCCTGGCTCGGGATACGAATTTGTCCAATTTCTTGTTGAATCTTGTTGCCATGATGTCCACATCGGGAACTCCGAATCTTTGGCAAATCTCTTGGAATACCTGGGGGTGAAGAGACCACTCTCCCGGGAGTAACTGTTGACGACTCAAAAAAAAGGGATTTTTAAATACAGCTTACCTGTAAAATCCTTTTCTTGGAGTACATCACGGGACACAGAGCGGCATATTCATTACTATATGGGTTATATGGAGTACCTTCAGGTGTGGACACTGGCAATCTCAAACAAACAGGAAGTCCCTCCCTATATAACCCCCTCCCCTAGAGGGAGTCCCTCAGTTTTGTAGCAAGCAGTATGCCTCCCAAAATGTTCCCAAAAAGAGGGGTGGGAGCTCTGTGTCCCATGATGTACTCCAAGAAAAGGATTTTACAGGTAAGCTGTATTTAAAAATCCCTTTTTCTTTCTCGTACATCACGGGACACAGAGCGGCATATTCATTACTATATGGGATGTCCGAAAGCAATGCTTTAATGAGGGGAGGGAGACATCTTCCAAAGAAGGATTTAATTTAGAGGTATACTCAAATACTAGTAAATCCAACTTAAACGAGAAATGTAAATCTCAAATCAAATCAAGGGAGCCCCCTCAGATCCTGAGGAGCTTGAATCGCGGCCTGTAGTACTGACTGCCCAAAGGCTGTATCCGCATTCCTTCTTACGTCCATTTGATAAAATTTTGTAAACATGTGGACTGACGACCACGTTGCTGCCTTGCATATTCGAGCCATAGAGATCTGATGATGATGTGCTGCCCAGGAGGTGCCCATGGCCCTGGTAGAATGGGCCTTTGCCAACAAAGGAGGAGGCAACCTCTTCAAACCGCAGGCCTGAACGATTAATTGTTTAATCCATCTTGCGATGGTGGATCAAGCAGCTGCCTGACCCATCTTGGGCCCTTCCGGTAAAACGAACACCACATCTGTTTTCCGAACTTTCTCTGTAGCTTTAAGATAGGCCTTTATGGCCCTGACAATATCCAACGTATGCAGCAACCCCTCCTTTCTAGAGGTGGGTTTTGGAAGAAGGATGGAAGTACCACATCCTGGTTCAGGTGGAAACTGGATATAACCTTTGGTAGAAAGGAAGAATGAGGACGGAACCCCGCCCTATCCTTATGTAAAATGAGATATGGTTCCTTACAAGATAAGGCTGCCAATTCCGATACTCTCCTGGCCGAAACTATGGTGATCAGAAATACCAACTTTCTAGTCAGTAAAACCAAAGGTACCTCAGCCAACGGCTCAAGGGGTTGTTTCTGTAGAGTTGACAGAACAAGATTTAAGTCCCATGGACAAAGTGGTGATTTGACCGGAGGATTAACACGTAAGACTCCCTGTACGAAGATCTTAACCAGCGAGTGGGCGGCCAGCGGCCTCTGAAACCACACTGATAAGGCTGCAATCTGTCCCTAGATCGTGCTTAATGCCAGGCCTTTATCCACTCCTAGCTGGAGGAAACGTAATACTCTATCAATGGTATACTTGCGGGAAACCCATCTCCTAGCCTCACACCAGCCTACGTAGGCCCTCCAAACCCTGTAACAAAATTACCCTGGAGGCCGGCTTTCTAGCCTCAATGAGGGTAGGGATTACCTGCCTAGACAGACCTCTACCCCTGAGAATCAGGGATTCAGTCGCCAGGCCGTCAAATTTAGACGCCGTAATGCAGGGTGGAGGATCGGGCCTTGTGAGAGTAGGTCTGGCCCTAGAGGAAGAGTCCAAGGGCCTCCCGCTGCCAATTTCAGGACTAGTGAGTACCATGCCCTCCGGTACCAAGCTGGGGCTACCAGGATAACCAGCCTGTGCTATGATCCTGCGCCGCAGGCGGGGTAGTAACTGCAGTGGGGGAAATGCATATAGAAGTTATGATTGATGCCAAGGGCAAACCAACACATCGGTTCCGCAGGCCATAGGGTCCCTCGTTCGAGACATGAACCTGTCTAGCTTCTTATTGAATCCTGATGCCATGACCTCCACGTCTGGCACTCCCCACTTCTGGCAGTTTGTCTGAAAAAACTTGTGGATGCAGAGACCACTCCCCCGGCGACAGGGTTTGGCGACTTAGGAAGTACGCCTGCAGGTTGTCCACCTCGGGAATGAATGTCGCCGATATTCAGGGTACATAAACCTCTGCCCACCGAAAAACCAAGCTCCTCTCACTCTGAGTGGCTTGACTCTTGGTTCCCCCTTGGTGGTTCACCTATATGCCACCGCTGTGGCCTTGTCTGAATGACTTCTCACCGAGAACCCCTGTAATCTGGATGTCTATGCCAGGAGGGCTAGCTGAGCCGCTCAGAACTCCCAGACCTTGATGGGCAGCTGCCTCTCCGCCTCTGCCCAAGTTCCTTGGCGAGTGAACTTGTTCAAGACCGCTCTCCAGCCTTCCAGACCACTGGGCAGAACCAAGCTGCTAGAATTGCTGCCTGTAGGACACGAGTGTGGAAGCGTGTGGTATTGCCTCGAACATGGCCATCGCATACATAGGCGAATAGTTGGCTCTTTTTTGCTTAGAACCAACTGAATCAATCCTTTGATAGCCTCGACCTTTACCAGGGGCAGGAACATCCATCTTCTGTTCTGTGTCTAATCTCGTGCCGAGATATTCCAACTGCTTTGTAGGTTGAAATGCTGATCTTTCCCCGGTTTAGGACTCAGCCGAACCTCTCGAGGTACTGAACCATGAGGGCTACTACGCATTCCACCCAGGAAGCGAGTGATCTTATGATTAAGAGGTCGTCCAGGTATGCTAGGACCGAGATCCCTTGGATCCTTTGGACTGACTAGAATAGGAGCTAGGACCTTCGTGAATACCCGGGGGCCATAGCCAGCCCGAAGGGGGGCGCCACAAATTGGAAGTGACGCTGTATCACTGCGAAGCGTAAAAACAAAAATATTTGATGTGGCTGAAAGACCTGGTACATGAAGGTAACCCTCCTTTATGTCTATAGAAGCCCGATCCTTCTGGAGTGTGGCGGCTGCTGGCCAAACGGATTCTATCTGGAAAGAGCGAACCCTTAGGTAAGCATTTAAACCTTTTAGGTCCAAAATTGGTCTGACATTGCCGATGAGCCTTGGTATGACAAACAGATTGGAATAGAAACCTAGCCCCTGTTCTTGGGCTGGTACCTCTACCATTATGCCCTGGTAAAGCAGGTGATCCAATGCTGCCCGCATTGAGGCCTTCCTTGTGGAGGAAATTTTAGAAATTCTAATCTGTAGCCTGCGGCCACAGATGATCGGACCCCCTCTGTCGGGGACCGATCCCCAGAGGCCTGTCCTTGCGATCCATTGTTAAAAGTTTGATCGCGCAGGAGGACCGTACTGCCTGAAATTTGAGGGCCCTGGAACCGGGGGGAGCTGCCCTTTTAAACGCAGGACCCCGGAACTTCCTTTGACTGGTAAAAGGGTACTTTTGCCACTTGAAACAGTCTGAATGTATTTATCCAGATCTTTCCATGAAAGGGAAAACCTGCCAGCAGTCTTTTACATGGGGCTCGGCCGCCCAGTTCTTCAACCAAAAGAGCCTTCTCATATGCACTAAAAATAGTGACAACGAGACGCCTGCTGGATGGAGTTGTCTCTAAACGTTTATCGACCGGGACCTTAAACATTTGTATGTTTCCCCTTAGGCCAGTTAATGATTTATTCACCCATGAGATGGCTGCGTCCACCGTTGGGAGTGCCCCCTTTCTTTAGAAAAATGTCTTTTCCATAGGGTAAATAACAGAAAACCTTCCAGGTGGTCTCCCATCCAGGCACTAACCAGGCCCTGCCCTGCTTAGCCTCCGAGATCAGACGAGATCGGGCGCTTTTCCGGGAGATGCGGCCTCAAGGACCTCACGGGTAGTTGAAAAGCAGTGCCCGAACCGGGACCTGAACCCTGGACCCTCAGATCAAAAGTCCGATGCTCTACCAACTGAGCCATCCGGGCCCCTTTTAAAGAGCACTTGGTCAGGGGAAAGAGTGCCTGCAAGCACAAATATTTCCTGGCAGACGTGCATAAAGACTACCCTCTCGTCAGCTTTAGGCGGCAGAAAAAATTCTGTCCGGTCGTCCCAATCCTGGAAAAACCAATTCCTCTAACAGAGGATGGGCCAGAAAAGCTGCGTTGCTTAAAGGCGCTTTTAAAAGAACCCAAAGAGGATACCGCAGGAACCTGAGGCTCTGGAAATGGCAAATTGAATGCCAAGCGGACCATGTCTGTCAAAGACTGGACCCACAGACTCTCCGCCTGGGAGGCTGAAAACGATTCTACAGTGGTAGATCCTCTAGGTTCTGTCCCTTTTGGCGATGGGGATCTAGTCCACTTCTTGCCAGAAAAAGAGCCAGCGATCATAGCTGTTAACCTCTTTTCTCTAGCCCCCCTAGGGTGACGGCTAGCATCTCCTCTGTGATAACACAGGGTTGGGCCGACCTGGGCCAGCCTCAGCACCAGACCCCCTTAATGGCTTATCCAGGGTGAACCCTATAGAAATAACCTGTGGGGAAAGTATTGGCATATTATCAGAACCAGAGGAGGAACCCCTTTGTCTTTGCCTTTTTTTTTTATTTTTATTTTTTTTTTTTTTTTTTTTGTGTTTTGATCCTGAACCCTTGGAAGCCATAATACAAAACCGAAGGACTCCGCTTACAACAACAGACTGTTATAGCCAGGAGTACAAAAATAAGGTTTAGGGGACAATAGGATCACTAATGCCCCAAAAACGGTGGGGCTCAGTATGTTTTCTTTTATATATTATTCACCACATACAGCCCCACCCCCAACATGTTTGCCAGCATTTAACCTGTTGCCAAGGGGATTTTGGCTTAACAAAAAGTATTGGAGCTGACTCCAGCATGTAGTACCCCTTCTCGCCACCGGGAGTCACTGTGCTGCCAGCTCTACGTCCTCTCTCTCCAGCTCAGCTCTGAACTGAGCTAAGAACGCGCCTGCTGTGTATAACAGCAATTAAAGGCACGCCCACTCTACACTGCAGTCACACTCCCCGCCCCCCCCCCCCCTCCCGAACGGCGCGAAAATTTTCTATATGAATGCGCGCGTGCATATGCGCGCGCGACTGTCGGGGCAGGAGAGCCCAGGAGGAGACGCACTCTGGAGCCCAGGAATGCAGGTTGGAGGACGCATCAGGTGGCAGATTTGAATCCCGGCAAGGTAAGGCTAACACAGGCCCCTAAGGAGTCCCTTTAGCCTAGAGACAGATCTGTTTTTTTTTTTTTTTTTTTAAAAGATCTTCAACCAGCGAGCAGCAGGTAGCTAGCAAACATACATAGATAGGTAGGGGGATCAAGTTATGGGGGGAAACATTTCAGGGCATCCTGTCTATCAGACATAGTGACCATGGTGCCAATGCAGAGCATACTCAGGCTAGCCCCCTTAAGATCTCCCCTGGAGAGCCTGCTGTCGAACCAAGTCCCGCAGGCTCCCCTCTTACCTGCTCCATGCCGCAGGACGTTTTGCAAAACGGTCCAATCTTCTCCCATCTCCGTGGGTAGCGTAGTAGACCTTCAGGCCCTGGGGTCCTATGAAGGTACCCACTGTCCTGGACCTATATAGCACCCTGACAAACAGGAACTTATGGTCTTTACAAACTCCAAGTCCTGGGCCCAGGGTCCAGCCCTCCAAAGAGGAGCATTATAGGCAAAACCCCACGGTTTGGGGCCCGGGTACTGTCCACTTTGGCACTGAGGCTCCTTGGACAGATCCGGTTAGCCCGCCCTTAATCCCAAGGATGTGGAGCAAAGTTATTCCGTAAACAAAACCTAAGACACTGGCGAAAAAACTGAGGGACTCCCTCTAGGGGAGGGGGTTATATAGGGAGGGACTTCCTGTTTGTTTGAGATTGCCAGTGTCCACACCTGAAGGTACTCCATATAACCCATATAGTAATGAATATGCCGCTCTGTGTCCCGTGATGTACGAGAAAGAAATCTGCTTGAGAATTGTCTATCCCTGGGATGAACACTGCTGAGATGCAGGGTACATGGGCTTCGGCCCATGAGAAAATCAGGTTTACTTCCCTTTGAGCCGCTAGGCTCCTTGTGCCCCCCTGGTGGTTTATGTATGCCACCGCCGTGGCATTGTCGGACTGTATCCTTACTGGCAGACCCTGCAGGGGGAGAGTCCAGGCGACCAGGGCCAACCGAGCAGCTCTGATCTCTAGGACTTTGATGGGAAGCAGACTTTCTGCCTCTGACCACTGTCCCTGCTGGGTCCGTTTCCCTAAGATTGCCCCCCAACCTGTTAGGCTGGCATCTGTGGTTACTATTTTCCACGTGATGGGGCAAAAGGTTTTCCCTTTTGACAATTTTCGAGGGACCAGCCACCAGTACAGGCTGCGCCTGACTCCTGGGGAAAGACCTAATGGACGGTCTAATGCCTGTATGGACCTGTTCCAAGCAGAGAGAATAGCTGCCTGGAGAACTCTGGTATGGATCTGGGCATAGGGCACTGCTTCGAAGGCGGCTACCATCTTTCCCAGCAGTCGCATGCATAGGCGAATAGTCGGCCTCTTTTTGCCTAGGACTATTTGAATTGTTTGAGTCAATGACCTGATCTTTTCTTGAGGTAAAAATATCCTCTGGCATTCTGTATCTAACCGAAGGCCTAGATATTCCAACTGTCTTGTGGGTTGCAACCTCGATTTTCCTTGGTTCACAACCCACCCGAATTCTTGTAGATGCCGAACTGTGCGGACTACTGCATGATTGAGGTTGGAAGCTGATCTGTCGATAACCAGGAGATCGTCCAGTTATGCCAGGACCAAAATGCCTTCTGTCCTTAGGACGGCTAGCACCGGGGCTAACACCTTTGTGAATACCCGCGGAGCTGTTGCCAACCCGAAAGGGAGGGCTACGAACTGGAAATGACTTTGATCTATCATAAAACGAAGAAACTTGTGATGTGCTGGGTAGATCGGCACATGCAGATATGCATCCTTTATGTCTATAGATGCTAGGAAGTCGCCTTGATGCAGGCTGGCTGTCACTGAACGTATGGAATCCATACGAAAGGTCTGAATCTTTAGAAAGCGATTTAGGCGTTTGAGGTCTAGGATAGGCCTGACGTCGCCATTGTATAATAAAAAGGTTGGAGTAGAATCCCAGACCCCTTTCTTGGGTTGGTACTACAATTACTCCTTGGAGCAAGAGGCGATCCAACGCCTTTACGAGAGAGGCCCTCTTTAACGGGTCGCTTGGAAGACTTGACCCCTGAAAATGAGGAG
Source organism: Rana kukunoris (assembly GCA_029574335.1). NCBI lineage: Eukaryota > Metazoa > Chordata > Amphibia > Anura > Ranidae > Rana > Rana kukunoris. The sequence continues at coordinate 226,986,627 of CM056053.1, read as the reverse complement.
GGGGGATTTCTCGAAACTCTAGTTTGTAGCCTGTGGCTACCACGGACCGAACCCAAGAGTCGGGAATTCTGGCCTTCCAGACTTCGGAGAAAAACTGAAGTCTTCCCCCCACCCAAGAGAGTGGGGGCGCCCCTTCATGAATCTGACTTGATGACTGGTTTAGCCGGCTTGCGAGACCAGGGCCTCTTGTTTGCCGCGGCTTGTCCCTGTGGGCGGCTATTAACTGCTGAACGCCCGGGAGGCCGTCGATACTGACGGGAAGTCGAAGGGGCCGAGCCTGCAAAGGCCTGTCGTTTAAACGCGGGCCCACGCGGTCTTTTCTTGACCGGTAAGGAAGAACTTTTACCACTTGATATGGTTTGGATATATTTATCTAGGTCTTCACCGAATAGTCTTCCCCCATGAAAGGGAAACCCTGCTAAAAGCTTTTTGCAGGGTGCCTCTGCTGACCAGTTCTTTAGCCACGAAAGACGACGCATGTGAACCACCAGCAGAGATAACCGGGATGCCTGTTGGATGGAGTCCTTAATAGCATCTACTGCAAAGCAGAGAGCCCTAGGGAAATCTGCTAATTCACGAGTTTGCTGAGCCGGCATGTCCTTTAATATCTGTTTTGCCTGATCCTTTAAGGCCTGACAAACGCCAATGGCTGCCACCACTGGCTGAACCATGGCACCTACTGTGGTGAAAGAAGCCTTCAGTAGGGTCTCTAATTTTTTGTCGACCGGATCCTTGAACATCTGGACATTTTCAACCGGACAGGTCAGGGATTTATTCACGCAGGAAATGGCCGCGTCCACTGTGGGGAGTGCCCATTTTAAAAATTCCTCTTCCATAGGATAGAGAATAGAGAACCTCTTAGGAGGGATAAAGATCCTATCAGGTCGAGCCCAATCCTGGTAAATCACGCTCCGCAGAAGGGGGTGAATCGGAAAAGACACACAAGTTAATGGAGTCTTTAAAGAACCCAATGAGGATACCACAGGGGCTACTAGTTCTGGCACTGGAAGTTTAAAAGCAGTGCGAACTATATCGGTCAAAGACTGGATCCACAGGCTCTCCGCTTGAGAGGCCGAAAAAATATTCATCTACAGTGGAACCCTCCATGTCTGAACCTTCGGGACTTGGGTCTGCTTGATCCCCTTGTGGGTCCCGTTCCTCCGAAGAGGAGACCTCCGCATCTGAAAACACCAAACTAGGTGAGGGGGATCTAGCCCGTTTGCTGCTTGGCAAAGGGCGGGCAAACAAAGCAGTTAACCTTTTCTCTAGCCCACCCAGGGTGGTCGCTAGCATTTCTTCCGTTACGTAAACGGGAATGGGTGGATCGGGGGCTGCCTCTGCCCCCAGCATCCCCAATGGCTCTTGTACTATGCTACTCGGTGGTCTAACTGGTGAGGGTGGGGCCGTTGAAGCCTGGCCCAAATCCTCTGACCCCGATGGAGACCCCTTTTGTTTCTTGGCACCTTTTGCAGCCTTGGCTGGTCCTGATGCCTTTGGAGCCATTGCACAACCTTGAGTCACCCCTCTAGCCAACACCTGACTGTTGTAGCTTGGAGTAATTAATATGAGAACAGGCTGAGGAAAAATGAAAAAATTTTGTATATATATTTTTTTTTTTTTTTTTTTTACCCGCCTGGGAGGTGGCAATACTGAGGAAAACCTGTGAGTATTGCAACACCAATGCCCGTTAGCCGGAGTCCAAGGTTGACTCAGATACTGCTGGATCTAAGGCTGAGTCCCTTTAAGCAAAAAAACTCTTTTTTTTTTTTTTTTTTTCTGGTCAATAGTGGAACTAAGTCCTAGACCTGAAGATCCACAAACCGCCACTGGGTGTCACTGTGGCCAAAAGACCCAGCTGCGCGCTCTGTGTCCTTCTTCCTCTGCCTCCAGGAGGGAAAGTCCAGCCAGAGAAAAAGTTTTACTTTTAAAACAGACCCTGACGCTGCTGGCCCGCCCCCCCAACGCACGCCGACGCTATAAAAGGCGGCGTGCGCGCGCGCACCCCCCCACGCTGAAAACAACATGGAGGAAGCAGAGCAGAGGAAAAACATGGACCAGCGCCAGGCAGCACCAACAGACACCAGGTAAGCACTAATCTTATTGTAGTGCACAGAGAGAGGAAGCTGTCCCCATGGGCTTCCTAAGAAACAGGAGTTTTCACCAGCAATTTCCTCTTTAAAACATGTGGGGTTGCAGTATCAATGCTAACAGGCAGACCTGGGGTGAGTAGCAAATATATATCTTACACAAGTATACATATATCTACATGTTATCTGGGTAAACATTAGTATCCCATCCTGCCCACACAGACATAGTGGAGATAGTGGCTGATGCACAAGCATACCATTAGCCAACCCAGAACCCCCAGGGGGATACCTACTGTCGAACCAAGTCCCGCAGGTTCCCTCTTACCTGCTCCACGCCGCAGGGTATTGCAAACTGCAAGAGGCCCAATCTTCCCCCATCTCCGTGGGTATTGTCTCGGACCTTCAGGGACCGGGGTCCTGTGTTAAGGAACCCACACCCCTGGACCTATATAGCATCCTGGCATCAGTAGCATTTAGTCCTGGGAGAGACCAAGGCACTGGAGCCCAGAATCCAGCCCTCCAAGGAGAGGCATTATAGGCAACACCCCACGCAGGCAGGGCCCGGGTACCGTACACCTTGGCTTTGAAGCACTTCGGACGGATCCGGCTAGCTATCCTGGGTCCCGAGACCTCCGAGGGACAGCTAGACGTGACCAACACCTAAGACACTGGCGAAAAACTGAAGCACTCTCAGTGGGAGGGGGTTATATAGGGAGGAACTTCCTGTGAAGTTGATTACACCAGTGTCCACACCTGAAGGTACCCATATAACCCATATGTAATGACTATGCGCTCTGTGTCCCGTGATGTACGATAAAGAAATAAAAATCGCAGAGGCGATCAAATACCACCGAAAGAAAGCTCTATTTGTGGGAAGAAAAGGACGCAAATTTTGTTTGGGAGCCACGTCGCACGACCGCGCAATTGTCTGTTAAAGCGACGCAGTGCCGAATCGCAAAAACACCTTGGGTCATTTACCAGCGTATTGGTCCGGGTCTTAAGTGGTTAAACTTTATACATTGGGCTAGTGGAAGCCAGTGGATAGATTGGCAGAGAGGGGCAGCAGTCACAGATCAAGTAGTAAGGTGGATGAATTTAACAGCATCATTCAAGATGGACTAGAGGTGGGATAGTCTGTGTAGAGGTAGACCAGTGTTTGCTTTCTGTGTCCTACTGATAAGATTACAGCCACTTCCTGTCCGAAAATGTCCCCAAAGTTCTCATCCTAGACAAGAATCATTAGAACAGGTGCCCCCATCAAATTATTTACCACCACCACCTGCTTGGGTGAAAATTTAAAACATTTTAATTTCCTCTTAATATGTTTTAGGACAACTAGGGAGGGTAAAATCTCCTCAGGGAGAACACCTCAATAACAACTTCGCAGACAAATGAACCCTTGTGCAAAAGAAAGCCATTACTTACACTTTACCCGTCTGTAAAATAGGACTAGCTCAGGCACTTTACCTTTCTGAATTCATTCATATTCACCACTCAGCAGCCTTAATTGCTATTTATTAGGCTGGGCAGCAATTTATTCCAGAGAGTAAATACTGTACTGCATATTTTAAAAATATCTTTAACACATTTTTGGTGAATGTGGTCTGAGCCAGATTAAAGTGGTGAATGATGAGAAGTGCAGTGCCTTGAAAAATTATTCATACCCCTTGAAATGTTCCACATTTTGTCATGTTACAACCAAAAACTTAAATATATTGGGAGTTTATGCGATAGACAAACACAAAGTGGCACATAATTGTGAAGTGGAAGGAAAATGATTAATGGTTTTCATTTTTTTGACACATAAATGTCTGAAAAGCATGACGTGCATTTGTATTCAGCCCCCTTTACTCTGATACCCCTAACTAAAACAAAGTGGGGCCAACTGCCTTCAGAAGTCACCTAATTAGTAAATAGAGTCCACCTGTGTGTAATTGAACAGCTGTTCTGTGAAGCCCTTGGAGGTTTGTTAGAGAACCTTAGTGAACAAACAGTATCATAAAGGCCAAGGAACACACCAGACAGGTCAGAGATAATGTTGTGGAGAAGTTTAAAGGTTATAAAACAAATTCCCACGCTTTGACCATCTCATGGAGCACTTTTAAATCCATCATCTGAAAATGGAAAGAGTATGACACAACTGCAAACCTACCAAGACATGGCTGTCAACCTAAACTGACAGGCCAGGCAGGGAGAACTAATATGAGACACGCAGCCTATTGGCCAATGGTAACACTGGAAAAGCTGAAGAGAACCACAGCTCAGGTGGGAGAATCTGTCCACAGGGCAACTATTAGTTGTGCATAAAGGCAAATCTGGCCTTTATGGAAGAGTGTTAAGAAGAAAGCCATTGTTGAAAGAAAGCCATAAGTCCTGTTTGCGGTTTGCGAGAAGCCATGCAGGGAACACAGTAAACATGTGGAAGAAGGTGCTCTGGTCAGATGAGACCAAAATTGAACTTTGTGGCCTAAAAGCAAAACGCTATGTGTGGCAGAAAACTAACACTGTACATTACTGTGAACACATCACCCCCACCGTGAAACATGGTGGTGGCATCATCATGTTGTGGGGATGCTTTTCTTCAGCAGGAACAGGGAAGCTGATCAGAGTAGGTGGGAAGATGGATGAAGCCAAATACAGGGCAATCTTAAAAGAAAAACTGTGAGGCCCCATACACACGAGCAGACAGATTTGTTCAAATCGGTCGGGCCGACGATTTGAACAAATCTGTCTGCTGGGGACATATTGGTTTGATCGTGTACACACGATCAAACCAAAATCCCTGCCGCCAGACGGCGCGGTGACATGGCGGTGACGTTGACGCCGCCACGTCACCGCACCAGGAAGTAAAACACTTCCGCGCATGCGTCGAAACCATTCGGCGCGTGTGTGAGAAGACATGTCTGCTGGTTAGCGTACTAACCAGTAGACATGTCGGGTGGACGGGTTCCCAGCCGACAGATTGGTAAGCATGCTTTCCAATCTGTCGGGTGGCCAAATACGTCGGCTCGCCCGTACACACGATCGAATCTGTCTGCTGAAACGGTCTAGCAGACCCTTTCCAGCAGACAGATTTGATCGTGTGTACGAGGCCTTAGAGCCTACAAAAAAGACTTGAGACTGGGGTGGAGATTCACCTTCCAGCAGGACAACAACCCTAAACATAAAGCCAGAGCTACAATGGAATGGTTAAGATCAAAGCATATTCATGTGTTAGAATGGTTCAGTCAAAATCCAGACCTAAATTCAATTGAGAATCTGTAGCAAGACTTAAAAATTGCTGTTCACGAATGCTTTCCATCCATTCTGACAGAGCTTGAGCTATTTTGAAAAAAAGAATCGCCAAAAATGTCACTCTCTATATGTTAAAAGCTGGTAGAGACATCCCCAAAAAGACTTGCAGCGTAATTGCAGCAAAATGTGGTTCTACAAAGTACTGACTCAGGGGAGGCTCAATACAAATGCACGCCACACTTTCCATATATTTATTTGTAAAAAATATATATAATTTTCCCTCCACTTCACAATTATGTGCAACATTGTGTTGAAATATCACATAAAATCCCAATAAAATACATTTATGATTTTTGTTGTTACATGACAAAATTAGAAACATTTCACGGGATATGAATACTTTTTCAAGGCACTGTAAATATTTGAGCCAAATGCTGCATATGTATTTTATAAAAATGGTGCATGGAAACCTACATAAAAAATAAGAGGAGACCCCGAAGTTTGGCAAAGCTTTTTTGAATATTTTGACAATTAAAGATTTGAATGAGCTTTTTATGTGAATGAATATTTGGTGACTATATGGAATCTTGGGTAAATCTGACATTCATCCTATTATAAACAGACCCTTGGTTTTTTAAACTTTGTAAACCTGATAGGTTTGCTTTAAATACAACATGTTCAGTCGTTGTAAAGCTCTCAAAACTATGATCACACAATTATAGTGTGTGAAATTCACATCAATAGGGTGTGCTTAGATATTAATTGCCTGTCCTACAATGTGAACAGGTGGAACTATCGGACAATCAAAGGTGACAAATGTCTGCAACAATTATCCTCTCGAAAATTACTGCTGTGCAATAGTCTATTGGGTCAGAAATATAACAGATACAGTTCTAAAATCAGAAACTGAGCTCATATCTTGCAGCACAATGCAGGCTCTTTCAGCTATGGTTTTCTGGGAGATCTGTGGGAACAGATAAACAGCTTTAGTGTATAATTGAGAAGGGCTTTTAAAGGTGTAGAAGGGTCCGAGAAGGAACATACCTCCCACATTTTCACATTGTTTTATGATTTTTTAAACAGTATTTTTTATATCAGTCTTAATAATCAAAAAAATGTGAATAAATATCACATACTGAAAACAAGCAAACCCAACAGGAAAAGTATAATTTACAAAACATCCTACCAGGAAATTCACAAACCTTTTTATGTATATAATAGAACTAATGGAGAATAATCTTGCTTGTCCTTTGTTGTATTGCTTGTACATTTTTATGTAGGGCTAAGTTTTTGATTTGCCTTTAAGGCCTCGTACACACGATCGGACATATCCGATGAAAACGGTCCGCGGACCATTTCCATCGGATATGTCCGATCGGGAGTTTGATCCGATGGCGTGTACACACCATCGGACGGCGCGGTGACGTGGCGGTGACGTTGACGCCGCCACATCACCGCACCAGGAAGTTAAACACTTCCGCGCATGCGCCGAATCCATTCGGCGGCGGCGCGGCGGCGGTGGGGGACGACATGTCTGCTGATAAGTGTACTAACCAGCAGACATGTCGGGCGGACAGATTCCCACCGGATAGATTTCAAAGCTTGCTTTGAAATCTGTCGGGTGGAGAAATCTGTCCGCTAGCCCATACACACGCGCGGAGATGTCTGCTGAAAGGGTCCATCGGACCGTTTTCAGCGGACATATCCCCTCGTGTGTACGAGGCCTAACACAGTTCAAATCAGGAGTTGTGAGCACAGGCATAAGGATGCAATGCCTTCCCATACTAAATTGTGTGACCTGTCAGGAAGGAGATATTCAAGCTTGGTTGAACAGCTACCAACCCTCTGGATTGTTTAAGCCCTTGGTCCTCGTGACTCCTCCTCCCAGTGCATTACAATGCTCTGTTCTCCCTTAACATTCCAAATAGGATTTGGGCCTGCCATGAGAGTCATGCTAGTTGCCTGCTGATCTCCAGCTTTAATAATTTCTAATTTATTTGCTTAGAAAAAGTATGCAGATAAGGACTATAGACTTCTTGAGCAGCATATGTGTGCTAAGGGGTCAACATAACAGCCAGACAAATATATGTTTTAGAGTGAGGTCAGCAATGGCCCCTCCCATATATTTACCAGTGCAGATTTATCTAATATTGTTAGTTATGTCTGTAGCAGTCACTTAATTGTTAATTTCTGCTGAAGTAAAAAGGGAAGCGAGAGTTAAAACATTTGTTTATCATTTTCTTTGTAGTGCATTGTAATCAGCTTTTAAGTAGTTTTTTTTTGGAACTGTGTTGTTATTATACCTCTAAGTTACTTAGTCGGAGTGCCATGATTGAGAGGGAATATTCCACTGGCTTGGGGCAGTCCTGTTGTCTTTCTATTAGGCCGTGTACACACGATCGAATATATCTGCTGAAACTGGTCTGCAGACCAGTTTCAGCGGACAAATTCGATCGTCTGTACGGGCTAGCAGACAGGTTTCCAGCAGACAAAAGTTTGCTGAAAACCCGTCTGTCCGACATGTCCGCTGGTTAGTACGCCTAACCAACGGACAAAAATCCCATGCATGCGTCGAATGGATTCGACGCATGCGTGGAAGTATTTTACTTCCTGGTTCGGTAACGTGGCGGCGTCAACGTCACCGCCACGTCACCGCGCTGTCTGTCCGCGGGGATTTTGGTTTGATCGTGTGTACACTGATCAAACCAAAATAGCCCAGCAGACATGTCCGATGAAAACGGTCTGTCGGACCGTTTTCATCGGATTTGTTTACTCGTGTGTATGCAGCCTTAGAAGAAAACGTGTCTGAACTAACGACTGTGGACTGTGAACAATGGAATTCCTGGAGTACTAAACAATCTTAAACTGTTTTCCCTTCTTTATTCATATGCTATCCGAGACCTACAGACTTGCACTAGGTTTCCTATCGTTTATAGTACAGGTAGTCCCTGGGTTACAAACAAGATAGGGACTGTAGGTTTGTTCTTAAGTTGGATTTTTTTTGTAAATTGGAACAGGTAAGTTTTTTAGGTGTAGCTCCAGCCAAAAAATCTATTAAGTTTTTTGGAAAACATAGGGAAGGGATATCACCCCGTAATATTTGCTTTGCTGTCTGTGCACCTGTTCAGAAGAATTTACTTCCCTTTCTGTCCCAAGAACAATTAGATTTTGAACATTTTGGGTTGTTAGTGAAATATGGACTGGTGATAAAATTTATCAGTGGAGACACCTTTTCCCCATAATAACTCTTAAGGCCGCGTACACACAATCAAACTTGTCTGCAGAAACTGGTCCGCAGACCAGTTTCAGCGGACATATCCGACTGTGTGTACTGGCTATCAGACAGGTTTTTCCAGCAGACAAGTTTTAAAGCATGCTTTAAAACTTGTCTGCTGGAAACCCATCTGTCCGACATGTCCGCTGGTTAGTACGCCTAACCAGCGGACATAAATCCCCCACATGCGCCAAATGGATTTGACGCATGCGTGGAAGTATTTCACTTCCTGGTTCGGTGACATGGCGGCGTCAACGTCACCGCCACGTCACCGCGCTGTCTGTCCGCGGGGATTTTGGTTTGATCGTGTGTACACACATCAGACCAAAATCTCCAGGAGACATATCCGATGAAATCGGTCTGTCAGACCATTTTCATTGGATAAATCTCCCCGTGTGTACGCGGCCTTACAGGAGAGAATTTCCCTTCCTACGGGTAGATTACAGGGACCACCTGTATTCATCCTATGGTGATGTTCATTATCCTAACTATATTTTGTAAGAAATTGATGGATGGATTGCTCCCAAGTGCTTTAATCATTTGAGTCTTTAATATCTAGTGGTTTTATTTTTCCTCACACATTGTGATATTTTTCCTTTGTGTTTTCTGAACTTTATAAAATATTAATAAAATAAGATTGAACTAAACAATCTTAAACTGACATCCTATCACTGCATATGTACAGTACTATACAGATTAGAGACTCTCGATATCTCCATGATGCCGCTGTGCAGTAGCCCTACGGTAAGGGTGCCTATCTTTAAAATTACCATTCACCCCTCTGGTTAGTCATTGGAGCACAGTTAAATATTATTTGCCTTCCTTTGAGCAATGAGAAATAATGAATCCTGTAGGTGTTATTATTTTAGCTTAGTACCATTAATCACGCCTACCTCTTAGTCTGCAACTTTTCCCTTACATGGCAAATTCTGCACTACTCTATTACTCTAATCTCCATAAATTGTACTCTGAACCCACTAGTATGTATGGTTTCCTACATTTATGTCTTGTCAGCACAATATTTACCTTTTTTTTAACAGTTTGCATCCATTCACAATGATTCTTTATTACAAAGAATGTAACGCTTTATAGTACAGATGCCTTAAAGTATATAACCTGATACTACCAGCCTTTAGAGTTATAGCAGTAGGACCATTACTTATATCTGTAAAATGGAGATGTCACTTCTGTAAAAGGAAATGTATACTTGCATACTAGTGCTATGATCAGTTGCATCTGTAAATTTGCATGACATGAAAGAGTTCCATGAAACAACTCCTAAATGATAATGAACATACAAACACCTGGCTACAATGATCGCCCCTTAGTAAAGTGGGCTCCTGTTGTTTAATCCCATACTATTAACTGGTTATGCATTAAGAACTCTGTTTTCCTGATTTGTTTATTAGTAACATTGCTGACTGGATTCAAATAATTTAATATCCAGGTGCATCGCACGGCTTCAATTTAAATACACTACTGGAAATTGAATAATTAGTCCTGAGCAATAACATGATAGGGGCATGCCCTTACAAATATCAACCTAATATAGATACTGCATATATTTATTAAATCATTTTGGTTTATATAAAACTAAAAAAGAAAGCAGTGTAGTATTAAAAAATATTGTATCAATGATGTAAATAAAAAATAATATTGTAAATGCTAATATCCTATGTTTTTCTATTTTATAAAAGACTGGACATGTTTTTATTTAAATCAATCTCCTGTGGCTTGTTCATTATCTGTAGCTTTTGATCACATACCTCTACTTATGTGGCAGCAAACAAGTAGTTGCGACAATACATAAACATTTTATTCTAGTAGGTCTAGCAAAATTATGTTGTTTTTTTTGCTAGCTTGACATGTGTGTATTGCAGTAAAGCAACTCTAAAGCACATTAACACGTGGCACTGTTAGCATTGCAATATCATTTGTTTAGAATGGCAATGCAATGCACACATACAACAGCCAATGCATCAGCTTTACAAGATACCACAGTGCTCATATCAAAAAAAGATGCTTTAATGCAGATGGTCCTAAAGGGGTTGTAAAGCTTCCCGTTTTTTCACCTTAATGCATCCTATGCTTCAGCAGCGCATTGCGGGCAGTGTTAACCCTTCCGTGGCTGCTAGCGGGGGGTAATACCACCCCAATAGCGGCTGAAATGCGCAGCAAATCCACCCATAGCGTCAGCGGTAAAAATAGCAGAGTTTTACCACCGACACTATGGGCGGCTCAGTGTGAAAGGGGTCTTATGCTTACTCCTCGCTTCACTGCAGCCAGAAATCTTTCCTTTCATTTCTGAGTATGAAAGAGTATGAAACCTGCTCCCCTGTAAGGCAACCAGGACCTAGCAGCCAATTTCTAGGCTTAATAATGTTCACATGATTAGAAGAGTGACATCACTAATCTCCCCTCAGGATATCAGCATTGACTGTAGAAGAGGGAGGACCTGCAATGTAGTGTAGATAAGTGAATATGATGGGGTTGGGAGATGTTCTTCCTTAAGACACTGTAAGTTTGCCTTGTATAAATTATGCCATTTATAATGTAGGTTTAATATATTTAACTTTTTTCTATTTGCAGGAGGATATTGAATGCCCAACTAAGTTGACTGTTACAAAGGAATCAGCATTAGATGGGTACTTAAAGGATAAATTATATGCACCAAATGACCTTTCTTCTGATGAGGAATATGAAGTGCCAGAGACCAGAGGTTCCCGTCTAAAGAAATCTGGCATGCAACGCATTGACAACATCAAGAAAGCATTTTCCAAAGAAAGCATGCAGAAGACAAAGCAAAACTTTGGAATAAAAGTTAATAGAATTCGCACGAGGATAGTAACTCCAGAAAGAAGGGAGAGAATCAGGCAATCTGGAGAGAGACTGAAACAGTCTGGAGAGAGATTTAAACAATCCATAGCAAAAGCAGCACCCAAGAAGGAAACATTTAAACTCAATAAAAAGAAGAAGGAAAAAGTACGAGCAACAGCAGAAGGTCAAGAAGTTGGCGAAGATGATGAAGTGTCCATTTCTGAGCATGAAATTGTGGAACCCATCTCAGAGGAAACCTATACTGAAGTGGTCACCATAAAGAAGAAAAAGAAAAAGAACGGAGAAAAGGCTGAGCTTCTTCCAGCTCAGGATGAAGAAAAGGCAGGCTCAATCTCAGAAAAACCTTTACTGAAACTGGAAACAAAATTGGATACAGATGAAACCCCACTTGTTGATATCAAACTGTCTTAACAGAGGATCTTACCTACAAGAAAATCCAGCACAGATCTATCAATAACTCCACCTGTCCTTTGCACACAAGGACCTCAAGGACAGCGAAATGCCAAAATGATAAGGCACATTGTGCATATCTTCTATATACCAACAACTGCTTCTACTCAAAACAGAAATACAACAGAAGAATGTAACCTGTCTGAGGGCAGGTTATGCCTGGCAAATCTGGTCATTTATACTTTCAAATACATTTTTAAATAAATGCCGACTCAAAAACTCAAAACACAGTTACTATACTACAAATAAAAGGCTCACAAATATGTTGTGATCTACTAAGGTGCTCCATGCAGTGTGATAAGGTAAAATGCAGGGAAGTAGGCCAGATTTTCTGATGTGTAGAGTGAGGAGAAGTGAACCCGTTATCACTTCAAACATTTAATGTGCGGGAGAAGCTCTATTTTTTTTGTATTCTTCTACACGTAATTGGATGCTTGAAGTGAACGCAAGATCACTTTAGTTTTCTGGTCCACAATCACTTTATTTGACCTCACTGCACTATAATAAAGTAGGCTCATTGCATCATAAAGAAAGATGTTAAACTGCCAATAAGCTACAGAAATAATAATCTTTACTACACCAGACAGACCAACCACTAAAGAATTAGATGTAGTGACTGAGACTGCGGTATGAATCATAATGTACTTCATAAAGGAACTAATCTATCTGTTCAGGACATGCTCATTTATGAGGACTGAAACGTTGTAATCATGTATTCTTATTTCCAAAATACAGTGAATGATATAGAGTATATAGGAAGCTGTGTGATTTTCTTATGATCAAATGCGGATATAATTCGGCACACTTTTGTTAGGGAAACTATGATGTGAGACGGGAACATAGAAAAACAATGGGGATATAGAGCATTTACTACTGTGTAAGCAGTAATCCTACAATGAACACTTCTATTGAATGATTATCGTGAGAAGGATTGAACGATTAGTAAGTTATTTTCAAATTGTCTATATCTAAGTGAAGACGTAATTGTACTATATATCAACTGACAAAAGGAGTTCACATATTCTATGAGCATCTGAAATGGTTGTGAAGTCTTCTCCATGAATATACTGTATAATGTTGAAATCCTGCAAGTTCTAAAAAATATATATATATATATATATATATATATATATATATATATATATATATATATATATATCTATATATAAATGATATTATGTTTCTGTGCTCAAGATAATATTGTCATAACAGCCTACATTTATTAGCCAACCTACAATGCATTTGAATGGTACCAGCACTGCATAATCTCCAAACCTTCGCATTCACATTTTGTTCTGGACAAAACCTTAATGTCAAAAACAAATGATGCGTACAAGTGACAACTGTACAATGAGACACTTATCCATTAAGTTGAAAGACAAACCAGAGCAAATATACATAGTGAGAAAGCACAGTTTGGCAACCGCTATATATAGTACAACATTACGTTAATTACAATAGGTGGATGCCAAAAATGAAACAATATTATTACTATGGAACCGAGTGGCACACAGCCTCCTGAATTACAATTTGTTATGTGTGTATTTACAATGGCATCTACTCTAGCTGGGTTTGTTTACCTGTTTTACACATTGACATTTTGTGTTTTTTTTTTTTTATCTCTGTATTCCCTCTGGTATACAATATTTTTTCACCTGCATTTTTCCTGACGTCCAACGCCTGTATTATTCCTGGTCTAATTGATCCTGTGTCCTTACTTTTCTTAGTATCTAGTGGTTTGTAATTCCCCAGGGAGTCTGGTGAATTTTCTGCTTAGATTAGTATCCTAAATTTTATGTGTATATGTATATTTCAATATTATTATATAGACTGTTTCTATGTTCAGTTTTAAATATTTGTGATGTGCAATCAAACAAAGGGAATGTCCCATTAAGCCATTTAAAGCGGGGGATTCACCCCAAAAAAAATGTTTTTAACATTATATTCAGCCGAGTTGTGAGGTAGAGATTACGGCAATGAAATGAAAAGAAACAGCGTATATACCGTATTTTCATCGCGGCTTCCGGGTATGTAATCTGCAGGACTGGGCATTCCTAATTGATTGACAGGCTTCCGACCGGCGCATACAGCGCATCACGAGTTGCCGAAAGAAGCCGAACGTCAGTGCGGCTCTATACGGCGCCTGTGCACCGAGGTTCAGCTTCTTTCAGCAACTCGTGACGCGCTGCATGCGCCGGTCGGAAGCCTGTCAATCAATTAGGAACGCCCAGTCCCGCAGATTACATACCCGGAAGCCGCGGTGAAAATACGGTATGTATGCTGTTTTTTTTTTTTATTTCATTGCCGTAATCTCTACCTCAGCTAAATATAATGTTAAAAAATTTTTTTGGGGTGAACCCCCGCTTTAAGCCGTTTCACCATTACTAGGCCCATTTATTAAAATAAATTCAGGCTTATTGTTACGCCTGAAGTCAAAAATCAAAACAGATCATAAAAACCTGATGTGAAATCATTGGGAAATAGAGATTTTCACTAGTCCAATACTAGTGGATTCTCTAATTGTTATTGATATATACATATATATTTTCCATTAAATGGATAATCATATTTATAAATACATAAAAAGAGTTTTACCTGTTTCAAATGGTTTAATCTAATGAATTTAATCTAATTCAATGGATGAATGCTAGGTTATTATCAACTACACTCTTATGCCTTGTACACACGATCAGGCTTTTGCCCAGCCAAATGCACATCGGAATTCCAACGAAAATTCATCGGAGTAAAATAGAACATGTTCTGTATTTAAACTCCGATGGAATTCATCGTAACTTCCGATGTAATTTCTCCGATGGGGCATACACACGGTCGGAACTTCCTATGGAAAAAGTCCATCTGACTTTTTCCATTGGAAATTCCTATTGTGTGAACGGGGCTTTACCGAAGTGTTGCTGCATAGTTATTTTTGTATCTAATATTTACAAAAGAAATAAATAACAGAATGGGTGGCACCCCACTTTCAAGTATATCACTATGGAACACTAGGCATATTGGCTGGTGTCCTTACAGGAGAAGGGTCAACAAGCTTGAGGCAGCATGCCCAGACCCTTTTGCGAAATGACAAACATATGAAGACATTTTGTTTCAACATGCATGGCAAGTGCTGGGACTGACATTTCACTGCCAAAACATAAGTAACAAAAGTTCATGCAGGTGCCACATTATCTTCAATAAGACACGCAACAAGAAGGAGATATACTGTAGTATTAAAATCTAATTACTTTGCTCAAGCAGAAAAAAACAAGAGTAAAAAGTGTGTAGCCATTGCATATATCTAACTTAACCACTTCAGCCCGGAAGATTTTACCCCCTTCCTGACCAGAGCATTTTTTGCAATTTGGCACTGCGTCAATTTAACTGAGAATTACACTGTCATACAATGCTGTACCCAAACAAGATTTGCGTCCTTTTTTCCCCACAAATAGAGCTTTTTTTTTGGTGGTATTTGATAGCCTCTATGGTTTGATTCTTTGCACTATAAACAAAAAAAGAGCGACAATTATGAAAAAAATAAACAATATTTTTTACTTTTTGCTATATTAAATATCCCCCATTTAAAAATAAATAAATACATTTCTTTATCAGTTTAGGCCAATATATATTTTTCTACATATTATTGGTAAACAAATAGCAATACGCATATATTGATTGATTTGCGCAAAAGTTATAGCATCTACAAACTATGGGAAAGATTTATGGTATTTTTATTATTTTTATACTAGTAATGGTGGTGATCTGTGATTTTTAGCGGTACTGCAACATTGCGACGGGCAGATCGGACATTTTTAACACTTTTTTGGGACCATTGACAATCATACAGCGATCAGTGCTATAAAAATGCACTAATTACTGTGTAAATGTCACTGGCAGAGAAGGGGCTAACACTAGGGGACAATCAAGGGGTTAAATGTTTGTTCTGTGTGGGGATGGGAGTGACTAGGAGAGGAGACATATCTTTTTCCTACTTAGTAACTTAGTATGAATAAAAGATATGTTTCCTTTTCCCTGACAGTACAGGAATTTGTGTGTTTACACAAATCCTCATGCTGGCGCTTGTGCACGCGATCGCACAAGGCTGGCGGCGATTGTGCCTGCTGGCCAAGCTCATCGGGTTCCCCACCATTTAGCGGGGGCATGTGCGCACCCTCTGGTGGCCGAAAATGAGAGGGATGTACCCTTATGGGATTTCACCCAGGGGAGCCATTCTGCCGCAGTATATCTGCGTGAGCCGGTCAGGAACCGGTTAATGAAAAGAATCATTTGAAATCTTACAATACACAAAAGGGATAACACTAAAATGTAGCCTGCAGAAATTTTGATGTGGACCATGTCATAATCACGGACGTGTACTTTGTTCCTTCTTATGTGGTTTTAAAAACACACAGGGAGGCAGAAAGGTGTAAACCAGCTCTTACAATACATACTGATCTTTACAATTGTTAACAAATAAAAGAAAAACCTGGATAATTGATTTGGCATTTCAAATGTCAACATGCTGTAATAAAGGACTTTCTTTGATAGGGTGATCATTTGATGGTTTGTGCAAATAACACACTTTAAAAAGCAGATAAATATCACTTTATTTAGTAATGTAATGTGCTTATGGTGGCAAGGTTTTGTCATTTAAAGGCATCATTATGAATACCAGTAGTTTTATATTTGCTTGGACCAATCAAAATTCCTGCCATCACCATGACTAACCACCACTCAGAGGGAAAAATGGTGATCAAATGGATTCCAGCTTTTCAATGTGGCGGGGTCTGTGTAATAAAATGTTCTTTCTAGTTCTACCACTGCTGTGTAGGAAGAAAATGTCAGCAACTAAGCTACTGTAACCCTTTGACATTTATTGACAGGCAGCTATGATATATAACAATTGGTTCTTATACATTCATACTTCATTTTAGACTATGACATATATTTGGTTTGAGATGAAGCAGGCTGTTCGCACAATCATAGACTTCATTTTGCAACATAATTATTTGGTGTGTTCATATTTATGGCATTTGTTATTTTGGTCTCTGCTACTAAAATGTATCATTTAAAATGCCAACCAATATTGTTGTGACAGAATGATATTTGGAGTATAACTATTTGTAATCCAAACTATTAATAAATTCACCACTTTTGAGTTTAATCATTTTATACAAGTCATTTTAAAGTTCGCTCTGTATCATAAATTTGACGTGCTTCGGATATCAGTTCTATTGTAGATGGATTCAATCCTGTCTGACATTCTGAAAAGTCTATCCATCTCAAACATAATACCAGTGTTTTACCAGCACATGCTTATCAGTGTAATAAAAAAATGAGTACAGTACAATGGAATTAGAGCTATACTGTACACCAGGGGTGTCACACTACATTTCATTGTGGGCCGCATTAGCATTATGATTGCCCTCAAAAGGGCCTGTTGTATCTGTAAGATTTAATTTGCAGCTTATCCCCTCCCCTTTACGTTAGATGTAAAGAGCCACCCCACCATCAGAAGTTGAGTCCCCCACTCTCCCTTACATCACAGTGCACCCCCCTTTCCTTATGCTGCTGCTGGGAAGAAACTGGATGCATTGCTTAAAAGCAGAAGGTATTGGGTCTGGAAGAGGCCCAGAGGAGGGCAGGAGAGGTGCGAGGGCCACATGAAATGGCCTGGAGGGCCGGATTCGGCCCGCGGCCTTGTGTTTGACACCTGTGCTGTACACTATCTTCCTGAACATGTAAAGTGTGCAGATTTTAGGAGCTCAGTGCACATAAATAATACGGGGCAAATTTTTTATGAACATATTCTGGCACACAGTTTAGCAGAGAATATATAAGTGGTAAATAAGTAAAGTTGATTGAAATGAGTGTTAAGACATATCAGTTGACTGTCATAGGTAAACTAATAAAACATAACAAACATATTACACTTACCCCCTCTGTGCAGTTGGTTTTGCACAGAGCAGCCCAAATCCACCTCTTCTGGGGTTCCTCTTCGGCGCTCCTGGCCCCTCCCTCCTGTTGAGTGCTTCCACAGTAAGCAGCTTGCTATGAGGACACCCGATCTGAGTCACAGCTCCCTGTGTCCATTTAGACACGGAAATGCGACAGCTCATAAAATGCATTAAGATATAAAACCTTCTCTCAATAAAAATATTAAACAAGAAGATATAAAACCTTCTGACTTTACAACCCCTTTAAGCTCCTTCTAAAAATGCTAATTGCCTGGCAATCACAATGATCAAATGGCTTCAGTGCTTACTAACTCGCTAATCCAGAGCATGTATGCAGATCAGTAGTTCCAGCTTTATTTTGACCTTTACTCACTGCCAGAGGCGGCTCTAGGCTTTGTGAGGCCTTAGGCAAAACTTGACATGGTGACCACTCACACCCATGATGGGAAAAATAATTCAAAGACAAGGGCCTCTTCCCCACAAAGTTGTGGGGGTCTGCGGGCAGGGGGCTTATCGAAATCTGAAAGTCCCCTTTAACAAGGTGGCCCCCAGATCCTGCTCTTTAATAACTAAGGGGCGGGGGCCACCCAGTGATCTCACCTGGTGAACCCACCCCCTTGTGACGTCATTGACTGAGGGTATGCTGAGTCATTGATGTCACAAGGGGTGGTGTCACCAATATTTACTGGTTGTCAGGGACGCTGGCAGCCCCAGTCCTGAGTCAGGGCTCTTAAGGTCCCCTGTCCCTCAAAACTGGTGTAATGTGGTGTAGTGTAAGTTAGGCGGCCACGAGGCCCCTGTGAGTGTGAGGCCTTAGGCGACCTATATTGCCTAATTAAAAAAGCCGCCTCTGCTCACTGCATGTTTCTCTTTGGTTAGTGACTTGGAACTATTGAAAGCAGACAGGCAGACAACTAGCATTTTCAGAAAAAAACAAGCCATGGCTGACCACTTTAGCTGCACAGTTGCCAGTCTAAAGCAATTAAAGTATAAAGCAGTTGTGGCCCGCAGGGAAGATTTTTTTTCTGTACACGTTTTCACTCTGCATGGATTCCTTGCAGGTGTGTGCATAAGCCCTGATGGTAAGTAATCCTCAAAGACCACAACAAAGGCTGCATTCACACTTGAGCTAAGCATTTTTGGTTGATTTGCATGCCTCTTTGGTGATCGGCAGTCGTTTTAATGGGTATCTGAGGCTTTAGCATTTAATTTTTTATTTGTTCAGCCAATGGAAAGCTAGTTACCAAGGGAATATGATATATATCTTTTTACTTTATTTCACACGTGCATTTTGCTGGACATTTTTTTAAGCGCTCCCATTGAAGTCTATTGATGCCAAAAATGCTTGAGCTTGTAGGTCAAAAGAAGTTCATATCATTTTTCAAGCTACACGCTTCAAGTGACAACGAGGAGATTTTTTCAAAATTGTAGTTGCCAGAGTTTTCAGCATGGCATGGCATGGCATGGCAACCAATCAGTTTCTATCTTTTATTTTCACAGCTAATCTTTACAAGTTAGAAGCTGATTGGTTGCCATGCACAGCTGCTCCAGTTCTGATAAATTTCCATTACCATGCTGAAATCTGAACAGGCACAATTGAAGATCATGGAATTTTGGACGTTCAGTATTTTGGAGCTTTGAGCTACAAAATGCTCATGTGTGAATGGGGCCTGAAGTCCAGTTTAGTCCATGTTCACACTGTTCCGACACGGAAGTCAGACGACTTCTGATCCGGCTTTGCCCTGTGACTTCTTGTCCAACTTCCATACAACTTCAATGAACAGGATCCGACTTTGATCCCACCATACCAGGCCCTTGAGTCTGGTATGAATCTTAAGTGGGAACCCCAGGCCAAATAAAAAAAAAAAACGGCGTGGGGTCCCCCCCATGACCATACCCAACTTCTTAACAAAACTTATGGCCAGTTCACCCTAGAACACGGTGTCGGAAACCCATTTTTAGTGCGCGTTTCTCTCATCCCATTCAAAGCGCAATGCAGTTGTGATCTGCAGCGAGTGTTAATGTTAAGTTATTGAGATCCCAAATGCAGGGTGCAAACCAATAAGTGTTTTGCGCAATTGAAGTTTTTATAAACATTGTGGGCCAGATTCTCAGCGGCGCTACGCCTGCGTAAATGTATATGCGCGGCGTAATAGTAAATGTGCGCCTGCGTATCGATGCGCGGTAAACACAGAACCACATACGCGCAAAAATTTTTTCCGTCTGGGCGGCGAAAATGCATTAAGCTAGCGCGGCGTAGGCGCATAGTTACGCATCAAAAATATTCAGTTCCCATTGAATTAGCATGCAAATATGCAAATGAGGGAGATGCGCGTATTCCCAAAACTACGCGCGTCCGGCGTTGGCTACTCGTGGTGCGCGTAACTCGAAAGCCTTGAGTAAACATACCCCTCATAAAAGCACGGGTAACTTTGCTCAAGGCCGTGTGCAAGTCAGCTGGAGAGCAACTACAGCAGCACCGTAACGGACGAGCTGAGCAATCACACTTACTGGACAACACATTCGTATGCCAAGATGCCAGGGCCAGCCATGGTCTTATCACTACTAAGGTATGCAGAGGAAGAGGAGCATAGAAGGAGGAGGAGGAGGAGGGGGGCACGTGAGAGGATCTACCGAGCGCGCATGAGCCTCTTTGGCATGGGTGATGAGGAGGTGTATCGCATCTTCAGATTCACCCCTGCTGCCATCCTGGAAATAACCACAGCCCTGCAGGATGACATCACCAGCCAGACATACCGCTCACATGCACTGCAGCCACTGGTGAAGGTCCTGGCAACACTCCATTTCCTGGCCAGTGGATCATTCCAGCGTACAAGTGGAGTGGTGGCTGGGATGTCACAAACCAGCATAAGCAGATGTCTGCACCAGGTTGTCCCCGCAATCCTCAGACGCATGTCCAACCAGTTCATCAGACCCACCACTGTGCACCTGCGGCAGAAGGCAATGACAGATTTCTACAGAATTGACGGATTCCCACGCACCATTGGGGCCATTGATTGCACACATGTGGCACTACAGCCCCCCAGTGTCACAGAGCACATATACCGCAATCGGAAGCATTGGCATTCCATCAACGTACAGGTGATAGCCGATGCCAAATACCTCATATGGCACGTCCGTGCCAAAGACCCCGGGTCCAGCCATGACAGCTACATCTACCGTCAAAGCAACATCCCCGAAGATTTTGAGCAGGACATGTATGGGGACAGCTGGCTGGTTGGTGAGTGACATGGGTGGCAGCCATGACTATCCCCTCCCATGATGCACAACAGAAGTGGCACATGCATGACTACCATGCTCCTGTCTTTTCCCTTACAGGTGACTCTGCATATACACTGGGACCCCATCTCATGACTCCTTTCCGGAACCCCCAAACCAGAGGAGAGAGAAGATACAATGAAGCACACATCAAAACCCGTGCAGTGGTGGAGCGCACATTTGGCCTCCTGAAGTCCCGTTTCCGATGCCTGGATAAGTCTGGGGGGGCCCTATTGTATTCCCCCAACTTTGTGGGTCAGATCATTGGTGCATGTTGTATTCTGCACAACTTTGCCATGCGAAAGGGCCTGCACATTGCCCTACGTGATGACCTGACCCCCCAACCACACAGCCCCCCCCCCCGCCAGAGGAGACCCCGTCATCTGATGGAAGAGCAGTCAGGAGGGTCCTCGTGTTACGAATCTTTGACCGTTAAACACACACATTCATCATGGCACACAGACACTGCATGCGTGTACACCACTGATGTCCCTAGATCACACACACCACATGCACATCACATTGGATTAGCCCAAGTCCAGCATGTAGGACTTGGGAGCAGCAACGCCACGTCAAGGCCCCAATGATGTCGCTGTCCATACTTACACCTTTCACACATCATTCATACAGCCGTGGGGTTAACTTCACCACCACGGCCGAGGGTGACACCCCTTACTGGCAGGAGTGCCACCCCCTCACATTCACACACCATTCACACTGCACCGTGTGCAGTATCCAAAAATAAACAAAAATAGCTCTTAACCAGAGCATAATATTTAACAAAAAAAGCTCTTAACCAGAGCATAATATTAACCAAAAAGAAAATTAATGGGCCTGGCGGGGGCTCCGCCTGGTGCCACGGGTCCTGCCCCTCACTTGCCTGGGGGCAGCCACAGATGGGGGGGGGGGAGCAGGTTGAGGAGGAGCATCCCCACGTCCCTCCCTGGCTGCCTGCATGCCCTCCAGGGCAACCGCTATGCGGGTCTGCACTGCAGTCTGGGCCTCGACAGCAAGGCGCAGGGCATGAACCTCCCCCACAAGTTCGGAGGTGTTTTCCTGCAGCTCCCCCAGGCTGGTCAGCGTTGCTGCGCTGTTGACAGCAAGATCCTGGATGGCATCTGTAATGTGTCCCGAGGATGCCAGGCTGTCGGCCAGGCGCTTCATCTCCTCCACAACCTCGGCCAGGTGCTTATTTTGCTGGTCCTGCTGTCTGACCAGCTGTTCCGGCAGGACCTTGGATACACCCCTGGTCTTGCACGTTGCCTTACGTGGAGTGGCAGGGGATCGGGCATAAGGGGAGGATGTTGAGGGGCCGGAGATGAGGGGGGGGGGAAGAGAGGGACTGGAGAGGTTGGAGGGGGACACTGAGGGGTTTGCTAAAGGTAGAGGGATAGCCTGGGCTGGTCCGGCCAACCCACCATCCTCCTCCACAACAACATATAGGTCCTGGTCCTGGACTATGACACCCTCCTCAACCACCTCCTCCGTTGAGGTGTGCCCACTTCCCTCCAAGTCCTGTTCCAGGGGGGCAGCCAGAGGGACTGTATCTTCAGGGGATGGATCCTGATGGGCCCTGGCATCAACAGATGGCCCCGCTCCCTCCTGCACATCTGTGGATGACACAAAAGATGCCCATGTTGGTGGACCCACACACTTGGCACATGTTCCCTTCCACCCCCATACATGTACACAACAGATAGAATATAAAACACACTTACCTGTCCTCACGGCTGGCTTCTGGGACTCATAGCCCCCAACTCCCTCTACCTGCTCCGTCTGCAGGCAGCGGGCAACCACCTTCTCCTCCTCAGTCAGGCGGACAGGGCAGGGTGGGCCCCCTCCAGTGCCCCTGGCATGCCGAGCTATGGCAGCCAGCTTGCCCTTCACATGACGCCGCAGGTCATTCATTTTCTTCTGAATGTCCTGCGGTGTCCGTACCTCATGAGAGAGGGCATTGACCTGGCACGCGACCCTCATAAGTATTTGGTCCCTCCGGGACTTGCTGGTCCGGGCACTGTCAGCACCATGGAGCCGCGAGTCATACTTCTCCATAGCCCTCACGACAATGGCCCTCTCCTCTGGGGAGAAATTCTTCTTCCTCCTCTCCTTAACAGCAGTTGTCATCTTGTCCAGCACAAACTTTGGCCGTCACTATCAAAAAAATGGGAGACGTTTGCGCTGCACGGGCGCATGTGTGGGCGCATTATATACCCTGCGCCGGCGCATCGTAGGGAGGCTTTGCGCATGCGCAGAAGGCATCCACGTCACGGCGCGGGTCAACCACGTCACGGCGCGGGTCATCCATGTCACGGCGCATGCTCCGTTCGTCCCGGCCTGCATTTGCATGGGGTCACGCTTCATTACAATGCAACACGCCCACTTCCCTCCTACTTTGGAGTTGCGCCGGATTACGCCAATGGTTTTACGCGACGCAGGCGCATCTTGGAGCGCATTTACTTAGGGAATACGGTACTTGCCACTCCGTGTTACGTCGGCGTAGTGCATCTGAGATGCGCAACGCCTGCATAATTAGGCGCGCATCTACGAGAATCTGGCCCTATGTAGGTATCATATTAATATTACAATTGTACTTTTATGGTAACAAGGGGCGTAATGTGGGCAGGCCAAATTATAATTAGGACACGAAAGACTGTAATGAAAACATTATTATTGGCGTGTGCAGAGTGAGGGCAGTGTGCATCACATAAGCAAACATACAAAATAGAATACAATTGTATTATTAATTATTATTATTATACAGGTTTTATATAGCACCAACAGTTTGCGCAACACTTAAAAAAATAAAGGCAGACATTACAGTTACATTACAATTTGGTACAAGAGGAATCAGAGGGCCCTGCTCAATAGAGCTTACAATCTAAAAAGACAGAATTTACACATTTCCTTTAGAATGTCCGCTCTTTTGATCAATATTTTTACTGGTATTCAACTATTATTTTTTTTACACCTATTTGCCTAGCACAATTCAACACTTCGGAGTTCCACCCAAAAATGTAACTTCTGCTGTCCAGATTCCTCCACCCCTCTGGTGACACATTTGGCCCCTTTCAGGGGGAGGAGGGAGCAGATACCTGTCTAATACTAGTATTTTCCGGAGAAAGATCGCTGCAGTATCCATGGTGATCTATGGCATGTCCGGCCCCTCGTCTGTCCCCCCCTGCTGTATTTTGGGAGACACACTCATAACACGCAATGCGACTCTCGCATGCGCAGTAGGGAACCAGCCTGTGAAGCCACAAGGCTTTACTTACTGATTCCCTTACTAGCAATGCTGGCTCCTGCACCCGGAGCCGAGGGGACGGATCGGATTCGGGTGAGGACATTGTGGGCGCCCTGGACAGGTAAGTGTCTTTCTTTTAAAAGTCAGCAGCTGCAGTATTTGTAGCTGCTGACTTTTATTATTTTTTTTTGTCAGGCTTTAGTGTTATAACTTGGAGCTCAATGAATGTGCATAGACCTGCATATGGTTACTTTTGGTGTCAACACTTGCAAAGGAAGTCAAGTGAGAGAAAAACTGAACAAAAAGGGGGAATTCCCCCCTTGTTACTGGAACAGATGTCATTATTGTAAGATTTCTCCTGGTTCTGGTGACAATCCCAAAATGTAGGATTTTCACATACTTTTTGTCTTGGAGGCAAGTGTCACCTGTACAAATCCAGAATGTAAATTAGAACACAAACAGCAATACAATTTGAAAAGGGATCTAATCCTTTCCTAACCACATATAGCACATGCACTTTAACATAAACACTAAAATATCCAACTTCCTAAACCTTAACCTTAGCCTAAGCCTAGCTGTACAATAACCCTGGAAATCTCAAAGTTACCCAATCAGAAGGTTGTCTATGCCAAAAGTGATGTATGAGCTTGAAAAAGCCAATGGGGCAGCAGGGGAATCAAGTGTTTGGCCCAAACACAATATTTGAAACTGCTGGGGAGGTCCCAGCATTTCAACAAATGGACCACTGCAGTCTGTTGTTTACCGGGCATTCGGGTTTGGCACATCATGGATCGGGTGGACAGATTATTGATAGGGGCTGAGGAGGACCGAGCAGTCATTATACACGCTGGTACTAATAACCAAGTGAGAGGAAGGTGGAGAGTCCTAAAAAACTATTTCAGGGACTTAGGGAATAGATTGAGGAA
Organism: Rana kukunoris; assembly: GCA_029574335.1. Lineage (NCBI taxonomy): Eukaryota > Metazoa > Chordata > Amphibia > Anura > Ranidae > Rana > Rana kukunoris. The sequence continues at coordinate 226,961,347 of CM056053.1, read as the reverse complement.
AAAGGACCTCCAAGGTAGTGTTCCCTGAAATACTACGGTACCTATACCTCGAGCCCCACCAGAGAGACAGCAGGAGCTCAGGGAACTGAACAACTGCTTAGGGAGGTCAGGGAAATAAGGAACTGATGCAGGAAAAAGGGGTTTGGGTTTCTGGAGAACTGGGCTGACTTCTCAGTCGGTTACCGGCTCTTTAGTAAGGACGGGCAGCACCTTAATGGCGATGGTACAGCTCTATTGGGAAGTAAGATGGCCACAAAGCTGGTGGGGATTTTAAACTAGGTGTTAAGGGGAGGGATCAGAGAAAGTGATAACCGTCAGGGAGCATGTGACAGGGTGATAGGAGAGTCAGCAGTAGTAATATCAGTGGAAATACAACCATAACAACAAGTCCCAGTGTAAGTGAGTGGACAATTCAAATTCAAAAACAAAGCCAGAAGGAACAAAGGGGGAAAACAATAAGCACTCATACAACATTAAGAGGAGTATACACAAATTCTAGGGGCCAGATTCTCAGAGGCGTTACGACGGAGTATCTCAGATACCCCGTCGTATCGCCTTTTTTTTTGTCTCGTATCTATGCGAGTGATGCTTAGCATCACTTTTGCATAGATACGCTTCTACATCCGACAAGTGTAATACAATTACACTTTCGGATCGTAGGTGTAATGACAACTCCGGCCACTAGGTGGCCTTTACGTTGTTTTTTCATTTGCATATGCAAATGAAGTAGTACGCCGATTCTCGATCGCTTTTACGCCGCCCCGTCGTCGCGTACGTCGTTTACGAACTCGTAAGGTTACCCCAGCCTCTATGTGGAGTAACCTTACGAGGTCCCGTCGGATGCCGTCGTGTCCCGTCGGACGCCATGTTAAGTATGGCGTCGGGTCAGCGTCGGCTTTTTCCGTCGCTTACGTTGTTTTACTAACTCGTTCGCGAATAGGGACTTGCGTAAATGACGCTCACGTCGTTTTGACGTCGGTTTCAACGACGCTTCCCGACGTGAGCTGGAGCATGCGCACTGGGCTTTTTCCCCGGCCGGCGCATGCGCAGTTCGTGCGACGCGGGGGCGCGCTTAATTTAAATACAAGCCGCCCCATTTGAATTGCGCGGGTTTACGCTTGGCGATTTACGAGACGCCAACGCAAACTACGGAGCAAGTGCTTAGAGAATAAAGCACTTGCTCTAGTACGCAGCGGCGGCGTAGTGTAAATGGCTTACGCTACACCGCCGCAAATATATGAGAATCTGGCCCTAGGAGTCTAGCTAACAAAATAGTGGATCTAGAGCTGCTATTACATAAGGAAGATTTAAGCCCCGTACACACGATCGGAATTTCAGATAGAAAAGGTCCGACTGACTTTTTCCATCGGAAATTCTGACCGTGTGTATGCCCCATCTGAGTTTTTCCAATTCAGAGAAATTCAGAGGAGTTTAGATGTTCTCTTTTACTCCAATGGAAATCCGTTGTCGTGTGTACGGGCCATTAGACTTTGTGGGAATAATTGAAACTTGGTTGACATTAGACACATGCGTTTCCGTTCGTAACAAATGGATTTTCGTACGGATTTGTTAGTATTCGTACATTCGGATCTATTCAAACATCTGAATAGCTGAAAGTAACTAAAATACGAAAATTATGGAATTACGAATAAGCAAAAAAACGAACAAGCGAAAATACGAACGTACGATTGGACAAACTTACTAAAATACGAAACACTGAAACAGCAAAAGAACGAAAATGACATCTATAACGAACGATTTGCATTCCGTATTTTAAATCCTTTGTCTGTTCGTAATTTCGTATATTCGTATTTTCAATCGTATGTTCGTATTTTAATGTGTGTGTTTTGTAAATCCGTTTCTTTGTCTGTACCCGAATTGTTCTTTCGAATGGGCACTGGGCAGTGTAGTTAGTGAGTTATGTATCTTACTTAATATCTTAGCCAATCAGTTTATCTCTTTTGTGCTGAGTCACATTGGATAGTGTAAAGCCTCGTACACACCATCGGACTTTAAACAAACTTTTCCGTGGATTTTTGTCCGAAGGGAGCTGGCCGGACTTTTGTTGCCGAAAAGTTTGTCCATTTGCAGAGCAAACTTTTGTCCGATGAAAACCGAAAAAGTTTGTCCGATGGAGCATACACACACTCAGATTTTTTTGAAAACTTGCTCATTTTGGGCCAGATTCAGGTAGATGGGAGCATCTTTGCTCCAGAGTAACGCTTCTCATTTACGTTACTCTGAAGACCCTTTCAGCGCAAGTACTGTTATTCACATAGCAGTTGCGCGTAAACTTGCGCCAGAGTAACGATAATGCGCTGGCGTAACCCGACGCAAGTGGAAGTGGGTGTGATCATATGTAAATGATGGGCGGAGCCCAGCGCAGAGGCTTACGTTCAGCGCATCATCCACGGAGCATGCGCAGTGAGTGCGGCTCCACTCGCCCCCTTGTGCGCATGCTCACAACTTCTGTCGGCACCACTTCCCGGGAAACGTCAGCGCAATGCCTTCCGTTGGGCGCTTAAAAGCGCAGGCGGAAACGCCATTCCGGCGCAAAAGTATATCCGTTTCCCCCCACTCCAGGGAAGATACTTTTGTGCTGTGATGGCTGCTCCCGCTACCCCCAGAGAGAGGAGGAACCTGAACTTTAATTCACAGGAGGTCTCAGTGATCATATCCGCGATGGAGACTTATAATCATTTTCTCCATGGGAAAAAGAGCCGTAAGACCAGCCGGGAGAGGAAGCAGGGCATCCTGGACACCATTGCTGGCCGGATCAATATTTTGGGGTACTCCACCCGGACTGCTGGGGACATTCAGAAGAAAATTAATGACCTGCGGCGCAAGGTGAGGGGCAAGGTGTCCACCATCAGGAGGCATGAGGGGGGCACAGGTGGTGGTCCCCCATGTCCTGTCACCCTGACCGCGGAGGAGGAGGTGGTCGCACGCTGCCTGGAGAGGGAGCAGGTGGAGGGGGTCCCAGGCTATGACCTCCATGGAGGAAGGCTCCAGGACAGGTAAGTGTTTTTTATCCCCTATTTGATTTGTTGCATTTGGGGGGGAGGGTACATGTGCCAAGTGTGTGGGACCACCAACATGTGTCTGCTTTGTGTCATCCACAGATGACGGAGCTGGGCCATCATCAGTCAGCGTCCATTCCACCCCATCCCCCCCACGCCATCGTGTGCCCGAGCCCCTGGGTGGTGAAGAGGTGGTGGAGGAGAGTGGTCACACCACACCTGCCGAGGTCGTTGAGGAGGAGCCTGCTGTGGTCTTTTTTTGGAGGTCTCCTCCCCTTCTCCTGGGCCATCTGTTATCCCCTCCCCCATCCTTGGAAGCCCCTCAAGGGTGACTCCTTCCCCCCGGGGACAACCATCTTCTGGCCCCAGGAAGGCGACCCAGAAGACCAGGGGGGTGTCTGATGTTGTCCAGGACCAGTTGGCGAGGGATCACGCCAGACAGACTGAACAAATGGGGGCCATAGTTGGCCACTTACAGAAAGTGTCTGACAGCCTGGGCTCCGTTGCCCAGATAAGCAACGCAGTCCAGGATGTCAGCTGTAATTGCGCTGCAGTGGTCACCAGTTTGGGGGAGGTGCATGGTGAAATTACGCAACTCACTGCAGCCGTCCAGGCCAACACTGCTGCCATCCAGGGTAACAGTGCTGCCATCCGGGACCAGGGGAGGCTGAGTCGGCGGGCCCAGCATTACCAGGTCACCCGTCAGCTCCGGATGCAGGCCCAGACGAACAATTACCTCGGCCGGATAGCCATGGCCTTGGAGGGCATGCAGGCCACATCTGCCAGGAGTGGCCCACCTGGGGATCAGCCACCTCCAGATGCCCCCCCACCCCCACCCACTCCATCCAGGCAGCTGAGGAGGCAGACAGGGGCCCCCAGAAGAAGCCCCCGGCATCCCCGATGAGGCTTTTTTTTTGTTTTGGTTTCTATGATTTTTTTAATGAGACTCAGGTCATGAGTTTTTGTTTATTTAGTATTCTTTATTTTATACTCAGGTCATGAGTTTTTGTTTATTTTGTATTCTTTATTTTATACTCAGGTCATGAGTTTTTGTTTATTTTGTATTCTTTATTTTATACTCAGGTCATGAGTTTTTGTTTATTTTTTTTCTCAGGTTATGAGATTTTGTATTTCTTTTTTTACTGCACACGGTCAGGAGTGCAGGGGACAGTGTGAATGGTGTGTGAATGTGAGAGGGTGGCACTCCTGACAGTAAGGGGTGTCACCCTCGGCCGTGGTGGTGAAGTTAACCCCACGGCTGTATGAATGACGTGAGAAAGGTGTATGAATGGACAGTGACATCATTGGGGCCTTGACGCTGGCGTTGCTGCTCCCAAGTCCTACATGCTGGACTTGGGCTAATCCAATGCGATGTGTATGTGGTGTGTGTGATCTAGGGACATCAGTGGTGTACACGCGTGCACTGTCTGTGTTATTAATGTTTTGGTTTAGTGTCCAAAGATGCCTACGGCGAGGACCCTCCTGACTGCTCTTCCATCAGCAGACTGGGTGTCCTCTGGCAAGTGGGGACTGTGTGGGTCGGGGGTCAGGTCATCACGTATGTCAATCTGCAGGCCTTTTCTCATAGCAAAGTTGTGCAGAATGCAACATGCACCGATGATCTGACACACGAAGGTAGGGGAATACAATAGGGTCCCCCCGGACTTATCCAGGCAGCGGAAACGGGACTTCAGGAGCCCAAATGTTTGCTCCACCACTCCACGTGTTTTGATGTGTGCTTCATTGTATTTTCTCTCTCCTCTGGTTTGGGGGTTCCGGAAAGGAGTCATTAGATGGGGTCCCAATGCATATGCAGAGTCACCTGTAAGGTAAAAGACAAGAGAATGTTAGTCATGCATGTGCCACTTCTGTTGTGCATCACGGGAGGGGATAGTCATGCCCGACTCCCATGTCACTCACCAACCAGCCAGCTGTCCCCATACATGTTCTGGTTAAATTCTGCTGGGATGGGGCTCTGATTGTATATGAAGCTGTCATGGCTGGACCCGGGGTGTTTGGCACGGACGTGCCATATGAGGCGTTGGGCATCGGCTATCACCTGTACGTTGATGGAATGCCAATGCTCCCGATTGCGGTATATGTGCTCTGTGGCACTGGGGGGCTGAAGGGCCACATGTGTGCAATCAATGGCCCCCACAGTGCGTGGGAATCTGGCAATGTTGTAGAAATCTGTCATTGCCTTCAGCCGCAGCTCCTCAGTGGTGGGTCTGATGAACTGGTTGGACATGCGTCTGAGGATTGCAGGGACAACCTGGTGCACACATCTGCTTATGGAGGACTGTGACATCCCAGCCACCACTCCACTTGTACGCTGGAATGATCCAGTTGCAAGGAAATGAAGTGTTGCCAGGACCTTCACCAGTGGCTGCACTGCTTGTGAGCGGTGTGTCTTGCTGGTGATGTCATCCTGCAGGGTTGTGGTTAGTTCAAGTATTGCATCAGGGCTGAATCTGAAGAGGCGATATACCTCCTCATCACCCATGCCAAAGAGGCTCATACGAGTGCGGTATATCCTCTCACGTGCCCGCCTCCTTCGTTCCGGGGGACCCATCAGTAGTTCGAGGACCACAATTGCTCCTGGCATGTTGGCACACAGAGGTGTTGTCCTTGCAAGTGTGGTTGTTCAGCTAGCTCCTATCGTCGGTAACGCTGCTGTAGCTGCTCTCCTGCTGACCTTTGACCGTCTGGAGTAAAGATAAAGCAGCCTTTTGTAGAAATAACTTTGCGCCGGACGGACGAGATACGCGCGGCGCATGTAGCCAGCGTATGGTGCTTATCCGTTCGCGAATCGGGAAATCTCCCTCATTTGCATATTTGCAGGGGAAATCAATAGGCGCGACTGATGCGCCAAACGAAATTATGCGCTGACGATACTCTGGCGTCGGAACGTTCCGCCGGTCGCAAATGCCGCGTCTTCGGGCGCATCTAGTTTGGTGGGTACGGGCACATAGAAACAACGGCGCATCTTCACAGTTACGCGGCGCATATCGAAATACTCCAGCGCAAGTGTTGCTGAATCTGGCCCTTTGAAGTTTGTTGGCAAAAATTCCGACCGCGTGTACGAGGCTTTAATATGGATTAGCCGCGTGTTGAAACTAAAATACGAGATTGCGAATGACTGCGTCGCAATGTATTTACGAAAGTACAAAATTACGAATCCATTAAACAAAAATTATTATCTAACAAAATTATGAATTTCGAATCAACGAAAATAAATTAGACAGACTTACGAATCATTCAGTATAAACGAAAATAAAACTGTTACAAAAATACGAACGGGTCCAAATACGTAAACTTGCATCTTACGAAATCTTTATGAATCTACGGAACAAGATGAAATGAAACAAACAAAAAAAAAGTTTATTTTTTTTGGTTGTGCACATGTCTAGTTGACAGCTCACATGATTGGCTGGCTGATATACAGGGGTATTCCTTGTATTGAAAGGACAGGGAAGGTAGAAGAGGGCGAGTGGTGTGTCTATGTGACAAAAGTGAGAGAGAGGAGTGACACTATGTATGGGACTATGAGGAAGAGGAATCAGTATGGGTAGAACTTCAAAGAGAGGAAGTAAGTGGTAAATTAATAATGGGGGTATGCTATAGACCATGGGTCTTCAAACTACGGCCCTCCAGTTGTTCAGGAACTACAATTCCCATAATGCCTAGTCATGTCTGTGAATGTCAGTGTGTTACAATGCCTCATGGGATGTGTAGTTCTACAACATCTGGAGGGCCATAGTTTGAGGATCCCTGCTATAGACCATCCAACATGAAGGAGGAGTTGGAATTATTATCTCAATTAGAATTGGCAGGGAAATGTAATCATAATGGGGACTTTAATTATACCGATATCGTCTGGCCACCGGAACAGCTCACTCAATAAATGCCCATTGTTTAATAAATGTTTTAAAGGACAACTTCATGTCCCAATTGGTGGATTCCCTATAAGGAATGCCCTGTTCAATCTATAAATTATGAACAATCTTAGTCTGATCTCAGATGTGGAGACATGTGACAACTTAGGATCTACCGATCATAGGATGATCATGTTTAGCATAAATCACAGGAAAATTAGGCATATATGGGTAGTGGAAAAACGCTACATTTCAAACAAGACAATTTTCCTGAACTACGGTCATTGCTAAACGATTTTAATTGGGACCAAATTCTGGAATCATTGAACACAGAAGAGAAATGGGAATGCTTTAGGTTTAAAGGTATCAAACAGTGCATTCCATTGGGCAATAAATCTAGAAAAGCAAAAAATAAAACCTGAGTGGTTAAAACGTAATTTGAGTAGCCTCATTAGGGAGAAAAGTATGGCCTTTAACCACCAGCCGCCGTCAAATATTGGCGGCAAGGTGGTTGCTTAACTCTGGGATCACGTTATATAACGTGATCCCAGAATCGCGCTCCCGAATGCCCCCTGGGGCGCGCACACGGGAATGTCCGTGACCGCTGGGTCCAGAGGACCTGGCGCATCACGGATCGCGGTAAATTGCTGCTGATAGTGGCCGTTCACCACGTGATCGCCCTGTCCAATGACAGAGCGATCACATGTAAACAAACCGGCGTCATTTGATGACTCCGGTTCCTCCCTCCTCTCTCTGTACCAATTGGTACAGTGTGAGAGGAGAGCTCGGGTGTCAGCAGCACTGTGGGATAGATCTGTGACTATTGCAGTCACAGATCCATCCATCCCTGCTCAGCCATCCCTGCAACCCCCTGCAATACTGTGCATTACCCCCTGCCCAATACTCTGCATACCCCCTGCGCAATACTCTGCAATACCCCCCTGCGCAATACTCTGCAATATCCCCCTGCGCAATACTCTGCAATACCCCCCTGCGCAATACTCTGCAATACCCCCCTGCTCAATACTCTGCAATACCCCCCTGCTCAATACTCTGCCATACCCCCCTGCGCAATACTCTGCCATACCCCCCTGCGCAATACTCTGCCATACCCCCCTGCGCAATACTCTGCCATACCCCCCTGCGCAATACTCTGCCATACCCCCCTGCGCAATACTCTGCCATACCCCCCTGCGCAATACTCTGCCATACCCCCCTGCGCAATACTCTGCAATACCCCCCTGCGCAATACTCTGCAATACCCCCCTGCGCAATACTCTGCAATACCCCCTGCGCAGTACTCTGCAGTACCCCCTGCCAGTACTCTGCCGTACCCCCTGCGCAATACTCTGCAATACCCCCCTGCGCAATACTCTGCAATACCCCCCTGCGCAATACTTTGCAATACCCCCTGCGCAATACTCTGCAATACCCCCCTGCGCAATACCCCCCTGCGCAATACTCTGCAATACCCCCTGCGCAATACTCTGCAATACCCTCTGCGCAATACTCTGCAGTACCCCCTGCGCAGTACTCTGCAGTACCCCCTGCGCAATACTCTGCAGTACCCCATGCGCAGTACTCTGCACAATATTCTGCAATACCCCCGCTCAATACTCTGCAATACCCAGAAAATACTCTGGGGAAAAATGCGTTTTAACCACTACCCGCCCACGTCATATGACGTCCTTGACTTTGTGCAGGGATATCTGAATGATGCCTGCAGCTACAGGCATCATTCAGATATCATCTTTTTCTGCCGGCAATTCTCTATACCATAAGAACGATCATGGCGGCTGTTCCGCCTCTTGATTGTTCTTACGGGAGGCAAAAGGGGACATCCCCACTCCCTTCGCCCTCCGGTGCTTCTTCCGACTCACCACTACGATCGAAGCCAGGATCGTTTTTTTCCAGGCTTCCCAGCCTAGAGGTGGGATGTGGGGTCTTATTGACCCCATATCTCACTGTAAAGAGGACCTGTCATGCTATATTCCTATTACAAGGGATGTTTACATTCCTTGTAATAGGAAAAAAAGTGATCAAAACATTTATTTTTGGGGAAAAACATGTCACACTAAAATAAATAAAGTAAAATGAACAATAACATTTTTTTTTTTTTTTTAAACGGCCCCTGTTCCCGCGTGCTCGTATACAGATCGAACGCACACGTAAGTCCCGCCCACATATGAAAACGGTGTTTAAACCACACGTGAGGTATCACTGCGAACGTTAGAGCGAGAGCAATCATATTGGCCCTAGACCTCTTCTTCAACTAAAAAAACAGTAAACCAGTAAAAACATTTAAAGCGCCACCTATGGTGATTTTTAAGTAGCGAAATTTGGCGCCATTCCACAAGCGTGTGCAATATTGAAGGATGACATGTTGGGTATCTATTTACTCGGCGTAACTTCATCTTTCATGTTCTGTAAAAACATTGGGCTAACTTTATTTTTTATTTTTTTTTAAAAGCTCAAAACTGTTTTATTTCCAAAAAAAAATGCGTTCAAAAAATTGCACGATAAAAACGACCACCATTGTATTCTCTAGGGTCTTTGCTAAAAAACATATATAATGTTTTGGGGTTCTATGTCATTTTCTATCAAAAAAATTATGATTTTTCCATGTAGGGGAGAAATGTCAGAATTGGTCTGGGTGTTCCAGAACGCCTGATGGTGCTCCCTGCATGTTGGGCCTCTGTATGTGGCCACGCTGTGTAAAAGTCTCACACATGTGGTATCGCCATACACGGGAGGAATAGCAGAATGTGTTTTGGGTGTAACGCATATACTGTGTGTGAGAAATAACATGCTAATATGAAACTTTTGTGGGGAAAAAAAATTGATTTTGCAAAGAATTGTGGGAAAAAATTACAACTTCAAAAAACTCACAATGTCTCTTTCTAAATACCTTGGAATGTCTTCTTTCCAAAAAGGGGTATTTTTGTACTTTTCTGGCATGTTAGGGTCTCAAGAAATGAGAGAGGTTGTCGGTACAACAGGTATAATCAAATTGATCAATTTTCAGTAATTGGTACCATAGCTTGTAGACCTTATAACTTTCACCCAGACTAAATAATATCTAAAAATGTTTTTGTTTTGTTACCAAAGATATGTAGCAGTATACATTTTAGGCCAAATTTATGAAGAAAATTTCATTTTTTGCAAAATGTTATAATAGAAATGAAGAAAAATAAACATTTTTTACAACATGTTCGTTCTTTTTTCATTTATAGCGAAAAAAATAAAAACCACAGAGGTGATCAAATACCACCAAAAGAAAGATCTATTTGTGGGAAAAAAGGACAAAAATTTCATTTGGTTACAGTGTTGTATAACTGAGTTATTGTCATTCAAAATGTGAGAGCACCAAAAGCTGAAAATTTGGGTCTGGTTATTAAGGGTGTTTAACCACTTGACCACTGGGCACTTAAACCCCCTTAATAACCAGACCAATTTTCAGCTTTCGGTGCTCTCACATTTTGAATGACAAAAACTCGGTCATACAACACTGTAGCCAAATGAAATTTTTGTTCTTTTTTTTCCCACAAATAGAGCTTTCTTTTGGTGGTATTTGATCACCTCTGTGGTTTTTATTTTTTTCGCTATTAATGAAAAAAGAACGAAAATTTTGTAAAAATATGAATTGTTCTTCATTTCTATCATAACATTTTGTAAAAAAGTAATTTTTTCTCATAAATTTGGCCTAAAATGTATACTGCTACATATTTTTGGTAAAAAAAAAAATAGATATTATTTAGTCTGGGTGAAAGTTATAGGGTCTACAAGCTATGGTACCAATTTCTGAAAATGTATCAATTTGATCACATCTGATGTACTGACAGCTTCTCTCATTTCTTGACACCCTAACAAGCCAACAGGCGGCACTGCAGTGGTGCAGGTGGAACTGGTGTGGCACTGGTGGGGACAGATGGCACTGGTGGGCACAGATGGCACTGGTGGGGCACAGATGGCACTGGTGGGGCACAGGCGGCACTGGTGGGGTGCAGA